>OX439446.1:0-10000 GCA_949320045.1 Scotopteryx bipunctaria | reverse complement strand
TGTGGTCCTCATGTGCTCTTCACCTGCGTACCTCACTCTCACCTTCCTGTTTTGCAGATAGCTGTCCATGACCCTCCTAATGTTGATGGGACAATTCTCCTCCGCCAATCGCACTCTAATGGCGGGCCACCAAGCGCTGTCGAAGGCTCCCTCTATGTCCAGCGAGATCACTGTCACTAGTTTCTTCGCTGACAACTTTCCGCGTATGTGACTCATCAGGTCATAGAGGGAGTCTTCGGTGCTCTTTTGGGGCATAAAGCCGTATTGGCGAGGGCTTGTCTTCGGAATTAGGTACCATTTCAGCCTCCTTACGATCATCTTCTCTAGAAGCTTCCCCATTACTGGTAATAGGCCTATGGGCCTATACGACTTGGGGTCCGTATAGTTCTCCTTGCCTGGCTTTCTGAGAACGACCACTGTTGCTTCCTTCCAGACTTCAGGAAACAGGCTCAGGGCCAGGCACCTGTTCATGATCGCAAGGTGCAAGTCGGGGTCATGGAATACAGCTTGGCTACATATGTCGGCTGTGAGTCCATCGTTTCCCGGGGCTTTCTTCGGGTTGAAGCTCGCCATTGCAGATCGTAGCTCTTCCTTCGTAAACGGTGGATCATGGTTTTCATCATGATCCGGGCCGTTTATATTTTCAGCTTCTAATCTAGTCTGCTTGTGGCTCTCGTTTTCCCCTTCTTCTCCATCCTCCGGGTAAAAGGTCTCGGCCAACACCCTGCAGGACTCCTTAGCATCGAGAGCTTTCCCATCCTTCACTAGGGGCAGATCTTCTGTTCTCCTGGTAGTTCTTCCTATTACCCTGTAGATTCCTTCCCATAGTCCTTCCTTATCTTGTCTTTCACAGAACCCTTTCCAGCTTTCTATCTGGGCCTTTTTAGCTTCACTCTCATATTTTTCTTTTGCTTTCAGGTACTCATCGATGACCTTCGCTTTGCGGACCGGCGCTGCACATCGGATTCTACGCTTCCTGGTGACGGCCTCCTTTTTCAACTCAGCGAGCTCTTCGGACCACCACGGCAGGGTAAGTTTTTCATTTGTTTTCTTTTTAGGTATTGTACCATTGCATGCTTCTTTTATTACTATTATATACTTTTTAACTATTGCTTCCAATTCTTCTTTACTGTTAATCTGATCTATTTCTGTTTTATTAATTTTATTATCAATTTTTAACTGGTCCAGTTTCTCATGAAACTGGTCCCAGTTAGCCTTTTTGGTATTGTATAACCTGGTTGTTCGTTCTACACGTGTTCCTTTAGCTTTTACTACATTTATTTTGAAGGTTATGCCGTTGTGGTCTGAACTCACTAGGTCATCCTCGACTTTCCAATCCTCGACCAGGTCGAGCATATCCTCAGTGCAGGCCGTCACGTCCACATGGCTTGTGTACTCTCTGTCGCCTCTTATGGTGTCGAAGGTTGGGACGTTGCCTTCGTTGAGTACCTGCAAGCTCATCTCTTCTAAAGCCCCCGCCATTTCTATCCCCCGATAGTCAACTTTTCTGCTACCCCACCAGGTGCTCTTTGCGTTTGTATCACCGCCTATGATAACTCTTTTGGGCCCTATTTCTGAGACTGTTCTTTTGAGCTGCTCCAGGTACGGCTCTATTGGTTCTCCTGGCTCAAAGTAAAAGGAGACCACCGCGATCTCCCAGGCACTTGTTCGGATTCTCACCACTGCGATGTTGTTAGTGGTGAGTTCTGGGCATTGTATGACGTCCATGTTATGGTCAAAGACAGCTATCGCTGCTTTCACAATCCCTTCTCCTTGTTTGGCGCACTGGAAGATCCTTACGCCTCTGTAGCTTTTCATACTTTTTGCCCCCCCTACGTATGGTTCCTGGAGCAGCGCAAAAGCCGCCTTTCTTTCTTGTGCTCTCATCATGAGTTCATTGGTGGCCAGTTCTTTCCTTTGAAGATTCGCTTGAGCTATCAAGTACGGCGTTCTATTGGTTGGAGTGCTTGTTTTGGGTACCGTATTGTTGCCCTCAGCAATACGCAATGGTGGCCCGGGCGAGTGCGTCCCACTTCCGCCTTATTGCACACTCTTCGCTAAATGCGCTGTGATTCGTCACGTCCAATTTGGCGTGTGTGCAGTTGCAGCATTTAGGGGCAACACCGTCGAGCCAGTCGTTGCACTGCGACCTCATGTGGGGCCCCCCACAATGGCTACACTTTTCGATGGTCTGTTTGCAGAATCTCCTGCCATGTCCATATCCGAGGCACAGTGAGCATTGCACGAGCGGTGATTGGTCTGCAACTCTGACCCTTTGCAAGTCGATATGGACGGCTTCTGCCTCTATCGCTCTCTTCCATATTGTGGGGGACACCCGCATGACGATATGGCATGTCTGAGGGTTCCTTGTTTTCCTGCGGTATCTGATCTCCATTCTATCTTCTTGTTTACCGAGGTTTCTGAAGATGTCTCCATTTTGTTTTCTGAAGGCATTCAAGATATCCTCGTCCCCATTGTATTGAAATACATCCCTGAGCATCAAGAGGGGGTCTTTGTTTTTGATTTCTTCTACGTGGAGGTGTCCTTCTGCGTTTTTGAGTCTGTCTTTGACTTTCTGTCTTTCTTGTTCTGTCCTGCAGCCGACTATGATCTTCCTGTCTTTTGCTTTTCTGACTCTATCTACCGTTATTCCTCCTTCCTTTGCGTTGATGACGCCTCTAATTCTGCTCAAGACCTCTTCCCCTGTTTCAGTTTCATCCTTGGAAGTAATGACTACGGAGTGCAGCGCGGTCTGAGTAGGAAGTTGCTTCCTAGTTGGACCAGCGGCTACACTCGCGTATGTCATTTCTTCCAAGGCTTTCTGCTGTTTCTCCATAGCCTCTTTTAGCCCTTCCATTCGTTCGGTGTTTTCCTTCATGAGCTTACTATGCTCCTCTATTTTCCTAATTAGTTCGATTTCTGCTCCCGATTCAGGTTTCTTCTTGGGTGAGGGTGGAAGAGGCAGTGGCAGATCAGCTGGCTCTGCCTCATCCCCCCCCACTCCCACTCCCATCCCGCTCCCCACTTCCTTATTCCTTTTCTCTTTGTTCCTTTCCAGTTCCGCCTCTTTCACCAGTTGGTACAGCCTTTCCACAGACAGTGTGACCTCGGTTTTTATTTCGGTCTTCAGGTTTCGTGCGCTGCCCAGTTGTAGCTTGGCCTTGGTTAGGCAGGCCCGTGCTTCCGCTGTTCTGTGGGGGTACTTCACTTGCTCTGGCTTTGGCGGGCTTCCTTCAACCTCTACCAGTGGTCTTCGGGCCACTGTACTTTCCTGGGAGAGCACCGCCTTCGGCTTTGGTTTGGATGGTCCCGCCTCTGGCATTGCCTTTTTCGTGGCTACTGGGGACTTGGGTTTGGGTTGGGGTTGGGTGTCCGTTTTTCCTGCTTCCCATTCCCCTATGCTACGCCTCACTACAGAGGGTTTGGTCAACTCGTGAGAAGGTCCTGCCTTCTCCGTCATTTTAGGGGATGTCTTCGGGTCGTCATCCGTAGCGACCGTCTTGGTCTTGTCGGGGGTACGAAAACCGAACATCTTCGCGATACTTTAGGGGACTCGTCAATTAATAAAAGCTAAGTTAAATTTGTATAAG
Organism: Scotopteryx bipunctaria; assembly: GCA_949320045.1. Lineage (NCBI taxonomy): Eukaryota > Metazoa > Arthropoda > Insecta > Lepidoptera > Geometridae > Scotopteryx > Scotopteryx bipunctaria. Next base: position 6,410 of record OX439446.1, on the reverse strand, counting down.
TTGTAAAATTTGTATAAAGTGTATATAATATGTATATAATGTGTGTATAATATACTAATTCTTTTTTCTGTTTCAGATTTGAGGTGGGTCTTCAGCCAGCCAGCGCTACGTGCAGGTAAGTACTTAGTTTTAAGTTTTTAATGTTTTAGTTTTTAAGTTAGTTGCTCTATGTAGAGTCTTACTCCTTTAAAATGTCAATTTCGGCTTCCCTCAAGTAATTATTTAGTTTGTAGACCCGATTTTAGTCAAAAAATTTTTCGACTCTACCTAGAGTCGATTTATCAATTTAGGTTAGTAGGTCTATTTATAGGCTATACAACACAAAAAACCGCATCAAATTCCGAGCTATGGTTCGGGAGATATGAGACTTCAAAGTTTTCCAAGATGGCGGAACAATATGGCCGCCGAAAATACAAACTCCCGTAACTCTGTCAAAAATGCTCCCAGAGACTCGCGGTTTGATTCTGGGAGGTCTGCTGGTCCCGGCCGACAATTCCGCTGCCCTAGTTCGACCAAAAAAGTGGTGCTCTATGTAGAGCTCTAGCCTCTACCAATACACAGGGGATATGTCGCTCGTGTACCCAGAAAAAATCCCAACTCTCTAGGATAAACGGTTCACAAGAAAAACCGTTTTTAATTTTTCAAAATGGCGGCAAAGATGGCCGCCCTTTTTCTAACTTCGTCAATTATTGACCGAATTGCTTTGTGTTTGGGCTTGTTTTAAAGGTATTTACAAGCCCTATCTGTTGCAATACCCAGTTTAGCGAGAAAATGAGCCCCCGATTTTTAAATTGCAAAAAACACCTAAATTTACATAAAAATTTACACAAAAATTCAAAAATGGCCCGATTTGAGTCGGACAAAATAGTACCTATATCTAAAAATTAAGCCTAACAATATGTGAATAAAATCTAGTCTCTAAGTATTTTCTAAGGGGTACCTCGTGCAACGGTGAAATTTTCAAAAATAGATAATTCATAAACTAGCTGACGAAAGTATGTCGAATTTTTTATAGGAGGTAGAGTAGCTTAAGGTCTATAGAATTTAAATTTAAAAAGTATAGGTCACAGATCTTTTGACGGAAATAAAAAATTTTGAAAATTGAAAAAATTTGAAAATGCTATATCTAAGCCTAGACTTAACTTAGGGAAGTTCTGAAACTGCCTCCGGGGTGCTCGTAGTAGGGTCCTTCAGGTCCCGCTGTCAGTTCTTCTCCACGGCCTCGGGTCACTGACCTCGTGGCCACGTGCTTTTTGTTTTTTTGCCGATTACTCCGCGCTCCTGCGCGAGAAAAATCGGCAAAGGGTGTCAAATTGTAGAGCTCCAAGAGGCCTTCTCGGAGGCACCAAAAAAGGTGTAGGTCGCCGCTGCAGATCACGAGATATTCCACTCTGAAGTTTCAAAATTTCGTAAAAATCACTTTTTCTTTAATAACTTTTTGTGCACTTGACTTGGAACACTGCGGTTTTCACCAACGTATGCGTCTTGTTGTTCCGCAACTTTTGAGGTATTGCACTTGAAAATCGCGCGATTTTTACTTTTTAAAACAATTTTTCCGGTACGGAGACACTCAGAATCGTGGCGCTCTCGACTGCGGGTGGGAGCAGACGGTTAGGTTAGGTTAGGTTAGGTTAGGTTAGGTTAGGTTAGGTTAGGTTAGGTTAGGTTAGGTTAGGTTAGGTTAGGTTAGGTTAGGTTAGGTTAGGTTAGGTTAGGTTAGGTTAGGTTAGGTTAGGTTAGGTTAGGTTAGGTTAGGTTAGGTTAGGTTAGGTTAGGTTAGGTTAGGTTAGGTTAGGTTAGGTTAGGTTAGGTTAGGTTAGGTTAGGTTAGGTTAGGTTAGGTTAGGTTAGGTTAGGTTAGGTTAGGTTAGGTTAGGTTAGGTTAGGTTAGGTTAGGTTAGGTTAGGTTAGGTTAGGTTAGGTTAGGTTAGGTTAGGTTAGGTTAGGTTAGGTTAGGTTAGGTTAGGTTAGGTTAGGTTAGGTTAGGTTAGGTTAGGTTAGGTTAGGTTAGGTTAGGTTAGGTTAGGTTAGGTTAGGTTAGGTTAGGTTAGGTTAGGTTAGGTTAGGTTAGGTTAGGTTAGGTTAGGTTAGGTTAGGTTAGGTTAGGTTAGGTTAGGTTAGGTTAGGTTAGGTTAGGTTAGGTTAGGTTAGGTTAGGTTAGGTTAGGTTAGGTTAGGTTAGGTTAGGTTAGGTTAGGTTAGGTTAGGTTAGGTTAGGTTAGGTTAGGTTAGGTTAGGTTAGGTTAGGTTAGGTTAGGTTAGGTTAGGTTAGGTTAGGTTAGGTTAGGTTAGGTTAGGTTAGGTTAGGTTAGGTTAGGTTAGGTTAGGTTAGGTTAGGTTAGGTTAGGTTAGGTTAGGTTAGGTTAGGTTAGGTTAGGTTAGGTTAGGTTAGGTTAGGTTAGGTTAGGTTAGGTTAGGTTAGGTTAGGTTAGGTTAGGTTAGGTTAGGTTAGGTTAGGTTAGGTTAGGTTAGGTTAGGTTAGGTTAGGTTAGGTTAGGTTAGGTTAGGTTAGGTTAGGTTAGGTTAGGTTAGGTTAGGTTAGGTTAGGTTAGGTTAGGTTAGGTTAGGTTAGGTTAGGTTAGGTTAGGTTAGGTTAGGTTAGGTTAGGTTAGGTTAGGTTAGGTTAGGTTAGGTTAGGTTAGGTTAGGTTAGGTTAGGTTAGGTTAGGTTAGGTTAGGTTAGGTTAGGTTAGGTTAGGTTAGGTTAGGTTAGGTTAGGTTAGGTTAGGTTAGGTTAGGTTAGGTTAGGTTAGGTTAGGTTAGGTTAGGTTAGGTTAGGTTAGGTTAGGTTAGGTTAGGTTAGGTTAGGTTAGGTTAGGTTAGGTTAGGTTAGGTTAGGTTAGGTTAGGTTAGGTTAGGTTAGGTTAGGTTAGGTTAGGTTAGGTTAGGTTAGGTTAGGTTAGGTTAGGTTAGGTTAGGTTAGGTTAGGTTAGGTTAGGTTAGGTTAGGTTAGGTTAGGTTAGGTTAGGTTAGGTTAGGTTAGGTTAGGTTAGGTTAGGTTAGGTTAGGTTAGGTTAGGTTAGGTTAGGTTAGGTTAGGTTAGGTTAGGTTAGGTTAGGTTAGGTTAGGTTAGGTTAGGTTAGGTTAGGTTAGGTTAGGTTAGGTTAGGTTAGGTTAGGTTAGGTTAGGTTAGGTTAGGTTAGGTTAGGTTAGGTTAGGTTAGGTTAGGTTAGGTTAGGTTAGGTTAGGTTAGGTTAGGTTAGGTTAGGTTAGGTTAGGTTAGGTTAGGTTAGGTTAGGTTAGGTTAGGTTAGGTTAGGTTAGGTTAGGTTAGGTTAGGTTAGGTTAGGTTAGGTTAGGTTAGGTTAGGTTAGGTTAGGTTAGGTTAGGTTAGGTTAGGTTAGGTTAGGTTAGGTTAGGTTAGGTTAGGTTAGGTTAGGTTAGGTTAGGTTAGGTTAGGTTAGGTTAGGTTAGGTTAGGTTAGGTTAGGTTAGGTTAGGTTAGGTTAGGTTAGGTTAGGTTAGGTTAGGTTAGGTTAGGTTAGGTTAGGTTAGGTTAGGTTAGGTTAGGTTAGGTTAGGTTAGGTTAGGTTAGGTTAGGTTAGGTTAGGTTAGGTTAGGTTAGGTTAGGTTAGGTTAGGTTAGGTTAGGTTAGGTTAGGTTAGGTTAGGTTAGGTTAGGTTAGGTTAGGTTAGGTTAGGTTAGGTTAGGTTAGGTTAGGTTAGGTTAGGTTAGGTTAGGTTAGGTTAGGTTAGGTTAGGTTAGGTTAGGTTAGGTTAGGTTAGGTTAGGTTAGGTTAGGTTAGGTTAGGTTAGGTTAGGTTAGGTTAGGTTAGGTTAGGTTAGGTTAGGTTAGGTTAGGTTAGGTTAGGTTAGGTTAGGTTAGGTTAGGTTAGGTTAGGTTAGGTTAGGTTAGGTTAGGTTAGGTTAGGTTAGGTTAGGTTAGGTTAGGTTAGGTTAGGTTAGGTTAGGTTAGGTTAGGTTAGGTTAGGTTAGGTTAGGTTAGGTTAGGTTAGGTTAGGTTAGGTTAGGTTAGGTTAGGTTAGGTTAGGTTAGGTTAGGTTAGGTTAGGTTAGGTTAGGTTAGGTTAGGTTAGGTTAGGTTAGGTTAGGTTAGGTTAGGTTAGGTTAGGTTAGGTTAGGTTAGGTTAGGTTAGGTTAGGTTAGGTTAGGTTAGGTTAGGTTAGGTTAGGTTAGGTTAGGTTAGGTTAGGTTAGGTTAGGTTAGGTTAGGTTAGGTTAGGTTAGGTTAGGTTAGGTTAGGTTAGGTTAGGTTAGGTTAGGTTAGGTTAGGTTAGGTTAGGTTAGGTTAGGTTAGGTTAGGTTAGGTTAGGTTAGGTTAGGTTAGGTTAGGTTAGGTTAGGTTAGGTTAGGTTAGGTTAGGTTAGGTTAGGTTAGGTTAGGTTAGGTTAGGTTAGGTTAGGTTAGGTTAGGTTAGGTTAGGTTAGGTTAGGTTAGGTTAGGTTAGGTTAGGTTAGGTTAGGTTAGGTTAGGTTAGGTTAGGTTAGGTTAGGTTAGGTTAGGTTAGGTTAGGTTAGGTTAGGTTAGGTTAGGTTAGGTTAGGTTAGGTTAGGTTAGGTTAGGTTAGGTTAGGTTAGGTTAGGTTAGGTTAGGTTAGGTTAGGTTAGGTTAGGTTAGGTTAGGTTAGGTTAGGTTAGGTTAGGTTAGGTTAGGTTAGGTTAGGTTAGGTTAGGTTAGGTTAGGTTAGGTTAGGTTAGGTTAGGTTAGGTTAGGTTAGGTTAGGTTAGGTTAGGTTAGGTTAGGTTAGGTTAGGTTAGGTTAGGTTAGGTTAGGTTAGGTTAGGTTAGGTTAGGTTAGGTTAGGTTAGGTTAGGTTAGGTTAGGTTAGGTTAGGTTAGGTTAGGTTAGGTTAGGTTAGGTTAGGTTAGGTTAGGTTAGGTTAGGTTAGGTTAGGTTAGGTTAGGTTAGGTTAGGTTAGGTTAGGTTAGGTTAGGTTAGGTTAGGTTAGGTTAGGTTAGGTTAGGTTAGGTTAGGTTAGGTTAGGTTAGGTTAGGTTAGGTTAGGTTAGGTTAGGTTAGGTTAGGTTAGGTTAGGTTAGGTTAGGTTAGGTTAGGTTAGGTTAGGTTAGGTTAGGTTAGGTTAGGTTAGGTTAGGTTAGGTTAGGTTAGGTTAGGTTAGGTTAGGTTAGGTTAGGTTAGGTTAGGTTAGGTTAGGTTAGGTTAGGTTAGGTTAGGTTAGGTTAGGTTAGGTTAGGTTAGGTTAGGTTAGGTTAGGTTAGGTTAGGTTAGGTTAGGTTAGGTTAGGTTAGGTTAGGTTAGGTTAGGTTAGGTTAGGTTAGGTTAGGTTAGGTTAGGTTAGGTTAGGTTAGGTTAGGTTAGGTTAGGTTAGGTTAGGTTAGGTTAGGTTAGGTTAGGTTAGGTTAGGTTAGGTTAGGTTAGGTTAGGTTAGGTTAGGTTAGGTTAGGTTAGGTTAGGTTAGGTTAGGTTAGGTTAGGTTAGGTTAGGTTAGGTTAGGTTAGGTTAGGTTAGGTTAGGTTAGGTTAGGTTAGGTTAGGTTAGGTTAGGTTAGGTTAGGTTAGGTTAGGTTAGGTTAGGTTAGGTTAGGTTAGGTTAGGTTAGGTTAGGTTAGGTTAGGTTAGGTTAGGTTAGGTTAGGTTAGGTTAGGTTAGGTTAGGTTAGGTTAGGTTAGGTTAGGTTAGGTTAGGTTAGGTTAGGTTAGGTTAGGTTAGGTTAGGTTAGGTTAGGTTAGGTTAGGTTAGGTTAGGTTAGGTTAGGTTAGGTTAGGTTAGGTTAGGTTAGGTTAGGTTAGGTTAGGTTAGGTTAGGTTAGGTTAGGTTAGGTTAGGTTAGGTTAGGTTAGGTTAGGTTAGGTTAGGTTAGGTTAGGTTAGGTTAGGTTAGGTTAGGTTAGGTTAGGTTAGGTTAGGTTAGGTTAGGTTAGGTTAGGTTAGGTTAGGTTAGGTTAGGTTAGGTTAGGTTAGGTTAGGTTAGGTTAGGTTAGGTTAGGTTAGGTTAGGTTAGGTTAGGTTAGGTTAGGTTAGGTTAGGTTAGGTTAGGTTAGGTTAGGTTAGGTTAGGTTAGGTTAGGTTAGGTTAGGTTAGGTTAGGTTAGGTTAGGTTAGGTTAGGTTAGGTTAGGTTAGGTTAGGTTAGGTTAGGTTAGGTTAGGTTAGGTTAGGTTAGGTTAGGTTAGGTTAGGTTAGGTTAGGTTAGGTTAGGTTAGGTTAGGTTAGGTTAGGTTAGGTTAGGTTAGGTTAGGTTAGGTTAGGTTAGGTTAGGTTAGGTTAGGTTAGGTTAGGTTAGGTTAGGTTAGGTTAGGTTAGGTTAGGTTAGGTTAGGTTAGGTTAGGTTAGGTTAGGTTAGGTTAGGTTAGGTTAGGTTAGGTTAGGTTAGGTTAGGTTAGGTTAGGTTAGGTTAGGTTAGGTTAGGTTAGGTTAGGTTAGGTTAGGTTAGGTTAGGTTAGGTTAGGTTAGGTTAGGTTAGGTTAGGTTAGGTTAGGTTAGGTTAGGTTAGGTTAGGTTAG
>OX439445.1:7422634-7800633 GCA_949320045.1 Scotopteryx bipunctaria | reverse complement strand
CATAAAATAAATAATATTATATTGTTTGGTTTTAAATCATTGATGTTTGATACGAGTGTCACAGTGCCAAGACCCTTAATTTAAATTAAATAAATATTATTTTTATAAGGCAATACTTTAAAGGTAACTTGGAGTCCTACTTTTTAGGATTTTGGAAAAACTTACGGTTTCATGGAAAAGAGTCTAGCGAATTAGTTTGGAACATTAGGTACCTACTTCGGTTAAGTCTTTGCATGATTATACAATTACCTATATTTTCATGATTTCGTATTAGATTTCTCTTAGATGTTTGCTTTTAATTTTAATAACCTGTATGTCAGCATAGTTGACGAGGTGAGGATTGCTTCATAAATGCATCAGTTTGTGTGCTACGCAACCTCGGTGTTACTAAATATTATTGTCTGGACACACCTTTATGATGTCACTTTTGCGTTTGCTGTTCACGTAAAAATATATTGAAATCCATCAAACGCGAACAAAACCTACTTAGACTCTTTTATTTGAGTTGTCGGTAATGCATCAGAATTAATCGTTTAGTATTGTATTATGACCTTATTCTTAGAACATGAATTTCTGGAAATACTCTTATCATGACATAATACTTTAAGGTCTATTAGTGTGAGAGTTTATTAGGCAAAACGGAAAATTCCGAATGTTATTATTAAAAACATTCAAATTTTACGAATAGATGTTACAAAGGTGTTAATGTGACCATCTAGGTTTGGCCAGTGTTGTTTGCTCCTTGCCTAAAGGCGACGCACGAGTCGTATCTACTTAGGTAAATTGTAAACATATTTGCTTATTGCAAAACCTTCAAGGCTTGGTTTGTAGGCTTATAATACCCACTTAGAGGCTTTCAATCATAGCCTAATAATATTGCTTATTACCTACATGGTTTTGTTATTAAATTTGACTAATATTAGGAAGGTATGTATTCCCAAATCACATTTTGTGTAGGATGTAGTAAGCTTAGTAGTAACTAAACCCTTTAACAGGTAATAAAAAAAAATAAAAAATAATAGATGTTGTCGTTCTACAAAAGCCACAAATGTGCTTTGCTAGTGCAGACGACTGGGGATTAAACCCAAAACTCTGCCTATAGATGTACACTGTTATGGTACGCCCCGTTTTAACATACAGGGCGGTGGTCTAGTGGACTAGAACAAATCTCATCACAGCCATAAATAAGTTGCAACAAGTATAAAGACTTGCATGCACTCTCATCAGTGGATGCAAAAAGTCAACACCATCAACCATTCAATCAAAAACGGGGTGAAAATACACTGTCAAAATAAACACAGGACACTGTGAGCTGAATCATCTACTCAAAATAGCAGTAACGGACAGTAGCCTCTGTCGTGAATGTTTCTAAGAAGAAGAGACTGTGGAACACGTAACACTTCACTGTTCCGCAATAAATGAAAAAAGACAAAATTTGGGACTGCAGACAGTCATCGAGAATTACATGGCATCATCATCTACACCACCAACAGCTTCAACACCATCGAGGATACTGGAACACTGCTGCTAAAATTCCAAAGTTCTTCTCCGGTACTTCAAGGAGTTGGTTGGCTGGGGGATAATGCACAATATACCCACAGCGGGACGTCAGTGCAGATCTTTGTTCCCTACCATTATTTAGAATTAGAATTACAATGTTGTTGGTTTTTTCTTTGGTCCAAATGGATTCTTAGTTGAAAAATGTAAAGTATGGTTGTACGGAGAAACATTTGAATGAAAATGTAGCATCTACTGGAGCGCATGCTCGTATTGGCTTAAACTTAAAAAAAACGGAGTAGGAAATCTGATGTCACGTATACTATTACTATAAAAAGCAACTAAAAGTTTCTCCTCTTTCTATATTACCTTGTACATACAGTGTAGTTTCGGTTTTTGCTATAAGAATCCGCGTGTAGATAGAAATAAAACCAAACGATTGAAGTTTTGTTGAAAATACTCCGGACGCCAAGACATTATTGTATCGCTTTTGTTTCAAAGTTGTGTCACTTTATAATAATAACTAGCAGCCGCCCGCGGCTTCGCACACGCGGTACCCAGATAAAAAGTACCCTATGTCCCATTCCAGCACACGTAGGTACCTACTATCCTCATTATTCATTATAATATAGTGTACGCTAAACGATGACTAAAGTATTGCCATCTCTTACCATTTCATAATGACAAACAGTGACAGGGCTAACTTTAAGCAATGGCTAACTTTAGCGAATGAATATGAATAATAAATAGGGTATGTAAGTATATTCCGTAGTTTTTTCGTGAAAGAGTAACAAACACACCTAAATCTAAAAATTAAGAAATTTCGGTGAATTTAGTAAAAATTTTGAGAGTTAATGTAAACTTTTCAAAACGCAACGATAGCGCGTTCTAGGATTTGATCAGAATTAGTAGCGACATCTAGTTATCAGACGTAGAATTACGTCAGAACTACATGAATAATCAAGATTGGAAACTTATTAGACCAGTAATAATTTATGCTTCCTTTCACAGGTAATTTGACATTGACAGTTCCTTTTCCATATGTTTTGTATCATCAATCTCTGGTATCATCGCTGTCATTATGTCAAAATAGAAGTATTTTATTTATTCATGAAAAACATGCCAAAAATAAAGAATTTACAGGTAATTATGACATCAACTAAATGAGAAAAATCGGCTCTTTAATTTGATATAGGTTATGTGCAGTTTTAGACCAAAAATTGATTCCAGGTTTTCATCCCTTTTCACCCCTTTAGAGGTTGAATTTTGAAAAATCCCTTAGTACACCCCTACGTACCAAGGTTTACCTACACTGAAAATTTCAAGTCTCTACGTCCAGCGGTTTAGGCTGTGCGTTGTCTGTCAGTCAGTCAGTCAGTAGGTCAGGACAAAGATTCTTATAATATAGGATAACTTTGACAGTCATATAGAAATGTGACTGTTTTCAAGAGTGCCTAACTAAAAGTATTTGCAGTGGCTTAGGTACAGAACTTTAACTTAAACTTTCACAATAATTATTTCCATAAAACAGACATTGATCAAGTTGGTCAAAGTAAAAGGCAGTGTTGTGAGTGTGCTTAATCCAAATTTGATCAGAATCAACATGCAGTTCGCGTAAAGTTGGAACTTTGGCGATGTCCGCGGACCGTAACCCGCAGAACGGCTTATGTTTCAGCCTCACGTACAAAGACAAGCATCAGAACTAAATTGTATTTTGATCTGGGACAACTTGGAAGCGTTCATAAAAAGTCAAGTCGCATTTTAAAACGGCAAAAAATCGCGAACAATGGCCCCGACATAGAAAACTTGATCCCCTGTCTCTTCGGACATGGTGCGGAATAACTTAATTTTCCGATTGTGCGAATAACAAAGTAATAGGTACTGCGGTCTCTAACTGATCTAACCTACAGTTTCTTAACTGCACAAAGTTCGTCATTCTTGAACTATGTACGAGTACTAGATACTACTAGAGACCGACCGACCGGGGCAGTTCCGAACAATAACTTTCGCTAAAGACGTGCAGTTGCTACCAAAATATTGTCTAAGGTTAGCTTAGTGCGAGTATCAACTGTGTGGGCGACACAAATATCTATGGACTGCAATATGTTACATTTTTATGGCTCTACATACTTACTCATAATTCTTGTTTTCCAACTAAACGGATCTCTATTATTATACATTGCCCTTGCTTGTTACGATTAAATATACATTTATTGCCAAACAAATACCTATATACCTACCTACCTTCAGCTATTAAATGATTTTTTATCTAGTAATTTTAAATATAACTATTAGGTATGATAAGATGATATCACTCTCGAAATTCCTGTGATTTTGCTTCGGAAAAAAAGAACAAACTAAGTAGCCATTGCATTTTTAAAAGGCAATAAATTATAAGACAAACAAAACTTTGATTTTAAACATAGACAAACTCATATAACAGAATACAGAATGTAAAATAAGGTAAGCAGGTACTCTGAGAAATTAATAATTGAGGATTTGTTCCATGGATAAGACATACCTGTTCTAAACCTTGACAGAATGGTAATTTAATGATATTTAAAAACCATGTTGTGTATTAATAAATATCGATCTAAGCCTGCGATTACGTTCCCTGTCTGTTTTTTAACTATAAGTAAGTACATTGTTTCCTAGGGGGGCGTTGTGTTTCGAGAGGTCGCATGGTGGTACATACAACATTAAAATTGGGTTATCCCATTATTGGGAATTATTCCAAATTATATACACCGGTATGATGAGCTCAGCGACTTGGTTTTATATACTTAGTAGTGTTCACTTATTGAAGAAGTGTACGGTATGTCAAGGTGTGGACATATGATGCCACCAGTTTGTGTCACACTCTCCGATGTCCACTCTAGGCGTTAAGTAGCAGCGCATACTACACAAGGTCACGCGTATCCGTGATGGAAGCATTGGACGTTGGTTGATAGCGAAAGTAATCTGGAATCTTTCCGGCCTTTGTTCCATACACTGCTATATTTGATACTGGTTATTATGTTCATGAATAGTTAACTGATAAGCTTGAAAGTGGATCCGAGCAATGCTTGAGTCTATGACTTGGTAGACTTCATTCACCTGAAGTAAATCACCTGGGTGCATTAAGTGCTACGCACGGTAGACTTAATGCACCTGGGTGAACTATAGCAAACTAGTTGTTCCTACTATATAATTTGGAGTGGTAGAGTTTGATACCCAGACTAAGTTTTGCTTGTGTAACAAAAAAAAACGTCGCAACATTGGGTAAATGTTTTCAAAATTATCTAGACATCAATCTTCCAATTAATCATTTCAACCTACTTCCATATTTTGTTTTAATATTCGTTTTGTAGTAATCTTTCTTATTATATCAAATTTACATCTTCTAAATATATAAACATGATTAATTACTGACTGACTGACTGACAATCAACGCACTGCCTGAACCGTAAGTCCTAAAAGCATGAAAGTCTGAGGATATATTCCTCTTATGGTGTAAGCAATAAGAAAGATATTTTCGAAAATCAGCTCAAAAGTCGCGAGGCGTTCCACTTAGTTGAGTAATATTTATGAAGCTCCTTGTTTGTTAGATCAGACTGCATACACAATGCATTACTAACCTTTACATAATAGGTCAAATGAATGTTTATCAATCGATTTATTAATAACTATTTATGCATGTACATAATTGTGCATTAAGTTTGACCAAGAGATTCAATACGATCTCTTTTGTGCTATCCGCATAGTTTCCTAACTGATTTACTAGCTTGTAATAAAAGCCAACATAGTATTAAATGTTTGTATTTAAAAATATTAATATTTTAGTTTTTTTTTTATATAAATTAATCAATTATTCAAAGCTACAACATAAATAAATCAAACAAACTACTATTAATAAATAAATTTTAATAATAAAATTTGTAGAATGAGTAAAGTATCGTGAGAAATAGAGTATTACCTAATCTATCGGATCACGATAATTTTCTGCCAAAGAGCACACCTTACTCTGATTAGTCTTTGCCTAACATTGTCCAACACAATTCGACCCACTAAAGGTGAGTGGGGTAAAGAAATCGAGAGCTGACATTCCGTGAGAATAGGAACAAATTGGCTAACTGTCCTTATCCTGAAATATTCAAACAATTTGTGTACTTCTTAGTGATCGTGACATTTTAAACTTATTATCTTTGATTTTATTAGTGCGCACGCACGCCCGAATTAATAAAGAATAAGTGATTCATAGCAACACCAAAATTCTTATTGCAGTGGGAACTCACGTAGAGGGAAAAGTGGCATGTTGTATTTTTTTTTTGAAAAACACTATTATATGAAGAGTATTAATTATTTTTTGATTAAACTAGTAGGTCTTTCTTATAGCTGGTATATTCATCTATCGTATGCATTTAAGTTTTAATACATATGATAATAAGATTAGACACACAGGCGATTTTCACAAAATAAGTCAGCTGTTACAACTTATCCCATAATTGGGGCAAGTTGTAGCAGGTGTGGGATAGCTTGTTTGTGACACCAAAAAAATAAACAGAACGGATACATAATTATATATTTTTTTCAGTTATGCATTGTGGTTACATCCATTACGTCTATATTCCAAATAACGAAGCAGAAATGTTGTTTTTGTAGGACTTCTTCATATAAAAATCTCTAAATTGGTTCTTTTGGAAGATGTTGATCTATTTAAAAGATTAACTTTAGCAAATACGCAGAAATGTTATTTCCTCGAGGTGTAAAATACTAATCTTGACTTTGCATATTCAACAGAAACGAATTTACTATTTTTTTGTTTTAGATATATCCATACTTTACAATTGTGTACGCCGAATTTTATCTGCTCCCTTTAACTATGAATTTTTTAACGCTAACTTGGCTCATATATGGACAACGCCTCCAGACCAATACATATTCAAAAAATTTTATAAATTAACGTATAATGAGTGTAGGAAATAGCTTGGATATAAATACAATATTCTGAAACAACTGTTTCGTTTTTAATTATATAGGTACGTATAACGTATAATTAAAATTTATTCGAGTCAAAAATCCTTATAATATGGTCAAAATGTTGTGCCTGTTCACCACCGGGTCGGTGACCTGACCTGTGTCACTGACTGTGGCTGTAGTTATGTCATAGGGCCGGTTATAAGAATCATGTTGAGAGTTAGTTCTAATTCAATGAGTTTATAATTACTAAAAAATAGCATTGTTACTTCTTACCCCCGCTACAACTAACCCCTACATCCCCTAAGTATTTACTTATCCGCGCAAATAATTACTGAATTCAGTATGTACCGTGCGGCGATGGTGATATACAATTTTAAATTAATTACAACATTCTTTTGTCTAAGTAAAACAACAAGGCGTAAAACTTAATCAACAATTATACCGAACATCCTTCCTACTAATATTATAAATGCGAAAGTTTGTGAGGATGTGACGATGTTTGTGCTTTAACGACGTAACGGCTGAACGGATTTGAATGAAACTTGGAACATAAATAGTATGTGTGTTGGAATAACATATAGGCTATTATTTATTTTGGTACCACGCGAGCGAAGCCGCGGGCGGAAGCTATTCAATCATAATTACTATCAAAAATTCTCTCGTTAATGATCTCGTATAATTGGTGTCAATTTGTTTGCTGAACTATTTGACATCGACCGGTCATTAACTTGTTTATATTAGAATCTCTACTAAAGATGGAAAAGGCAGTTGAAGTAGAGCCTATAATCTTATCACGCAGAGATGGTAAAACGTGACTGCAAGACGGTAATTCCATTTGAACATGAGCCATTAAACAATCTTTGTTTACTCATGGGGAGTATGGCATCCTGGTTAGCTTTGTGCAACTAGACGTCTGTACAAGTAGGTACCTATATTATACAAGGTCACTCACTAAGCATAAAATTAAGACGTTAGATTTCCTAAACCTTCGATAAAGCATTCGAAAGGCCATAATTACGTCATAATCATGACCCGAAGTCTTCTTTGAACTGAACAAGCATTCTCAACCTTTAAACTATTAATTCCTAGCCATGTTCGTTTTTGAATTCTCAATATTTATGTACCTTAAACTTAAACAACCGGTATCACTATACGTTAATATTATGTTCAAATGTAGAAATGACTCATATTAAGCATTCCCAAAGAAGGTCATTTTGTAAAAAGTTGAGTTTTGTTTTATTAGGGATTCTACTGAGTTGCATCAACTTGAGGAGCTTCAAGTTTGATTACCTACTGGTTTTCTTTCTTTAAAAAATCAATTAATTTATACTATGTTTACCAATACTACCATGAAAAGTAAAGTATCTTCTTTAAGAGAATAATGATAAGAAAAAATTATAATGTTTTTGAAGCACCTCAATCGCATTGGACATTTTACTTTAAGTTTGATGGTGAGCTTAGGGTTGTCAAACTGTATTAAATTGACAAAATTGATTGACAGGACAATGGACAAAACAAATCCCGTTTTGTCCAAGATCCACGCCTATTCAGGGTTATTTGCAATTATTTCGGAGTCAACGAACTTTTTCGGCTTCTTTGTTACATATTTATAACGTATCTGTCTAAACCAGTTACTTACAAGTATATTTTTCGTATGAATATGTTATATAAATGCTCAAATGAAATTTCAGAATATAAAGAGCACCTGTCGCTCTAAATGTATTAGATAATAATAATCATTCATCATTTATCCGTGTGACAATGCTTTAATAAAAACATATTTGTCATTTTTGCTGGTAATATCATAGCTATTTAGATGTCTACATGAACAAATAAAAATACCTACTACTGTTCGCGTAAGTATTTAAATGTAATATATCGGTATTTCCTGAGGATCCTGAGGGCCTCTAGTAGATATACCTTAAGTATTTATACCGAGTAAGATTTTTTGAGATTTTTGTGTGAAATGCCTCGAATTTTGAATTTCAATGGAATTTGGTAAATCAGTTCGGCAGGATACAAACTGATCCTCGAGGGATTTTGAAAGTTACTCAAAATGCTGACCATTCATATTTATTATGTCTCTTGACTATTGTCCCCCTTATTTTCAAAGATTTTCATTCAGTAACTAGAGATCTAAAGGAATATCTACCCAGCTTAGGGATGACAGTCATGAGCCTACATAATTTATTATGTTTGCTTTTCAGAGGCAAGCAGTGCTACAACATTCGAACATTCATTCGGTCTTATTTTCACACAATTATTTAATACATTTATGTTTATAGCAATATTTAGGTTTCTTCATTGCTTAGAAGAAACTCCTGCAAGTTTTACAAATTCAACTATTTGTAACAAAAACCATGCCTGAGCAATTGAAAACGGAATTTGTTACATTAAATTTTCTGTGCTAATTCTGCCATGTACTCCGAGTAACTCGCATAACAACAATCACTGTAAATCAGTGGTATTATGTGGTATTTAAGTCGAGTCACACACAGTACATCATGTTCGTAGTGTTCATTCATGTATTAACGGACCGCTTTTGTAGCCTCTCCCACTGTCACATCATACGCTGGCCTACAAAGCAGGTTGGCGGCTTACCGGTTGTACACAAACACAAGTCAAAACAAGTTTTACTTAAAATAATTGAACCCCAACTGCGAGATTTCCATATTATTCGGGCATTACTCACTCCAAAATAATAAATTCTTTATTTCGGTCAACACGCATACAAATGAAGAGAAATAACAAAACACATTACAAAAATAAATGAAACAAAAATTTTTTGCTCTTATTTAATGATCTAAGCAAGATAGGCGTCAACTTACTGCTTGCGGCTTGAATGTAGCCTATTGTTATGTAAACCAACAATGTTCTCAATGTTAGTTAATGCCTGCCTGATTATAGTAAAGAGACCAACCCGGTTCTGACATTGTCTTGCACTATGATGAATGAAGATCGTCGAAATCGTTTCTGGGCGTAATTAAGCGACAACTTTCTGTCTAGAATAATACAATGACTTTTGAACGTGAGTAACTACATTATAGAACTACATGATTGATGACATGATAAAACGTTATTAACGCGTTGAATAATTCAAGACAAGATAAAAAAAAATCTATACGAGATGATTATATACCTATACCTATATACAGCGTCAGGAGGTAACTTTTGCCTACACTAACGGGACCCTGTAGTGCTTGGGATAATTGTTTTTTTTTTACATGGAGGCTTGGTTAGCACCTATACCCCTCTCAGCTTCTGAACATCTGACTAAAAAGCGAGTTTCCTCACCGTTTGAGAGTACTGGTATAGCGCACATCAATTTTTGGAACTAAAAACCATTGGTGCATGACCGGGTTTGAATCCGTAACCTTAGGATCAGAAGGCCCCCCGCCTTGCTATCACTAGACAAGATAGAACACTACACATAATCGTAAATCATTTATGCTCTCATTTCGAAGGCAGAAATGGCAGTATTTCTCTGAGGTCAAACCTCTCGTACAAAACTACATCGGTCGACAAAACCAGCCCGTAATTAAGCAACAAATCCAGTTGAGTGGGAGAGAACTCGGTTTTGCGAAAAAAGCCGAGAGCATTTGCAGTGCCGACTTCCGTAAGCTTTACTACCTACAAAATGAATATTGTTTGTTCTACCTACTCATAGTAAGTAAATGTTTACCTGCTAAATTGCAAATGAGTTATTTCTACTAAAAAAACTTGGTAAAAAAAATGGTATTTACATTTTTTTTAAATTTGAGTGCCCTCTAAACCCATAATTATGTACTCTATTTGAATCACAGATAACTGGATCTTGCGTAATGATCATACGTCCAAAGAATATCAAATTCTAAGACAATATTTCCATACTACTAGAATTGTAACGATTTTCTTCTTACTCCGTGACTAATGGTGGCAGATGCAAGTTAAGCTGCCGAAGGGTAACCTTGTGCCGTTCAAGGCTTAAACGTCACTGACTCACATAAAAGCTGTTTAAAAAACTAAAAAACCTGTAGGTAAAGTTTACTAAATTGGTGCATATTTATATGTCAGTTTTGAATATTTACGCGTGCAGGTCATTCAACTCTATCATAAACTTTGTGATTGATAGCCGATTTTTATAGTCCAGCTTTTCACGACAGAGATGTTCACGACAGAGATGATTCAATATAATTCGAGCATTGGTCCCTTAATGTATCATGATAGCATCACAAGTGGGCGGGGAGCAACTGACGCTCTTAGAGTTCCAAAACAAAAAGCTTAAACAGAACCCTTATGGTGCGATTTATCAATCACTTCAATTGAAAGGGATTGAATTGCACATTGTAACGTAGTTTTTACCCGACTACGAAGAAGGAGGGACACACAACACGCGAGTGAACCGCGGATGTCTACTAGTTAATTGCAAGATGAAATTAAGTCCAAAATGTTTTTTAGAAATTTTAATAAATGGTTGTCCTGTATCTATAAAGGAGGTCACTGTGGTCAAACAGGGCAAACGGCTCGATTTGACCATTTTCATTTATATGGTTTATAATTTTTAACTATTACGGAACCTCTCTCTAATTGTGAACTTAGCAGAGCGATAAATCTGATTGATCGGATCTGATCTTTCGGCGTGCGAGTCGAGTCACTTATGCAGTCTTATGAAGCGATCCTTAAGCTCTTTATTTATTGAATATTTCACACAAACGTTCTATAACGTTCGTATATTATATCCAATTTCCTTTTACGTTCCTTCATTTGGATGATTTTGATAAGCCTTCGACGATTTGTGTTTAAGCAAGCAAGTATTCCCAAGGAGGGTTAACGTCAGGCAGGCGGCCGGTCATAAAACACCTTAGCCAAAACTCTTACAGCATGATCCAAGGATCATGCTGTGCCGACCCCACATAGAGGGGGATAAGGGCAGGAAGATGATGAGCTTGGATATTTTCTTTGTAATTAATCAATAACGCAGATAACCTTAACCAAAGTAAACTATATATTTTTAAATGTGTGGGTATCGTTGATATCTGACATTTGGCAGAATTTTATTATGGTACCTATTCTTCCAGTATTAGTGTATTATATTCTGGTCAATGTTCTCATTAAAAACCAGTTTTTATACATATATGTTCATTTTAGGAATAGGTTTGTTGGAATGTTAGATAATGTTTAATCTGAATTTAAAAAAAATCCTTCAGCAGCAATGTTACAATAACTTTTTGGATAGTGCTTTTATTATTTCAATGAAGTAAGTATGACATCGTGTGATGGATGACTGTACAGCGATATAGATACAGCGAGCCACTTAAATCAAAGTTATGTAATTATTGACAAAAAAGTCTAAATAACAATTAATAAAGTAATATAACAAATACCCAAATTATGATAATTCAGATACTTGAATTTTTATGTTAAAGTTCAAGGCTGTCAATAACATTATATTGTGACATCACCAATACCGTCTTTAAGATTTTTTCCCATAAAAACAAATGTAAAGTAAATTCTTAACCAGATAATAATGTAGGTATGTAAGTACCTGTATGATACCTATATTTATAAAATTTTCACATAAATGTCGCTTAATATTAAATCATTATGAAACGACCTGTAAGTTTATTGGTCAAATTATTGAGCTTCTTGTTTCCTAAACATAAAGAAAGGTAGTTATCATTCAATGTAATACAAAATCGAGGAGTTGATTAACAATTTTATTAGGTATTCGTTGGATTAAATATTTGCAGACAAACCAACGTAATCCGGTGAGTTTGGTTAATATTACTCCGAAATTTTGTAAATGTTAGTTATTTTACTGTTGGTTGTATTTGTGTGTACAAGTAGGTACCCGAGAGACATATTCTTTGATGATATTATTTTGAAATAAATGTAAACTTACCAAAAAATAAAAGAGCATTCCCGGCGCCATGGCTCGGGTGGCGTCCCTCGGGACGTGCGTTCGCGAGTGCTACGGATGCTGCCGCGCCAGCCTCGCTCCTGTCAACACAAAGCTTGCGACGCCGATTAAGCTCGGTTTTCGCAAAAATCCGCTAACATGACCCGCTCGCTCGGCCGCCTTTTAAAACTAAAATGTGCAAACTCAAAGATGCGCCTCTTATATTACTTCTTACGTTTAAGGCGAATACCGAAACGTATTTCGCATATACGTGTAGGATTCATGTATGTGTGCGTGTATTTTGGTTGCGAAGCCTCCGATCGCGGTCCTGGCATGTGTCTCCGCGGCACATTAAACTGACACACCCTGTATGTGTGCGGTGTGAGTCCTTTTACCATATTTTACGTTGGTTTTACTTTAAATCGTCTGACTGATTAATTTTTAATAGGCTCTCTAAATTAGTTATCCATTAGGATGGCTGATTTTACAATCTAAAAGCTCTTCACTCTGAAAAAGCATTTTTAACTCTGATTTCAGGTTTAATTTATTATTCATCAGTATACTTTGGAGCACAAAAAAATTATAAGAAATTGGTACTTTCTAAAATATTGATATTTTTTTATAAAATACGATAAAAGACGAATTCGCGATTTTTTTAAAATAATCACAATATCATAAAAAATTAAGTAATTGTAATAATCATTTTTTTCGTACTTACCGTTGTTAATTTAATAATAGTAATCGTCATAATAATAAACTTTATTTCAGACAACTTGGGTCCATACAGTACTTTTTCAAATAAATTTACAAGACATTGCGTACACCGAAAATATATTTTTATTCCTTTCGTTATTATTATTTCTGTATTTTCTTTGTTCATTTAGCTTTTCTACAAGGGAGTATATTTAGGAGCGTATTTGAAATTCCTAAAGAAATATTTATGACATAGGCATTTATATCTTGTTCTCCAAAGTAATTAGATATATAAGGAAGTGTGCATTTCCTATGTTTCCCTATATAACCATTTTAAACTTTGGTCTTCGATATATCTTTATAAGTTTCTTCAACATTTTTGATTTGTAGATATGAATATCATATTGTAAATCTGAATTGTCGCATTGTCAGTTAGAATAACATACCTACTTAGCATTCAGAGGACATAAACTGAGCATCATACAAGACATCTGCCTGGATGTTATTTGCATTTTAAAGACCGTGATAAAGCATAGAAAGATGAGGATTAAAACCAGGGACAATGTGATCTTCATATTTTTGACAAACATATACTTTTTCGTACCCCATCCGCCTTCTAATTCTAGTCTTTTTATACTATTTCGTTCGTTCAGGACAAAATAGGATCCACCTAATAAGATTTTGATACAGTGTTGCTTCAATAAATTAAACGTTTCAAATAACGAATGTAGAGGAATTATTTATAAACTAAATTCTCTCAAAAAGTATATTTATAAACTTCTCTCTTCCAAAAGTTAAACTATGTGTTGCCGCTTTTTGTTAGATTATAAAGAGTGACAGGAACAATTTTAAATAGTGCTGAGAAACGTTTTTAGTTAAGTTAAATATTTCAGATTTGAATTAAACAATATAATTTTCTGATAAAAAATCATGTTGAAAACTTATGGTGGAACCTACGCTTGCTGTTTCACCCCTTAAGTAAGGACGGGTGTCGTTAGTTATATTATTATTAAAAGCTCCGTTGGACTTCATAAAAAGTTAAAACTAGAATCAAGCGTATAAAAATTGTTTAAATATGTATTTAAAAGATAAAGAGAGAAAATCACTGATATTTTTTTGCAATAAAATATATTTTTTTTAATTTTACCGAAGACATTCAAATAAATCAATATAAGTATTTTTAAACAATAACAAAGTCCATTGCTAGGAATATTTATTATCAAGTGGTCTTAGTTACTTAATTTAGTGTATTATTGTAATAGATAGGTATATTGAACCTAGAGTAACGGACGCTGTTAGCGGACTCCAAATCGAATATATTAAAGTTGAAGAATT
Source organism: Scotopteryx bipunctaria (assembly GCA_949320045.1). NCBI lineage: Eukaryota > Metazoa > Arthropoda > Insecta > Lepidoptera > Geometridae > Scotopteryx > Scotopteryx bipunctaria. The sequence continues at coordinate 7,786,271 of OX439445.1, read as the reverse complement.
GATATTACCATGAGCTTAAATTTTGCAAAATGTTTTTTACCTGCAGCTATAGTAGGTATAGTTCTTGTTTGGTCATCAACTTATAAACTCATGGACATAATTAGAGGAACGGAACAAAAAGAGATAAATCGGAACTGAAACAATTTTTTTTGTATGTAAAGTATAGAAATGATATTCACAGGTCAACAAAATTATTCCAATAGACTAGTAAAAAAAAATAAACTAAAAAACAAATGAAACCCTATAACAAAAGACCAATGGAGTAATTATTTTTTAAATTAAACATTAAGGTATATGTGGCCAGTTTGTATGAAGAACCTTGTGTACATATTTTAGTTTTTTTTCGATTGATGAAGCGTTCCTCTGAACGAGTCCATGAATGTATATATACAAGTTGCATAATGCATCTTTAAAGACGGCCAATATATATTGTCATTAAATGAAAATGTTTTAAGCCCGAGGGCAATATAATCTGTTTTTCTTTATCAGAGCCCCAAGAGAGCTTACTCTTGAATAGTTTCCTTAAAACTAGAGGCGCTTTTTTCAACTCCTTATAAAAAATCCTAACCATACATAAAACTATCTAAAAATAATAGATATGTTGTGGGTGTTAGTTATTTTTAGAAATTAATAGTTAGTCGGCATAATTTTTCAAAGGCATTTTTACGAGTCGGGTGGAAAAGCTTCTATTTGAACACAGAATGAAAATCTATTGATACATAGAATTCATATTTACCATATCTGTTGTTCTATTGAAAATATTTCTGGAGTTGAATTGATCTGAGGAACGACGGATCACGGATTCAATTTCCATGTCGAAGCAAATATTTCAATGATACACACATGTTTATGAGATCACATACCTCGTAGATTCCATAGATCTATCTACGAACTGGGTAACAATATACCTTTTTATCACATTTATTCAAAAGAGCTGGTTGGTTCCTCGTAAACAGGGACCAAAATAGGTGTTTAACCTCTAGGGACTAAAAAGACTTTTCGTCCCTAAGGACGAAAAGTGATTTAAATTTGGAATGTGGATTATTGTTACTGAATGTTCTAATCATCAAAGAGATCGATCACAAACATTGTATGAACGAACAAGTAACTGGCTGTATAAAAAACCGCGTGCGAACGAAACTAAAAATAAATTAACGTACTATTCTTATTCACTGGTGGTCTAGTGATAGCGGCCCCACCTTCCGATCCTAAGGTGGTGTATTCAAATCCGTTTGTGTACCAATGGATTTTACTGTTTGAAAAATTTATACAAGTAGACAAGTAGGCTATCTTGTATGTTCAAGTGTTTTTACTTACTTCACTTACTTACTAAAGGTCGTTTAATGAATTAATACACATTGTTATCTTTATTGATTTATTTTAATATTTGCATATATATATCGGCGTGAGAACCCTGTGCTCTTGCCGTAAAATCGGTTTTGGAGTCAGCGGTGCCCAGCATAATATGAACGCTCGTGTCACACAGTAAGTTTCAATTTCGCGTGCAGTAACAGAAGGCTAATTTTTATACTTAAACTAAACTTTTGTTCGAGTGGATCTTCTGTGCGCTAGTAGGTACTATTATTTATTATGTGCCAAATGCATCAATCAACATATGTGGCCTGAGCTACCACTTCAAGAGGCTACCCTTCCCTGGGGATAAAAATGCTAAAGGAAAGTTTATAAGTCACTAAAGTAGTCGGCCAAAAAAGGTTGCGTCTTCCCGGTCTCATTTCACGCTTCAACTAATATGTAATAACTGTGATTTAACATCAGGAAAGGAAAAACCAGCCACTTAACATTCTTAATTTCGTATTCCTATCATGTACCTACCAATATTAAATAAGCCCTCAAATAAAATGGTGCGTGACGTAGCATAACATTTATTTTTGGATATCGAGATAGCGGTATATTTGTGTGAAAAACTCGAGGTAAATTTAAGTCCACGACATTTGGGAACAAGACTGCAAGATCCGATAAATTGCAGAATTGTTTTTTTCCGACCTGACGATCAAGCAAAAATTCAACACAGTTCAGTGAACTTGTCCACACATACTCGAAACTTGTAATTTAAAGCTCTAGCCATACAAAGCGAAGTATGCGCGACATAATGCTACCTTGCAACACGCTTTGTATAAGAAGGAGGAAAATTCTGATAAGCAGAAGTTATAGTGAACCACAATGTTAAAATCACTCACTCTAACACGCTCTAACGCAGGTCATAAAATCGATGTCAGTTAACCCGAAAATCAATCGCAATAATTAGCACCTGACCCTTTCGCATACGCGTTCTGTTTGGCGAAGGCATAATGCGTACGAGGCCTTGGATCCAGTAACAAAACCTTATTGCACAATTGCTTTCTTCTCGGATGTTCAGAGAAATTGCAGCCTAAAGTGCATCAAGTCATTACTACTATCTTGATGATCAAGGCCACCGCGTGTTGAATGTTGCATAAGGCTATTTACTGGCCATAAACGACGTGCATACAATACGGTACCTACCAATTAAATATTTTGTTTTTGTACCTGTTTTTACAGATCAATTGATCGTTGGGTTTACAGGGCTACATTTCTATATAATATATAAAGATAAAATCTATAAAAAATGGAATAGTCACATTGTGCCATCCGATGTGAAACATTATTTTGGATGTGTCGTTGTATCCGTAAAATATTTATATTATGAGGTAAAAATAAGAATGTGCTAAAATAACCGTTATAAGAAACACAGATTGCTTGTTTGTTCACAACCTGTTGGTATTGTTATTCGTAAAATATGAATGTGATATTCAACGAAGAAGTTTGGAAATTTTATCCAAATTAAACTATTTTAAATAAGGATATAGCATTTATGTAGCGCGTTGATGTCTTTTGATGCAAAAAAATCAATATTTTTAAAAGTAATGTTCTAAGGTTTCCAGTTTCTTCTTTCGGCTAGCATAAATCGGGACAGTGGCATGTGAGTAATTTAATTTGTTTGTAGTAGGCAAACACAAGTTGTTTATTTGATTGAAGAGGTGTTAAAGTATTGTGTGCAATAGTTTATGTCTGTTAACTTAATAAGAAATACCTCCTTGATTGGGTTAAAAAATTAAAAAGTTTCTGAATCCATGTTTTCCTTATTTTCTTTCTTATACAAATAAGTGGGTAGCGACTTTCGAAGAAGTGACACGGATTATAGGATATATTTTTGCCACCCGCGAGCATTCGTCCTTTTTAAATGGTTGTTTATTCCTGCGTCTAAATTATTGGTTAAAGTTTTCTCTGATATATAATTTTTTAACTAAAATTCGTACCTAGTTATATATTATCTTCATACCTAGTAAAACAATTCTGTGGGTAGCTGTAGTAGATTTGCTTTAACTCACGCAAACTAAGCCGATATGATTGTTTGGTTCTATAAATTCGACAATGCATGACTAACCCCCGAATACTCAATCGCATCTCAGAGTTGAGCACGTCTCAAGTGACGAATTTTTGACAGATTTTCATCAAAAACTGTCAAAAAACCGTGACTTGAGACGTGCTCAACTCTGAGTCGCGTTGAGTATTCAGGGGGAAAACCTACACTAATCCTTAATTATCTTTCTAATCATTACAATACTATATAAAAGACTACTGACCTATGATAGACAACGCAGAGCCTAAACCGTTTGTCCTAGAGGCTTGAAATTTGGAGGGTGTATGTATACCTTATAACACTTATACGTAGATACACTAAGAAACGATTTATGAAAACTCTACCCCTAGGGGGTGAAATGGTGTAAAAACGTTTGTATGAAAAATCTTATTCCTTGAACTTTCAAACTTGAAACTTAAAATATTGTCAAAAGTAACCCGGAAACGGAATTGGGAACTTTTTAGTGGGTGGTTTTGCTTAAAATAACGATTTGCTTAAAACTTTGTATGCGTAATAGTAAATAATGAATATTTTGCAGTACAAATGATAAAACCTATATGATTATTTTTCAAAAATAACCCCTCTGCGAGTGCAATGCAACAGAGTGTTTGAGTTATGTGAACTTGTAAATGGGTTGTCTGATTTGCTTGAAACTCGGCATACATATATTTTTTGTAGTACAAATAAAAAAACGTAATAGATTATTTTCTAAAAACTCCCCTCGAGACCAATGATAGGGTGGAAGAAGGTGTGCATGTCGGTATGGAACTCTTTAATGGGTTTTAACAATTTGATTAAAACTTGGTTTGTATTCTTTAAATAAAAAATATATCAAATTTAGAGGTTTACCACACCAAAAAAGTGCAACGATGTATCAATGCTATTCAAGCACGAGATGCACCTAAAAGTATCTAAGTACTCTACGCGAGTGAAACCGCGGGCGTCTGCTAGTAATAATAATAAAATTCTAATTGATTATGAGTCAGTTTATTTGTTGGTAAACTTCATGTAATGAGATTATAAGTGGATAATCGCTCGTGTACATATTCTGTTAAAATAAAGTCACAGTTCTTTAGTTAAATACTATCTGTGATTTTAACATAAACCATGAAATCAATTAATTCTAGAAAGATTGCCGCAGGAGTCGATTTAAAATTGATCAACCGGTTGTGGAACGATTCCCAATTAAGATTTTTTGTACCGTAGCAAACTACTGTTATAAGTATTTATGTGAATTGATTCACGAGACAGAATATCGCTTTGTTTCGCGTAGGTGTCAAACTAGATAAGGTTTAATATTATAAAATACCTAGTTGACTTACTCATCTTTACATATACATAATATGGGTGATGTGATCGCAAACCGACAAAACCTGACAAAACCCTTAAATAAATAAAAAAAACAACATAATATCTACTCGTATACATAAAATGTTAAAATCTCTTACATTGCTGACGCAGCGGAGAGAGCGGAAGAAGTTTCAGTTCTCGTAAGAAGCTACTTTTCGGATCCGGGAATCCTGAGATACTTAGCTTATAGGAATCTTTCCAAAAACCTGACTCTTGCTTGTCAGATCTTAAAACATTTATTTTCGAAAATATTATCTTCGTTAAGGTTTGAAACAGACATAGTTAGACTTAACAATAAAACATACTTTTCTTTTTTATATAGTTCGCAAGTAATTATGTTGATATACCTACTTGTCAGCACCTTTCCAAACCCTGGAGGCGCAGTCATCAATCAATCGCCCACTACGCGTTAATCCCATCGTTTTACTTATACTTGCTAATTCATCCCTAGACAACTATAGTATACAATACATACCTATAGTATACATAGTTCTGACCAGAGTGTTCCCTGTGTTATATCAGGAACAAATATTTGTGGATCATCAACATTTGGCCCCTTACTTCTCAGCTGGACTGGGAGTAAAGAAAAATCGTAGAATGCGTTCAGCTGCTTCGAGTCTAAGAGAATCGACGACTAAGAGATAGTATCCTCCCCAATATGTTGGACCATCTTCAGGAGTGGCTACAAGTTCCCATTGTCAATGTATATGTATTATATTTGCCCTGCAGAGGAAATCGAATCCTCACCTCTTGTTCCTCAGCCGGGCATTCGTCACATACTACAGAGGTCAACCAAACTAATGTGACCTAGGTATGTACTATGCTATACAGTGATTTCCACATACAGCCACAGTGTTAATATAGCTACAATATTTATTATTAAATTGGTAGGTACTAAATATATACCTGTCGACTCGTACAGAGCCGTAAGAAAGGGTTCTTGAAATTTTACTTTCTCGGTATCGAGTTTCGATATCCTTTGCTTGATTTTAACGGGACATTGAGCTGCTTAAACGGCATAAATAACACTTTTGAACGATCATTTCAATGCATGTCAAACCTTCATCCTCCCTTTTTAAACCAAACTAAAAATAACCCATGCCATGTCAAATGAGTTTTCGATAAGTATTTAAAGTTTATGCGTTTTATTTAGTTACTGATAACAAAATGAAATTAAATAAAACTGATTAATTATAATCTCGTATTTCTTAAGAAAAGGGCTGATATATTAGTTGGATGGTTTAAATTAACCTATCGAAGAATAATTCATTAAGGACGATATCGTGTGGGCTTGCTTGATGAACGCATTCCGAAAATTTTCGTTGAATCCCATCGGCATGACCACAACTCAAGTATATTTGCATGTTCAGAATGATAATTTGATGTCAATTTATATCACTGGAAGTCAAAGCGGGTGAAAAGGGTTGGGTGACTCAACGCAGCTTACGTTCCAAAACAGATAAGGAGGTGAAGAATTAAATGTTTTTTTTCTTTATTTTTATGGAAAAACATGCATTCTTCCTATGGAGAAATTAAGTAACTTAAACTTGAGTTAGGTTATTTATAAACCATAGGTAGCTAAAACAAGCCGAATTAAAAGAGTGACGTTTTTATTGAAACCGTCCACTACGGAAACGGACTTCTAAGAAATCTTAATCAATGTTACTGTCATGGAAATAATGGCCTAAGATAACAAATTATACAGATTAATAAAATAGATTAAGAAAATAATAAGTATTTATTTTTCAAATGATTAGGAATGTGAAGACATAACATAGCATTACGTCTGTCTTTTACGAGATATGTATTTTCCGTTTTTGTCTCCATAGCTCTATGATTCTGCGTCCATTTTATTACCCACCTTTACAGTTTTATTATCATAAAAGTCTACATAGTAGTCTACATCAAAGCCCGTTCATTTATATGTGTGCAAACTTTAACTCCTATACTTTCAAGTAGGAATGAAGAATTATAATTACTCATCACGCGTACAATGATTATTTCAAATTCAGGTTGTTTTAAAGTAAAAAGACGCTATATATGTATCTATTCTAAACAAGAATAATTATATACATTAACAATCTTGTACGTGTCAGTTTTTGGTTGTAGATTTAATGCTCCATTAACATGTTGTAGGTATCCGTCGACACTAAGGTCAACGTCCTATAAATGTATTATGACAAACCAACCACCTACAAAATGTTTTTTATCCGGCATGTTAAATTTTGTGACTGAGTTGGTATTTGTATATAGTGACTGGTTCTATTTGTATGATTTTGTTAATCGTATCTATAGAATTGATGTAAAACGATGTAGGTTATGGTGTACAGTATGCAATGTTGCATCGTTTTACACCGTTTTACCTGTAGGATAGGTAATCAAAACAAAATGTTTTTTTTAAATATTACATACTGCTCTGTTGCTTTGTTTATTTACTACGTCCATACATTACCATATAGAAAATGTGTGCAGTTTCATGATTTTATCCATGGTCTCTCCTGTTTCATTTAATTATGAAACTAATATAAAGCGTATAATTTTAGTGTGTATTTTAAACCTCTTTGAGTCTCTAAGTAGAATATAAAAATTCTTAATTTTGCCTTTTCCGGGATGCAAGCGGAGATAAAATCTGAAGAGGAAAAATGTGTTTAGGTTTTTTGTATTAGTTGCTCGTATGTAAATTTGTTTGAAAATAACCCTATGTAATTATACGGATTTTAAAATAAAGACTAGCGGCTATACTTGCTTTACTCAAATACTGTTTAAAATTGGCTCGGTCTATGAATGTCACTTGGCTTGATCAGGCTCGATATATGAATATCTTTATTTAACAAAAAGGGATAAGTACCTGCTATAACAATATATTTTTGCATTCTTTAAGCATACAGGAGGAGCACCTGTCCAGAGGATGGGTCGACAACATCTACACCACCTACACCTAAAAACAACAGGATACGAACGCCATTCTTTAAAATTCTGATTATCTTAGCAGCGACTTTTAGGTTAATGGCTATTATTTGAATTTTAAGAGCAAAAACACCGTTATATCTGTTAAGGTTGCAACCTCAAACAGTCATAAAAGTCCACGCGTGAGATTAGAATTTCAGGTTTTGACAACGTTTGTGTAGCTCGCTCCGTTAACATAAAATATTGTCAAATTTTCTAAGCAACCACTAACGTAAATCATTTTAATTTGAATCCTAGGCAAATTAAAAGTGATTTTATCTATTTTATAGAGCCTATTATAATATTATAAGCCCCCATTTAACTCCAACTGAATCGAACATTTCTATTCTAAATTTTTACCCAATGTTCTTAACCAAATTTATAGTTTGCGGCTAGATGGCGCCGTTTAAAATGAACTGCAGTACGTACTATTATTATTTACACTATTATTGTAAAAAATATGATGTTTGTAAGTTTGTTTGTACGTATCTTTGTTGGGTAGGTAAACTCTGAAACTACTAAACCAATTAAAAAAATATTTCACTGGTGGAATGCTATACTATTCCTGAGTGCTTTACGTCATATTTTATCCTATGTGAGCTAAAATATAAAACAGTTTCTTATGTTTAGGTACTTCCACTTTTAACACATCGATGAAATAATAAGTGCAAACTAGGACTTATGCTTACTAGGATGTTTGCCGTAGACGTTTTATTAGGAGTGTGGGCATAATACGAATAAAACGTCCAATATAGACCATACACGTGCCCATATATGTTTTAGTGTATCTACACAGGTAAAAAACGTATGCGAAAAAACTTTAATCTCAGAAGAAAAATTTCAATATACCTTCTGACTATTATTGATTATAATTACCATATAATACTGATATTTTAAAACTTTTTTCTTTAGTTAGTTTCTGTTTTGGATCGAAAATACCTAAACGGAACTAAGTACGATTAGGTAATATTTACCTGATTTTACAGTAACCTTGGGTTCACACAAAAATGGCAATTGAATTATCACTTTTCTGGCAATTCCTCGAAAATATTTAGTAAATTTTCATGTAGGATACAACACGGATACTAAAGCTAGAACAAGGTTTTTCAGAAGTTATTTTATTATTTGATAAAGTAGGTAATTGATGAAGTTACTACGACGTGACATTCGTTAGTGTTATTTTAAAATGGTATATTTGATTCCATATTATGTACGACACAACTCTCCAAGAGAATTTAGAACGTTGATTGTTGTATGGACAATAAAGGTCATCGACTAACAAAATCTGCGCTTAGCGGACGACGAATACATAAGTACATTTACTTGGGCTAGATAGCAGATTTCGAAAAGATGCAGTACAAGGAAATCGGTCGCCAATTCGATAACGTCTGGAATAGCTATTCATCCATGAAAGGAGACTTACCCCCATGACGCAAACTCGTCGACATTGTGTAGGTATCCTCAGATGCTGCCCCCGTCCTAATTTACGGTGCTCAGATGTGCTCACTGTCACTGACAACTCTACGCTCAAAATATGTTAGAGGTAACGAAACATTCTCGAATACTACCTGTACTTACGTAACGACTGAAAATACCAGGATACGAATTATGATTTACTATTTATAATTTTTTTAGATTTTGAAACGTTGCAGTATGATAAAACTCAAAACAAACATAGCGTATAGGTATAAAGTCGTCATACTTCTAGTCTACCTTGAGAGCATAACCGTGGCCGTAACGCTTGTATGGTAAAATAATCTAGAAAACAATAAGAAAATTAACATTATGCGACTAAGTTTATATGTCTCTGAATTCGGTTTCAGGTTACTTTTATGCAAAACAAAACCCAAATTTTTTTTCCTTTTGCATTTTGAAAAAATATTTTTTTTTGTTTATCTGTTTGTAATTTGTTCGAGACAATTTGATTGATACATTGCAATGCATCAAAACAAATACCTCTTCGAATCCTGATCCTCCGTATAAATATAGGTGCTTAGGTATTTGTTTCCAAGTATGTGAAAGTACAGGGAAACACAATTTTAAAATTCACTCAACATTTTAAAATTCAGCTGGTGATCTGTGCTACTGGGTTTGGTGCTGCGCTACATCGGATGAGTGATCTAAGATTTTGCAGCGTTCAATAAGAATATTTACCTAACTGTTTTGCAGCGCCACATTTTGTAAATTTATACATGTTTCACGCTTCAATGCTAAACAGAATCAAAAATGTACAGAGTTACCCATAAAAGTACCTACCTTACCTAAAGTAAAGTATGTACCTAATTTTTTTTATTAACAATCGAACCCGAAGTTTATTCTTTTATTCCTGACACACTTGTATTGACATAATAATATTATTTTTATCTCGGTATTATTCTTTATCTGTAAAAAGAAATATTTTAGGCAAATTAACGTATTCATCTCTTTAGTGATGTGTCAAGTGTCATCTCTTTAGTGTCATTAAATTCAAATATCCATTCAGATAGTAATCTTATATATTCACCAAAAATATAATTATAACTGTAAACACAAGTTTACATGTAAGTAATATTGTCTGCGACAGTAAGCGTCTGTAGACTACTTGGTAAAGTAGGAAATTTATGAAATATATTTAGTGTTTTAAACAGCAACAGAAATTTTAGGTATTCTTTTTTTCCCTAAGATTATGTTGCTCAACTAAGTAGGTAGGTTTTTTCGTACATTATTATCATATTATATTTTAGGTAAGTTAAATTTTAGTTCAATTGCAAACCTTGCCGACAAAATCAATAGATTTGTATGTATCTATTTACTTCAAGAAAATACTAATCAAATAAGAAAAACATTTATTTAATCATGACAGGTACATAACTACTTTGTCGATTGTGTATCTACCTCTGGTAAATGAATACATATTATATTTATATGCTATGCTTTATAAAAAGGGGTAAACAGTTATTAAATTTAAACTAAATATCTGGAAGTTTGTTCTACAAACTTTATTTAGATTATAGGCGTTGTGTGTTCTCAGGAGCTAATGGATTTGTCTGATTAAGTAAGACACGCTTGAGGGTAAAGTAGAGGTAGAGAGAATGTCTGAACAAATATTGTCCAATAATTTATTTAGGTTCTTGAGTATTTATTCACAAAATATTGGTGCTGCCGGTAAAGTTCGTTACTGTTATTTACAATTTATAAATCTCATAGCCTGCGGCCGTTCTGTCTTCTGCTTCATCACCTTCTTCAACATGGATGATCTTTTCAACGTTTTCGTTAAAAGTAACAACTGATTTTCTTTTCGGCGTTTTTCTTTCACCATATTCATCATCCGATAATTCATCATTTGCTGCATTTGCATCTTTTAGCTTAGATTGTATAACAATAAGAGAATTTGTGTCTGGCATATCTAAAACAGCATCGTTACTTGTTGAAGGGGTTGGTTCCACTGTAACTTCTGGTATGGGTGCATCCAACATTTCCTGTAGTCGTTTTTCACTCTTCCGTAACTGTTCAATATTGAGCCTGGGCTTCGATACGACATCCACGGGTTTGAGACCATGATCTATGGGCTCGCTCCTGGAAGCTATGCTATTGTTGTCACTGAACTGGTCATAGTTTTGATTCCTCCTCCTGAAACCAAAAATAAATAAATATAGTTGGTAGGTACGTGGTTTTTGAAGGATAACGATAACGCAATAAAATATTTAACAAGAATGTTGAATAACGGTTGTCTTACCATCTAAGGAAAAACCATACAGCTATCAGCACTATTACTATGAAGAGGAGGACACTAAGAACAATCGTAGCGACTAACAAGCCTGTATCACGTCCCGGAATGGCGCATATCTCTTGGCCAGCTAGATGATCTTCTAGAGATACTGTGCTGGCTATGTTGACCTGTGCCACTTCAGCGGTACTTATATCACTGAAAAGAAGATGCATGATTTATAAATGTTCAATGGAAATAAATAACATACGATATAAATTTATTTTAAATGGTTACGTCATGAGTTGTTCAACTGAGACTGGTTCTCGATCGATCAATCCGTAAACATAAAGTTGAAGCAACGTGCCCGTAGTGCTGGTAACGTCTCTTGTCTTCCTTGTAACTTCGTCGTTATTTTCATTTTCAGAAATAACAATAGACCTCAGTACTTTGATTTCATAACCAACCGATTCACTAATCTGAGTCAGAACGGTTTTCTCATTGTTCAAGAATGCGTCTCTGACTGTCACCACGAGTATGTTGCTTTCGTCTAAAAGCCGCACCTAAAAATATAAAGATAATAAAATAATAAAAATGTTGGAAAACAAACTCTCAAATAACAGTGTTGCGGTTATTGCTCTGTTGTAGAAATGGTTGTAACTCAAAAATAGATGAATACATAAAAGTTATATATAATATTCTAAACAGTTAAGGTCGCCAGCTATTTATGTAAATAATTAAGGATTAAAGTCGTTGTCTTTGTAATTTACATAATCTTATTTTAAGTTTTTTGGTGTAGGTATGTAAAACAATTAACGTAAACATTTTATGTCGAGTTAAAAGCGTTTTATTAACAGGATGTTATCCATCCGGTACTCTTAACTTGTTGAGATTTTTATTTAATAAATTACTCACACAATATTAATAAGAACTTGGAAAATCTCGGTAAATATAAGGCAAAATCTCGTGGGAAAAGAGAAAAATATTAGGAATCGTCAACACTTGAAATAAATAATTATAAAGTACTATGCCGTTATAAAAGCAATTAGGGGTAAATTCACTACCTTACCTACCTAAGCTTCCAGTTAGAACAAGAAGCATTTGTCTAATGTTAAATCATAATTTGACCAAAAAAAAAATATCAAAAATATTTACATAAAAGGACAAGACAACTTTGTGCATCACGGGTGTCCCAAACTTTTTAAGGTGTGTAGTATCTTTATATTAGATTGTTAGCAATTTAAATAAGCAATTATTCAAAGTAAGTACATGACGACAGACGTGCAGTCATACTCGGTGGTCATAAAAGCTGGACCTCAAGTGCCATAAACAAAACACCTTTTTGGATTATACACCTTGAAAAGTTTAAAGTGACTCAGCGGCAGATCACGTGTTTGTTTTAGTATTAAACCAACTTTAATGTGGTTTAGAATTACTATTTAAGTGAGTAAAAGCTTCCAGAATTGCTTAACTTGGTGATAATAGCAAATCAACATATAGTGTTGTCATTTTGCTGTTTGGTTATAATATTTTGTAAATAAATTTCATTAGGTACCTACTCATTTTAATATAGGTAAGTATAGAACTATTACTATTTGTGGACATTTCACACAGCACCATCTAGCCCCAAAGAGCTAGATGGGACTTTGCTTTCAAACTAAGCAAAGTTATGAGAACCGGATGGCTGATAGAATACTTATATATTTTTTTAATAAATACATTTTACAATACATAATACTACAACACCCAAAGGAAGCTACCTTCCAAGTTTCAGCTTTCTAGCTTCAGCAGTTTAGGCTCGGCGACGATGAATCAGTCAGTCAGTCAGTCAGGTTAAGCTCTTTTATAGGTATAGATAAAAATGATGCAGATTAAGCGAAACCAACTCCTCCTTTCTAATCCACAGAGTTGCTTTAAAAACCGACATAAATAAAACCAATAATACCAATAACTTGGTTTTTGCAATACATTTAATAGTACATTACTGACCAGGCTGGAAATAAAGCAATTTACGGTTGAGTAATATTGGAAGCGAACGAGGCGAAGCAGAGTCCACCTTAGTTATTTTAACCTAAAATCACCTCGACCACTACTAAAAAAATATAAAAAAAATGTCCAGCAATTTCAAAATATCGTGTTGCAAATTGCTGGCGTGCTATTTCTTAAAGTGAAGAAAAGAGCCGATTGACGTAGGTATTGTTTTTTTTTTTATAATGAAGCTATTTCTGAGCAGATGAGAGAAAAAGTATTTGACAATGGAATGAGTTACTTACTAATGAAAATATTCTGTCTCCATTTCTCCGAATCGAGTTTATCACAATCTTGCAAATTGAATTTAGTACCTGGGGCTCTGGGGGACCTGGGACTTTTTTATCGTTTTATAAAATTCAAAGCTTTTTGAGGTTTTTAAATAAATACTAACCTTACTGGCGGGCTTTAATAGGGTTGATAAACTCAATCTAAACTAACAACAAAGCATCTAAGGACGCTTTTTCACTAACAGTCCTAATAATCCTATGCATAATAGAGAAGTGATAAGTTTGTTTTGAAAATAACCTATTTTAAAATCTGTACTACTACTTCTACTAGTCGTGTCACTAGTTCTTTTAAACTAGTGTAGCGAAGACATTTTAAGTGCGGCTCAAAGGCTCCTTTCGTGCACTTGACACATTTTTCGAGCTTTGCAGGTTCTATGTCATGCCAGTTTCCTCAGGATGTTTTCCTTCTCCATTTGAGTGTTAGTAAAGAGCATATACAATTTTCTAATAGAAAACCCCACTTGTGCACTTGTGACCGGATTTGAACCTACAACCCCAGGATCGAAATACGGGGCCGTCACTATTCGTGATTCTGTGCTCATACTCTTAAAATCGATACTTACAACAAGTTCAATAGAGCCAGTCAAGCCCTGTCTGTTTTGGTCTGTAGCGTGCACCGTCAGCCGAGCGTCATTTTCCAATTTAGCACCGTCTCGAATGTGGACGAATCCATTTGTCGGAGCCACAGCCAGCTCTGGTTCCAAGCTCCAGTATATAAGTGCTGCGTTTTCTCCAATATCTGCATCAGTCGCCTGTAGAAAAAAAGGTTTTCCTTCATTATATTCATGTAAAAAGAATCCTCCAACAAGAACAACAATCCTTCTTTTGGAACTGTATTGGACATGCCGATGACTGATTTTCTAGTTGGTGGGTATAAATAATTGGAAAGCCAAATTACCTTAATATATTAAATGTACTTAAGTACCTAGCTATCGTGCTACAGGAACCTATCGAATTCTATACATATAATATCCTATCCTATCAAACGGATTAAGTCGATAATCTGCAGCACAAAATAAACTGTTTACCGATAGCTAAAAAGGTGCTTGTTTCTATTTTTAACAGCTGATAGGAAAAACATTGTACCTACAACTAGGTAACGGCCTTGCGGTATAGTCGACTTTGTTAGCCTTTTGTGTTTGTGAATGAAACTTAAGGGGATCGATCCCATCAGGATGTAAAACATTGTATTGACATTTAGAAAATAATACATTCCCAAGTAAAGGGACCACATGCGACAATAACTTTAAATGTTTTGAAATCAGCATTCAATTTTGAAGGTAGAACGTAGAGGGTAGTCACTCGGAACTTAGCAGTAAGTAGGTTATGGTAAGGCTTTTGTGTTCGTATTTCTACGTTTAGAAAAAAACATAGAAAGTCAAGTTTTTGCAATCTAATAATTTATTTATTTATTATTATTGTCCTACTAGGCGGCCATTACGTCAATATTTAGCTGCAGAGTATGGCTAAAAATGCAAAATATTTGCACCAGTTTCTTTCTCAACTAACTGCCACACCCAACACCCAGTCTTATTTTATATGCTTCATATTAATATGCTGTAGTTACCTGTAACTCGGCTAAGGATCGTGGCAGCACTCTCTGTTCCAGCTCAGCCACAGGATAGCCCACTGCGATAGGTTCATTCTCCTTCCCCACAAACACAGGCGCATTATCATTGATGTCGTTCACAATCAGATTCACCAAGCTTCGTCTAGAGTTGTACAAAATTGTATCCGCCAAGACCCATTTGTTGTCACCGTAGTCGTAAGGATCGGGTGAATCATAGGTCGGGGAACGTCTAACGCGAGTTTCGTCGGTATCGCAGTGCAAGGTGATTTCAACCTGTACTTGAGATAAAGTCATAAAAGCGATCGACTCATGCTCCCTATCGATAGGTCTAGTGTGTAGTCCGGTTTCGTCCACGTAGATCCAAGTCTGGTCAAAGGGCCAACGGTTAGTAAGGTGAAATTGACAGCCCTCGTAGGTGTTAATCAAATTATAATGAGGCTCCTCTTCGTCTCGATCTAAGACGATCAATGGTGGCATTACAATTTCGTCACCACATACGGTTACGGCTTCTGCTGAAAGATGCACCTGCAAATAAAAAAAAACTTAAACGGCTTCCACCTATCATGCAGTCCAGCGTATTTAAAATATTTTGCAATGACTATTAACTTAATTTGCATCACATATTTGCTTATGACTTTACGTTCGACCAATACCTAAAGATATTATCTTATTGTAAAGAAGTTTTTGAATTAACATTTTTAATACCTACCTATTTACAAATATGTAACGTTAATTCATTAAAATATTTTTATAAGTGAATAATTTAATTTGCAGTAAATCAGTCAGATAAATGAAGGCAGATAGAGATTATGTGACTAATCTTTTAGACAAAAGGTAGATGCTTGTTAATTTGAAGTTTAAACGATTGTTATTACCTATAACATCAAGGGGATTAAGGGTATGTTCACAATACGCTCACAATTTGCGGCTCATTGTGAGCCATCAGTTAGCGTCCAATACGAGCAATGATTTTTATACTAAACAACAATGTTATAGCAATATAATGTTATAGCTAACAAAATAATGTTATAGCAATCATTAAATAATGTTTCAAATGCATATATCTGAGAAATACTGCACTTTGGAGAATTTTAATAAAATAGGTTTTGTTTTTCATCATTTTTACTGTCCAATGGCACCTTTGTAGCTACCTACGTTTACAGTCCCTTTTTCGTTCTTAATTGTTCTATCGTATTGTTTGTTTTATGTGCGTGTGCTAAATAAAAGATTTCTTTCTTTCTCAATTTTTTTTATGCGTGCTATCTGCATCTGATTCAACTAATTAGCCATAGGTAGATAGGTACGTCTATAACGTCATAGTCATTTGTTTATCCGTTTGCTGAGTCACTGATTCGTCGCTGAGTCGCCCCGCACAGGCCGCTGACTGAGAGCTTGTAAGTTGTGTTATTGGAGGCTTATACTTCAACCAAACTGAAGATATAATTTATGTAAATAATCCGTCTCGTATTTTTCGTTATTACGATGAAATCACTTTAGCTTTAGGTAAATAAACCTCGCAACATAAGTGTTTACACCTTTATTTAACTATTAGTATTACTTAAAAGTTCCATAAACATTGTATTGAAAAAGTAAGTTTTAGGTTAAGTATTTAAGTTTGGCTGAAGTATAGTGTGAACACGTCCTATGACCTATGCATGGCACCTACTTAGACATAAAAGTCAATGTCGACAATTCAGATATGCCTAAGCAATAAACACTATCATAATATCAACATAAGTATAGTCAACAGTGTTGCAATGCCCATTGAACTTTAGTAACTGGAAGGCAAAACTTAAAAATACAATACCTTATTATAACACACAGAATATTCTCAGTAAAGTGACATTGACAAATAAAAGCTTATCTTACTTATATTATAAATGCGAAAGTTTGTGAGTTTGGATGTTTGGATGTTTGGATGTTTGTGGCTCAATCACGCCTAAACGGCTGAACGGATTTGAATGAAACTTGGAATATACATAGTACATGTACTGGATTAACATATAGGCTATTTTTTATCCGGGTACCACGCGAGCGAAGTCGCGGGCGGCAGCTAGTATTCAATAAAACAAATACCTTAATAAACAATAATTCAATAGAACCCACAAAGTATGATTTTACAATTTCTGCTTCTTACAAGAAAGTCCCCATATTAAAGTGGTTAAGGGACAGATAACCCGCTTATAGAGAGAGGTGCCGGTTTGATTCCCGATGAAGGGGGAATGTTTGCATGTTCTGTAAATATTTCTTTTGGGTCTGGGTATAGTGTCAGATCTTTGTATTGTTTATGACTTTTGCGTGCTATGCTATGCTACGCTACCCTTATGTAGGTAGTTTTTTTCTGTAGGTATGATTCACTAAAACTGATCGGCGCTTGTGCGCACAGGCAGATAATGTGTTTTTATCGAGAACCTAGTGTTCACACAAACTTAATTTAGGTTTAAGGACACTATTGACCAGAAACTGTATTTACTATTGTTTAAATTAATTAAATAAATAAAATAAAATAAATAATTTATTTATCTGTTATTACCTAACCTTCGTAATCTTACCGTAGCAGTTGCAGTTTGTTGCGTGAAAATTGTAGTTGCTATCACTTGGAATGTGTAGAGGCCGCTGTTGACAGGAGCAGACAAATAGAGCTCTCCATCGTCGTTTACACTGAGTCTTTCTTGGAGGTGCACTGAAATAAAGTATGACATAAAGTGGTATTTCAGTGGGTAAAAAAAGCACTGGATGTGGCTGATGATGATAGAAGTGGTTTGGCTAGAAAACTAACGATCTAGGTACCTATTCGCAGAACTTATATTTTATTATCGTAAATTAAAAAACAAGAAGATTTGCATTCGGCTTTATTTTATTGACATGTATTTACATTTCATGAAAGTACCTAGTAGTTTTTTGAACGTAATAATATTCTGTTACTTTAGTTACGACGGTGGACATTACTGCATTTGACCATGGCTTATTTATGGTGTCAATTAGGCTTCGATTTATTTATTAAAGTAAACACTGTCTGCAAAATTGGCCATCAAGTTTGTTTGATTACAAGTTTCTTAAGTTTCCGTAATAAAAGTTAAGTGTTGCGAAAATGTTTAAATTGATAAAGATTTTGATTATTGCTCAAAGCAATAAATTATTATTGCTTCTTCAGAAGTTAGAAATTAAGAAGTCCTACATCAATCATTGCCGCTGCCTATCTCAAAACAACGTAAAGTTTCCGATGAGCAAATTTGCTCACAAAGAAGTCTAGGCGTGGGCAATGGGCATAAGAGCGCTAGCTGGTTTATCTTTGTTTGGACATGAACAAATATGAACAAAAGCCGCGGGCAAACATAACTGTGAGAGTTACGACTATGTACCTTCCTAGTCTAAACGCACGTGTTTCTATGTCCAACATTTTTGGTATGAATTTCCCATAATTTATTCTGCAGTATTTAGTTGCTAATTTGAGGATACGTATTTTATTTATTTAGCAATACTGAGCAATACCAACGGCACAAAGTAAGTGATATATATTAGCATCTAATATAAACGAAAATTGTTTCATTAACAATATTTATATAGGAGATTGAAACAGACTGTAGATATATACATACATATAATCATGCCCGTATCCCTAACGGGGTAGGCAGAGTCACAAGTAGTCATAAGGAAACTTGCAGCCACTTCTGATTTAGTCCTAAGTTGGATATGGTGATAGGTGGTCAGCCCATCGCCCAGGTCCATCATGTTGGAAAGGATAATTTAGTCCCTTAGTCAATTTTTACGACATGCTCGGGAAGAGAAGTAGCTGGACCATTCAATGCTATTTTTACTTCCAGTCCAGCAGAGGAGCTGTAGGTATACGTAACTAATTTTTTTTTCTTTAGTTTTATTGTTACGGTATCTTCGGCACGTAACCCCTGAAGTTTTTGGGAACACCTTAGCAGGAAGATCATTTCACCTGCATGAGTGTTGCTTGAAGTCTTTCTGAAACTTCAATGTGCTAGAGTAGGCTTATTACCAGAAAGCCTTTATTTGTACACAGAAGTTGTAGTTGACATCTTCAAAAATTATATTTTTAAATTTTGAATAATCTAATTAATAACATCTTAATAAGAATGAAACGTCGGAATTTAAGCCTGCTCGTAATACGACCAAGCAAGAATGATACAGGCAAGTAACTACATAATGCTATGTGCTAACAACTTTGTTTTTAATAATGTTGTTTTGTAGGTAGCCTAAATTAAAAAATGTATTATTGTCTTTACTAATATTATAAACGCAAAAGTTTGTATGTATGGATGTTTGTTACTCTTTCACGCAAAAACTACTGAACGGATTTGAATGAAACTTGGAATATACATAGTACATGTGTTAGATTAACATATATAGGCTATTTTTTATCCGGGTACCATGCAAGCGAAGCCACAGCAGCTAGTTATTAAATATTTGTAGGAAAGCCAGAAGTAGAGCATACCATTGTTGGTCTGAATCGAGTAAAGCACAGCCTCTCCGTTGTCCGCAGAAGCCTGCACTTGTCCCACGAGGCCAGTTACTGTGATCTCCACGCTGACGGCGTACGAGGCAGAGTTGAACCTTACCACTGGCACTGTCGGTTCATCTGTGGATGAAACCATACTTTATAAGTAAAAGTAAGTAAGTTCGTATGAGCTAGTACTCTTGTGACGGAGTTTTCAGGCCGCCTAAAGGCCCTCGTCATGGTTTAACGACTTAAAAGCCGGGACCGACACTTTAACGTGCCCTCTGAAACACGGAAGCGCTCAGCTCGTAATGTCACTTCCGGTCACCCATCCCAACTTTCGTTGAAGTTAAGCAACCCAACGTTGCTTAACATGTGTGTATTGAAATTAAGTGTACGAAAGCAGCATTTTAACTCCTTTCACCAAACTGCTTCGAAGTTTTATTTAAAATTAAATTGACAAATGAACAAACGGTAACTTGGTCAATTGGTTGTCACGTTTAATTTGGTGTCTCTCACATCGAATTTAATCATGTTATTAGTATTATTGTCCATCAGATAATAATGTATAAAAGGCCAGTTCATCTATCTATGATTATCACATCTTATCCCAAACTGAGTCTAACGCCCAACCAAATTAATTACAGCATCCTAGATGGATGGACTAACCTTATAGCAAGCCTTTATGATCGTACAAAGCTTAGATAAGACAATTTTATTTTATATCAAAGAGTAAGTACTGACGAGCCATCTGTCCGCAGTATCGTAATTTTCAAAGGATTATTCACTTTTTATAAAACCGATTATTACCATAAAGGAGATATCCGCAAATGAAATACTTTTATCGCGATTATAATTATACTTTTGTATGTTGTGAAAACTTCATAACTTGCCATTAAGTAGATATGTATGATTAACCGTTCTGTATAGGTAATATTTAAGTAGGTAGGCTCGTATTACATTTATATCCGGTTCTAATATTCTCCTAGGTAACGAATGACGGATCATCCAAAACCAGCAACGTTTTTATTTGTTAAAAACCGTCATAATTTATTTAACAGAAAAACTACGTTGCTATTGTAATTAACGATCCATCGTCCGTTAGTAAAATATTATCCATTAGCTGTACAAGCATGAAAAAACATTTTTACTGACCAGATTGACTGACTGCTAATACGAGCACTGCTCTTGCAGTTTCAGCTTGAAGCTCCAAAGTCAAGTGTGTGAGTCCAGCTGGCAATGTCAGTGGACCTGTTGCCCTTACAGTCACTTCACCATTTACGAAATCAGCTTCGAATAACGATGAGTACACTAAAACATAAAAAAACATATTTAGTTATTGATAATGATTGAATAATAATGTGATTCAAATTAGGTTTTTTTTTCGTTAATTGACTTTATTACATCAGAATTAATTATACCTCCATCAATATTTTTGACCATAATTTATTTTGGAGCAAGAAGTTAATTTTCAAAACAAGCAAAATAACTATAGGCAATTCAAATATCTAAAACATGACGCCATTGGTCAGAGCGTATTATGTAGACTATTACCTACGTCACGTAATCGTATTAGACAACTAAATTGACAATGCCACCAAGTGTGTATGTACTAGTCTTGGAAGAATACTGAGCTGAGGTACTAGTTGCTAGTTGTTTTATGTTTTGACAGTGAGTGATAAACCTTGAAGTCACACCACGCGCGCCAAAATGGCAGGCGTTTAAAGTGGCTGTTGGCTACTTGTAACTTAGTTTTTTTTTTAATAATTAAATAACTTTTTTGCCGTTGAATATATTTTTTACTATTGATGTAAACTGACGATACTGATGATAAAAATACTCGTACATGCATATTCCCTATTTCGGGAGTTCCTTTCTAAGTTCTACACCATAAAAGGAATATACCCTCCAAGTTTCATGTTTCTAGGAGTTTTAGGGTCATTTTTTTTCATTCTTAATTCGCTGATTGTTAGTGAGTGCTGATAAGTAAAGTAAGAGATTTATATATTTACCTACATATTTTTGTGGCTTCAAGCTTATGAGAATTCACCGCCTAGATTCCTTAAGATAATTTTCTTTACAGTTATTTTTCAATATTTACATTCCTCAAATAACTAACCTCCATCTAGTTCAATACTCGATGTTCCACTAAATCCAGTAATCGTAATAGTCTCGTGAAGAACAGCACCATTTTCTATGACTCCTTCAAAAATAACTTTCGCAAACGACAAATCTGACCCCTGCGAATCTGTAATATAAAATTGCTTTTAAGATCTCGCTATCAAAAATTATTTACTTAGATACTAAAAAATCTTATCAATTAACACATAAATATTTAATCGATACAGAACGAAAACCACAGGCCTACAGAGCTAAAGGATGATAAATATTTTAAATTAATAATGTCTGAATATTGTTTTTTATTTCTTCAAATTATCGGTGCAAAATATTATCTACTGATCAATGATAAACGTAACTGATTACTACTTAAATATCCTACATATCTTTCATATCACTTTCAATGGATTTTCATAAAATATATTAAACATCAAAATTCACCGGCTGTTAGAGAGATTACTATCGCGGCTCTTGTTGATGTGCTGCCAGGTCTTTGTGCCTCGACAATAAAGATCAACTGTTGGTTGTTCGCTAGCACAGCAGCAGGTATGGGACTTGACAGTTCCAGTATCCGTGAGTTCCCAGTTCCAACCAAAGTAAACCATTCCGAATTATCTGAAAGTTGCGAATTGATAAATGTTGACCATTTCCAAAACGAGTAAAGAAACGATTGCGTAGCAGTTAAAATTGTTACTAACCTTCTTCGAGAGAAAACTGCACGTCTTCGTCATATCCATCGCTCAGCGATATCGGTGTCGTGAATGTGAGTCCGTCAGCCTCTGTGTATGTTCCGGTGTAGTAAGTCTGAGCAAAAACGAGTTCCACGACGGGGGTATTGTCATCTTCTACGACGCATTCAATCACCAAGGTGGCATACGCGGAAACCGTCTGTGGTGCTGATGCATGTATTTCGAGCAATACGATTCGGTTACTTGGAATAGATTGCTCTGGGATAGGAGAGCTTAGCGTTACAGTGACGGCTGCTCCTTGCGCAGATAATTCAAAGTAATCTCTTAACTCTGAAATGTAACAAGAAATCATTATATTTATATTTAAGATCTGGTATAGGTTCATAAACATTTGTTGGCATATTCTTACTAAAATTGATTATTTATATGCGAGTATGTTATGCACCTAAGTGACTATAGTGAACTGATATGGACAACTTACCTCCTTGTAGTGAAAACTGCACGCCCGGCACGTATCCTTCGCTGAGTGTTATTGGCTCGATAGTAGCCTCATTGTTTTCGATAGAGCCGCGGTAAGTGACTTTATCAAATCCAAGGAC
Organism: Scotopteryx bipunctaria; assembly: GCA_949320045.1. Taxonomy (NCBI): domain Eukaryota; kingdom Metazoa; phylum Arthropoda; class Insecta; order Lepidoptera; family Geometridae; genus Scotopteryx; species Scotopteryx bipunctaria. The sequence continues at coordinate 7,763,131 of OX439445.1, read as the reverse complement.
CAAACCTTCGGTGAGCTCTAAATTAAGAAAATGCATCGATTAAATAACTAACGACCAAAGCAAACTTTGAAAAGTCGCCACTCAAAGAACGTACCGGCTGTTAGAGAGATTACTATCGCGGCTCTTGTTGATGTGCTGCCAGGTCTTTGTGCCTCGACAATAAAAATCAACTGTTGGTTGTTCGCTAGCACAGCAGCAGGTATGGGACTTGACAGTTCCAGTATCCGTGAGTTCCCAGTTCCAACCAAAGTAAACCATTCCGAATTATCTGAAAGTAGTGAATTGATAAATGTTTACCATTTCGAAAACGAGTAAAGCAACGATTGCGGAGCAGTTAAAATTGTTACTGACCTTCTTCGAGAGAAAACTGCACGTCTTCGTCATATCCATCGCTCAGCGATATCGGTGTCGTGAATGTGAGTCCGTCAGCCTCTGTGTATGTTCCGGTGTAGTAAGTCTGAGCAAAAACGAGTTCCACGACGGGGGTATTGTCATCTTCTACGACGCATTCAATCACCAAGGTGGCATACGCGGAAACCGTCTGTGGTGCTGATGCATGTATTTCGAGCAATACGATTCGGTTACTTGGAATAGATTGCTCTGGGATAGGAGAGCTTAGCGTTACAGTGACGGCTGCTCCTTGCGCAGATAATTCAAAGTAATCTCTTAACTCTGAAATGTAACAAGAGTCGATTATATTTATATTTAAGATCTGGTATAGGTTAATAAACATTTGTTGGCATATTCTTACTAAAATTGATTATTTATATGCGAGTATGTTATGCACCTATGTGACTATAGTGAACTGATATGGACAACTTACCTCCTTGTAGTGAAAACTGCACGCCCGGCACGTATCCTTCGCTGAGTGTTATTGGCTCGATAGTAGCCTCATTGTTTTCGATAGAGCCGCGGTAAGTGACTTTATCAAATCCAAGGACCAAACCTTCAGTGAGCTCTAAATTAAGAAAATGCATCGATTAAATAACTAACGACCAAAGCAAACTTTGAAAAGTCGCCACTCAAAGAACGTACCGGCTGTTAGAGAGATTACTATCGCGGCTCTTGTTGATGTGCTGCCAGGTCTTTGTGCCTCGACAATAAAGATCAACTGTTGGTTGTTCGCTAGCACAGCAGCAGGTATGGGACTTGACAGTTCCAGTATCCGTGAGTTCCCGGTTCCAACCAAAATAAACCATTCCGAATTATCTGAAAGTAGTGAATTGATAAATGTTTACCATTTCGAAAACGAGTAAAGCAACGATTGCGGAGCAGTTAAAATTGTTACTGACCTTCTTCGAGAGAAAACTGCACGTCTTCGTCATATCCATCGCTCAGCGATATCGGGGTCGTGAATGTGAGTCCGTCAGCCTCTGTGTATGTTCCGGTGTAGTAAGTCTGAGCAAAAACGAGTTCCACGACGGGGGTATTGTCATCTTCTACGACGCATTCAATCACCAAGGTGGCATACGCGGAAACCGTCTGTGGTGCTGATGCATGTATTTCGAGCAATACGATTCGGTTACTTGGAATAGATTGCTCTGGGATAGGAGAGCTTAGCGTTACAGTGACGGCTGCTCCTTGCGCAGATAATTCAAAGTAATCTCTTAACTCTGAAATGTAACAAGAGTCGATTATATTTATATTTAAGATCTGGTATAGGTTAATAAACATTTGTTGGCATATTCTTACTAAAATTGATTATTTATATGCGAGTATGTTATGCACCTATGTGACTATAGTGAACTGATATGGACAACTTACCTCCTTGTAGTGAAAACTGCACGCCCGGCACGTATCCTTCGCTGAGGGTTATTGGCTCGATAGTAGCCTCATTGTTTTCGATAGAGCCGCGGTAAGTGACTTTATCAAATCCAAGGACCAAACCTTCGGTGAGCTCTAAATTAAGAAAATGCATCGATTAAATAACTAACGACCAAAGCGAACTTTGAAAAGTCGCCACTCAAAGAACGTACCGGCTGTTAGAGAGATTACTATCGCGGCTCTTGTTGATGTGCTGCCAGGTCTTTGTGCCTCGACAATAAAGATCAACTGTTGGTTGTTCGCTAGCACAGCAGCAGGTATGGGACTTGACAGTTCCAGTATCCGTGAGTTCCCAGTTCCAACCAAAGTAAACCATTCCGAATTATCTGAAAGTAGTGAATTGATAAATGTTTACCATTTCGAAAACGAGTAAAGCAACGAATTCGGAGCAGTTAAAATTGTTACTGACCTTCTTCGAGAGAAAACTGCACGTCTTCGTCATATCCATCGCTCAGCGATATCGGGGTCGTGAATGTGAGTCCGTCAGCCTCTGTGTATGTTCCGGTGTAGTAAGTCTGAGCAAAAACGAGTTCCACGACGGGGGTATTGTCATCTTCTACGACGCATTCAATCACCAAGGTGGCATACGCGGAAACCGTCTGTGGTGCTGATGCATGTATTTCGAGCAATACGATTCGGTTACTTGGAATAGATTGCTCTGGGATAGGAGAGCTTAGCGTTACAGTGACGGCTGCTCCTTGCGCAGATAATTCAAAGTAATCTCTTAACTCTGAAATGTAACAAGAGTCGATTATATTTATATTTAAGATCTGGTATAGGTTAATAAACATTTGTTGGCATATTCTTACTAAAATTGTTTATTTATATGCGAGTATGTTATGCACCTATGTGACTATAGTGAACTGATATGGACAACTAACCTCCTTGTAGTGAAAACTGCACGCCCGGCACGTATCCTTCGCTGAGTGTTATTGGCTCGATAGTAGCCTCATTGTTTTCGATAGAGCCGCGGTAAGTGACTTTATCAAATCCAAGGACCAAACCTTCAGTGAGCTCTAAATTAAGAAAATGCATCGATTAAATAACTAACGACCAAAGCAAACTTTGAAAAGTCGCCACTCAAAGAACGTACCGGCTGTTAGAGAGATTACTATCGCGGCTCTTGTTGATGTGCTGCCAGGTCTTTGTGCCTCGACAATAAAGATCAACTGTTGGTTGTTCGCTAGCACAGCAGCAGGTATGGGACTTGACAGTTCCAGTATCCGTGAGTTCCCAGTTCCAACCAAAGTAAACCACTCCGAATTATCTGAAAGTAGTGAATTGATAAATGTTTACCATTTCCAAAACGAGTAAAGCAATGATTGCGGAGCAGTTAAAATTGTTACTGACCTTCTTCGAGAGAAAACTGCACGTCTTCGTCATATCCATCGCTCAGCGATATCGGTGTCGTGAATGTGAGTCCGTCAGCCTCTGTGTATGTTCCGGTGTAGTAAGTCTGAGCAAAAACGAGTTCCACGACGGGGGTATTGTCATCTTCTACGACGCATTCAATCACCAAGGTGGCATACGCGGAAACCGTCTGTGGTGCTGATGCATGTATTTCGAGCAATACGATTCGGTTACTTGGAATAGATTGCTCTGGGATAGGAGAGCTTAGCGTTACAGTGACGGCTGCTCCTTGCGCAGATAATTCAAAGTAATCTCTTAACTCTGAAATGTAACAAGAAATCATTATATTTATATTTAAGATCTGGTATAGGTTAATAAACATTTGTTGGCATATTCTTACTAAAATTGCTTATTTATATGCGAGTATGTTATGCACCTAAGTGACTATAGTGAACTGATATGGACAACTTACCTCCTTGTAGTGAAAACTGCACGCCCGGCACGTATCCTTCGCTGAGTGTTATTGGCTCGATAGTAGCCTCATTGTTTTCGATAGAGCCGCGGTAAGTGACTTTATCAAATCCAAGGACCAAACCTTCAGTGAGCTCTAAATTAAGAAAATGCATCGATTAAATAACTAACGACCAAAGCAAACTTTGAAAAGTCGCCACTCAAAGAACGTACCGGCTGTTAGAGAGATTACTATCGCGGCTCTTGTTGATGTGCTGCCAGGTCTTTGTGCCTCGACAATAAAGATCAACTGTTGGTTGTTCGCTAGCACAGCAGCAGGTATGGGACTTGACAGTTCCAGTATCCGTGAGTTCCCAGTTCCAACCAAAGTAAACCATTCCGAATTATCTGAAAGTAGTGAATTGATAAATGTCTACCATTTCCAAAACGAGTAAAGCAACGATTGCGGAACAGTTAAAATTGTTACTGACCTTCTTCGAGAGAAAACTGCACGTCTTCGTCATATCCATCGCTCAGCGATATCGGTGTCGTGAATGTGAGTCCGTCAGCCTCTGTGTATGTTCCGGTGTAGTAAGTCTGAGCAAAAACGAGTTCCACGACGGGGGTATTGTCATCTTCTACGACGCATTCAATCACCAAGGTGGCATACGCGGAAACCGTCTGTGGTGCTGATGCATGTATTTCGAGCAATACGATTCGGTTACTTGGAATAGATTGCTCTGGGATAGAAGAGCTTAGCGTTACAGTGACGGTCGCTCCTTGCGCAGATAATTCAAAGTAATCTCTTAACTCTGAAACGTAAAAAGAGGTATAAATAAGCATTTCTAGGCATACACTGTAACAAGGCTTGCATAAAATAAAAAAAGATTGAGAGACTAGAAGTAAAACAAATATTGTATGCCTCGGCAATTTACGTCTAGCTTCTGAATTACGAACCAACGCGATGATGTTTTTTAATTTAAAGATGTTCCAATAATTATGACTGTAGTTAATTATTTTTTGTTAATATGTTGGTTCAGTTATTATTAGTTGACTATTAGTTGAATATTTGGTCAATTTCGGTTTTCGTACCAAGCACGAAGTTTGTCGAGGCACACAATATTTGTGGTACTACTGTACTGTTGTGAACTAATATGGACAACTTACCTCCTTGTAGTGAAAACTGCACGCCCGGCACGTATCCTTCGCTGAGTGTTATTGGCTCGATAGTAGCCTCATTGTTTTCGATAGAGCCGCGGTAAGTGACTTTATCAAATCCAAGGACCAAACCTTCGGTGAGCTCTAAATTAAGAAAATGCATCGATTAAATAACTAACGACCAAAGCAAACTTTGAAAAGTCGCCACTCAAAGAACGTACCGGCTGTTAGAGAGATTACTATCGCGGCTCTTGTTGATGTGCTGCCAGGTCTTTGTGCCTCGACAATAAAAATCAACTGTTGGTTGTTCGCTAGCACAGCAGCAGGTATGGGACTTGACAGTTCCAGTATCCGTGAGTTCCCAGTTCCAACCAAAGTAAACCATTCCGAATTATCTGAAAGTAGTGAATTGATAAATGTCTACCATTTCCAAAACGAGTAAAGCAACGATTGCGGAGCAGTTAAAATTGTTACTGACCTTCTTCGAGAGAAAACTGCACGTCTTCGTCATATCCATCGCTCAGCGATATCGGTGTCGTGAATGTGAGTCCGTCAGCCTCTGTGTATGTTCCGGTGTAGTAAGTCTGAGCAAAAACGAGTTCCACGACGGGGGTATTGTCATCTTCTACGACGCATTCAATCACCAAGGTGGCATACGCGGAAACCGTCTGTGGTGCTGATGCATGTATTTCGAGCAATACGATTCGGTTACTTGGAATAGATTGCTCTGGGATAGAAGAGCTTAGCGTTACAGTGACGGCCGCTCCTTGCGCAGATAATTCAAAGTAATCTCTTAACTCTGAAACGTAACAAGAGGTATAAATAAACATTCCTAGGCATACACTGTAACAAGGCTTGCATAAAATAAAAAAAAGATTGAGAGACTAGAAGTAAAACAAATATTGTGTGCCTCGGCAATTTACGTCTAGCTTCTGAATTACGAACCAACGCAATGATGTTTTTTAATTTAGAGATGTTACAATAATTATGACTGTAGTTAATTATTTTTTGTAAATATGTTGGTTCAGTTATTATTAGTTGACTATTAGTTGAATATTTTGGTCAATTTCGGTTTTCGTACCAAGCGCGAAGTTTGTCGAGGCACACAATATTTGTGGTACTACTGCACTGTTGTGAACTAATATGGACAACTTACCTCCTTGTAGTGAAAACTGCACGCCCGGCACGTATCCTTCGCTGAGTGTTATTGGCTCGATAGTAGCCTCATTGTTTTCGATAGAGCCGCGGTAAGTGACTTTATCAAATCCAAGGACCAAACCTTCGGTGAGCTCTAAATTAAAAAAACGCATCGATTAAATAACTAACGACCAAAGCAAACTTTGAAAAGTCGCCACTCAAAGAACGTACCGGCTGTTAGAGAGATTATTATCGCGGCTCTTGTTGATGTGCTGCCAGGTCTTTGTGCCTTGACAATAAAGATCAACTGTTGGTTGTTCGCTAGCACAGCAGCAGGTATGGGACTTGACAGTTCCAGTATCCGTGAGTTCCCAGTTCCAACCAAAGTAAACCATTCCGAATTATCTGAAAGTAGTGAATTGATAAATGTTTACCATTTCCAAAACGAGTAAAGCAATGATTGCGGAGCAGTTAAAATTGTTACTGACCTTCTTCGAGAGAAAACTGCACGTCTTCGTCATATCCATCGCTCAGCGATATCGGTGTCGTGAATGTGAGTCCGTCAGCCTCTGTGTATGTTCCGGTGTAGTAAGTCTGAGCAAAAACGAGTTCCACGACGGGGGTATTGTCATCTTCTACGACGCATTCAATCACCAAGGTGGCATACGCGGAAACCGTCTGTGGTGCTGATGCATGTATTTCGAGCAATACGATTCGGTTACTTGGAATAGATTGCTCTGGGATAGGAGAGCTTAGCGTTACAGTGACGGCTGCTCCTTGCGCAGATAATTCAAAGTAATCTCTTAACTCTGAAATGTAACAAGAGTCGATTATATTTATATTTAAGATCTGGTATAGGTTAATAAACATTTGTTGGCATATTCTTACTAAAATTGTTTATTTATATGCGAGTATGTTATGCACCTAAGTGACTATAGTGAACTGATATGGACAACTTACCTCCTTGTAGTGTAAACTGCACGACTGGCACGTATCCTTCGCTGAGTGTTATTGGCTCGATAGTAGCCTCATTGTTTTCAATAGTGCCGAGGTAATTGACTTGATCAAATAAAAGGACCGACGTTTCTATGTGTTCTGAAGATAATAGATTGCCTCAATTAATTAACGGATGACCAAAGCAAATTTTGAAATCATATCATTTGAATTCTAACTATATAATGATCTAACCGGATTTTAAATTAAATATAAATTGTATTTAATTATGAAACTCACGGGCTGGTAAGGATATGATTATAGCAGCTCTTCCTGCGCTGCCGCTAAGTCCAACTGCTACGACCTCAAATATCAACTGTTGGTTAGTTGATAACACAGTAGATGGAATGGGCTCACTTAAAACCAGCTTTACTGAATTTTCTCCTCGCACCAAATCAAACCATTGTGCATCATCACCGTGTAGATCAAACGAAATGGTATCAAAGCTGACTTCGTTTATTCTTATATCATCATCAAACTCCAGACCCGTCGATTCGTCGTATAGACCGACATAGTATAGTTTTTCAAACATTAGTACTATGTTTTCTGTGCGGACAATTTCTAATACTATGACTGTTTTTATATTTTTATTTTCGACTTGAATTTCCAGTGTAAATATCAGGAAGTCGTTTTCTTCAAGTATATGATCCGGTATAGGTGTACGTAATTCCATTAATAAATTGCCTTCTTGATTTCTGAACTGGAAATATTCCGAATGATCTTAAAGAAACTACAATATTATATTTAACAGTTACTAGAAAGTATAAGGATACTGATGTTGAATCCATTGACTTACCCCCCGATAAACTAGGTTCAACATCACTTGGAATAATAAAGTCTGGTATGCTCAAGACTTCTAATACTGGTATGCCGTCTTCAATGTATCCTTTGTAGAAGTCCTCAGAAAAATTGATGATTTCTGAAATTGATTTCATAAATCAATAATGAAAAGTAGTTACATATTTACAGTACTTTGAGTTATTGGTACGGAATATGTAAGCGGTAGGTTTTTTTGTTTAATTTTGTTATTTATTTATTAATGAGAGCACTGGTGGTCTAGTTGGTAGTGACGCCGCCTTCCAATCCTAAGGTGGTGGGTTCAAATTCGGTCGTGTACCAATGAATTTTTCTGTGCGAAAAAATTATGTGCGCTATACCAGTACTCTCAAACGGTGAAGGAAAAATCGTGAGGAAACCTGCGGCTTAGACAGCTCCGCACGTATTGACCATGTCTTTCCTGTGGACAAGGCCGACTGAGGTGGAATAGGTGCTCGGCAAGCCTACTCCATTTTAATTCGTCCCGGGCACTATAGCGTCCCGTTTGTGAAGGTAAGAGTGGCCTCCTGACACTGTATAAACCATTTACTATTGATAGTAAGAGGCCTTTGTTTATCTATTAATGTGCCATACCGTTTGGTAAGTCGATTGAAACTACTGCACGTCCACTAACTTCATTTGGCTTGAGTGCAAGAATGGTGAATAGTAATTGGTTATTATCATCCAGAACTGCCTTCGGAATAGGGGAATTCAAAACTAAGGTAGCTGAATTGCCCTCTTTGATGATGGAAAACCACGTGGCTTGTTCTGAAAGATAAGTACAAAATATAAGAAATAATAGTAGGTTCAACTAAACCACAGCTACATAAACTGCCATACACTTACCCCCATCTAATTCAAAATTAACAGTATCGTCGTAACCTTCTGAAAGGTGGATATCTTCTTGAAATTGCAGTTCGTTATTTGTAGTATACAAGCCTCTATAAAATGATTGATTAAAAACAGGAATTTCTACTTGTTCCTTAACAATATCGATGATCACAGTTGTCTCAACTGGGATTGCTCTTTCCCTTAGGGCTTCCACTGTGAGAACTATGAATTCATTATTTTCTATGACATCCAGTGGAAGGCTGTTTTCTATATTACTCGATATTTGTATCACGTTATTTACGCTTGATAATTCGAAATGATCGGCGTAATCTGAAAAAAAAAATTATATCAAAATGTATCTCTTACGTTACTGACTGACTGAAATTCAATCACTGCATCACATGAAGCATGAATCATAAAAAAGAGAGGAGAAATATTTGTCTTATATTCTTGGGGTGCATTAAGAAATTAATTCCCGAAATTCAACTCCTGGTGACGCAACGGGAAGATATAATATATGCATAAAAAAAACTAAACAAAGTCACGGGGCGTTCTTCTATTCAAACGGAAACTATAGTAAGAATATGTTAGTTTTTGATACTTACCACCATTAATTTTGAATTCGGTTCCAATTTCGTAGCCTATTTCTAGGGTTATGGTTTTAGAGAATTCGATTTTATTTTGCTCGAAATCACCGACGTAATAGTTTTCTGAAAATCTCATTACTGTAGATTCTGTAAGTTCTGCAAAAAAATATATTTTTTAGGTAATTTTTAATTAATTGTAAATAAATTGCATTAATATCTAGCAAAATATTTGACTCACTTTGGAATCGACTCTTATAGTTGATTTAATTAATGTACAATATGTAATAAAAAAATCGAAGCATGGAATATTATGCTGTATACCTATTAGATCGACTTATGTATGTGGTTTGTTTTACGGTTTTGTTTAGGTAAGTTACATTATATACGTGATTTAAAATACCAGTGCAAACAACAATTCTAAGTATAATTCGTGGTTATTAGGATGGAAAGCTTACCTGCGGGGAACCTAATTAAAACGGCAGCATTTGACCCCACAGTCAATGCTTTGTCAGCTATAACGTTGAATAGCAGAACCTTTTCGTTGAAAATCACGTCCTCTGGGATAGCGGATCGTAATCGTATTGTAGCGGAATTCCCCGTGTTGCTGATCTCAAAGTACTGAGCGTGGGCTGAAATAACGTCAAGTAATTATATTTTAAGGCTACAAAAAAAATGGATTTAGAGTTAGTGGAAGTTGAAAGAAAAAGGATGGATTGTGTAAAAGAAGACATAGTTATGGTCAAAGTCAAAGTCAAAGTCAAAGTGACTCGAGGCAGTCGAAGTCACAGAAGGAAATGGAAAAAGAGAACTTGCTGTGCTTACTCTAGAGTGTAATAAAGCCAAGAAGAAGAAAATGATGATGGTGATTTAAATAGCACAGAACAATTGTCTAAGATTTTATATAATAGTTACCTGAATCGTCAAGCTTGAACAATACATCATCAGCAAATCCTTGCGTCAAATATATGTTTTCAATTTCAAAATCCGTAGGTCCACGATACGTTCCGTAATAGATTTTTTTATTTAGAACTGGAGTAAAACTGTCTTCTTTTATTATATCGAACAGGACACTTGTGGTGGCACTTATGGCGTTCAGACCAGATGCAGTAAGGGTCAGCATTATGACGGTATTTTGGTTAATAACGCTTTCAGGAAGAGGGTCTGATAAAGTTATGGTCACTTGGTTCTGGATGTTCGTAATATCGAAGTAATCAGCGTAGTCTGGAAATATTCAAAACAAAGTTTTTATTTTCTTCTTTTGGTATAGCCACAAAAAAGAGTGTTGGTTGGCAGTCTCCTGGTAACATAAACAAAAAATATATATACTTGGATAAAATAACACAATATTACAATCAAACAATTGAAACTCATTGAAAACTGCTAGCGTTTTCCAGCGTCAAGTTGGAAAACCCAAGCGCGAACGTAATGCACCACTAAATTCAAATATTATGTGATGCTCTTTAATATTGCTATTTACTTTTCCTTCGAAGTATTGGAAAAAATGTTTTCTGAAGATTATCTGGTATTTGATGTTACAATAACTAAAGAAACACTTACCGCCGCCATGGGTAAAACGCACGTTCTGATCGAAGCCTTCACTCAGCAATATAGTTTGATGCACCAATTCGCTATCCTTTATAGTTCCCCTGTAAGAAGCTTCTTCAAAGCTCAATTCTCTAGCTGTAATACACATTGTTAAAAGAATAAAGCATAGTCTCTCATGTTGTCTTAATGGCTTCGGGTAGGATAAAACAGGATAACTGAATATTTACTGTAAAAAAGGAGAGACATTTGAATAACAAATCCTGCAACATTTATATAACAGGAGTAGCTTTCTAATGCGCCAGCCATCCATTTTCATTAACCATTTTACGTGACGCAAGCCATATTTAGGTAGTCATATACTTAGGTACTTACTTACTTACTTGTCATGGTTATAAGATAAAATATAGGTATGTAGACACTGTGGTTTTCGTTCTGCTTTTCGATGAATAAAGATAATGGGTAAAAACATATCAATCAATGTAAATCGATTAAATTGATTATCTCCAATTGATACAGTAACATTAAAATCCGAACCTATAGTACAGTCAACTAAAAATCCAGTTCTTACCATAGTTTCATTAAATAATTACTTCATATTTGCAAAGATTCTAGATATTTTTAAAGATGACTGTACCTAAGTAGTGCTTACTAGTTCTAACATTGATTTACAATGCAATTTAAAAATGCACCAATATAAACGCTTATCTTAAACGATTACTAAAGATATACCCTAAAGTACTTATGAAAATTATAATAAAATTGATAACAAACGCAATATTATTTTCCAAAAATCATTAAGTTTTAGTTCTACAAATTTTATGCCTGATTTTCGGGGAATAGAAGAAGACCCAAAAATTACCTAAACATTCAGAAGGCATTTTTACTTTCTTTGCGATATTTATCTACTGTTAAATACGTCTATACTCCGAGAATCACGCCTCTGGTCATTTGCTTAGCGTAATATTAAAAAAAAAACGATTTGACAAGGGAGTGAGTACATACGAGCAGGCAATGTGATGATGATAGCAGCGTTGGCTCCAACAGTCCTTGGCTTCGTAGCCTCTATCGTAAGCATGATTTGTTGTTCCTCAAACAATTCAGGCGGAATTACTGATGATGTGAGGCGAATTGTGGGCCCCTCTTGATTCAATTGGAAAAGTTCTTTGTGGACTAGAAACAATTTCAAAATTCAAAACATATTATACCTATTGTTATTATAATTATTTATGATGGCGTTGTTGTATGTAAATTGGATTATTATTTGCACTTTTAATGGGTTAGAATACGACCCAATTTGTACTGTTTATAAAAAATGCCAAGTTATGTTAACAAGTAAAGTAAAAGTAAAAGTAACGTTAAAGTTGTAAATAAGTTACGTTAAAGTTAAAGTGTAATACGTCATATCACGTCCGTATCCCTAATGGGGCCAACAGAGATACAAGTTATTATAAAAAACTTGCAGCCCTTTCTGCTAACTTATATTATTTGTGAATGTAAAATATATAGACAATAAAATGTGTTCAATCAACTATACTAAAATTAGGTTTATTATGGAAATTACAAAACTCAGACTACTACCGCGATGTTCACAGATGTAGGGAGTCATAGAGACGAGTCACGATTTTAACGTTTCATTATCAAAATGACAAAGAGACGAACACAAAACCAATATATTTACCTCCATTCAGTTCGACAAGTATGGTTTCATCGAAGCCCTGAACAAACGTGATTTGCCCGAGAGTCAAACCATTGACAGGGTCATATGACCCTTTGTACATGGGTTCATCAAATAATGGGGTCCCAGTATCGTCTTTTATTATATCAAGACTAACTATTGTAGTCGCCTCACTGCGATCAGTCGAAGCCTGTACGGGTATCGATAAGAAGTTATTATTTTCAATAATGCTATCGGTTAGCGAGACCATTGTTAAAGTAACTAGATTTCCCTGAACGGCTGCCGTGAAGCTCGATGAATATTCTGAAAATAAATATAGTTTTATTTATAGGAAATATTGACTACTTTTTAGCTATGTTTTTATAGGTATTGTAAACGCTGTTTAGTGTACCTAAACTAGTATTATTACTACCTGCTTACATTTTCGGTGCGGCGGCTCGAACAAGAATGTGTGACTGCCGCCCGTATTTATACGAAATACAGGTGTAAACAAGCAATTTCAATAACAAAGCTTAAAATGCTTGTGCGCTCGTGAAGTTTACATTTTACAGTAGATTAAATTCAACAATGATTTTAGGGAATATGAAAATGGTAAAATCAATGTTCAATTAATTAATCATTAAATTAACAATGCAATGACTTCAAATTAATTCTAAAACGTATGATTCCACGTGTACAAATAACGCCTTCGCGCTGACATATACAAAAAACAATATTACAAGTTTTAAAAATAAGTTTTTATTTTTCTCGGCAAAGTTGCTTGTAACTTAAATTGAATACAAATAGAAAAAAAGAAGATACACCAAGGATAAAAAAATACCGCTTTTCTGAAGAGGTAGAAATTGGGCCATTATATTTTATTAGAGTACTTTCTAATAACTAATTTCTTAGTTTGAATAAGAATAAGTAACTAAGAATAAAAATAATCACAGAATAGGTCGTCAAAAAATCCAACTTTTAATTAAATGTTACAAAAGTATCCGTATCAAATGATGATTGGATGAAACTAGAACTACAGTACCCTTTTAATTTGTTGAATTTGTTAAACGTGTAAAAAAATATCCTAGCTTTGTAAAACTGATTAACCCACACAAACTTTTTAGATGACATGAAATGGTTGCCCAATATTTTCATTTGTGATATACATACAAACATAGGAAAGAGTTCTCAGTTGAAGCAAAATGAAATTCTGTTGTTATAATACCGGAACATTTACAACATTAACGATTAAAAACATAACAAAGTTCCAACATGACATGCAAATTGAGATAATCTCACTCGTTTGTTTATATGATACTGGGACGCTTATAATAATAATATTCAATAATGTAGAATATTTACCTCCGACGATTCTTGCGGTAACTGATCCTTCGTACCCTTGACTCAGAACAAGAGGCGGCAATTGTAAAACATTGTCTATGATAGATCCTTCGTAAAGCGCGTTTTCAAACAACAGCGGTGTCTCTGTAAAGATATTAATCATTATTATGAAATCGACAATACCCACAGTAAGTAGACAAGTATTTAAATACTATCGTCGGACAAATTGATAAAATAATTATGGCCAATAAGTGTGTAATGATAATAAGGTAGAGTATGTACCTTCAGGTAGGTGAATCACTATAGTGGCAGAGTCACCACTTGTAAATTCTCTGCTAGCTCTCACTATTAGATAAATTTGTTTTTGTACCAACACATCAATAGGCAGCGGTGTGTTTACGCCAAGAGACACTTGATTGCCATCCGCGTTTAAACTGAAATAGCTTGAATATTCTGTAAAAAAAATACATACGGGCTCTCTACACTAATTTTTCACGGAACTGCACATTTGCAAGGGTGAGTAAGTAATATTTATGTTAAAACTGCAACAAAATGAACAAAAATACTTTTTCATCCTTCGACAAGTTTTTTCGTTGAGATAAGGTAGTTAAAAGATTGGAAGTATTCCCGTTTGAGCACCTATTTTTTGGTTACCTATGCATTGAGCACCAAAGGTATTCCCATTTGAGCACCAATCAATATATTAACGTGATGCTCAAATGGGAACAAGAAATAAAATTAATTTTATTCCCCATTGAGCACCTACGGTGCGGTAGCTTCTAGTGAAGGGGTTTATAATAAAACATATCGATAAAAAGCAGCAGTACCATTAATATATTATTGCAAAATGTGATGTGTAGGAAATATATTACTTACCTCCGTCTCCGTCCAAAGCAAAATTAACATATTCGTCAAATCCCTGCTGCAGGGAGATAGTATCATGCTGAATTAATTGATGTTCGTCGGTGTACGTCGCAAAGTAGTATGTTTGGCTGAAAACTGGCTCCTCGGGAAATTCAAACTCGGTGTCGGCTGATATACGAATTATGCCATTTGTTGAAAGGGGAGGATCATTTGTAGCATCCACATCCTAAAATATCCATAAATAGTTAATGTTATTATAAAATCTGATAGCTATTGTTACAATATTTTTGTAGCTCTCGTTACTCACTTCTTTTGAATACGCAAATTACTTAATAAAAAATATCTTTTGAGAGCTTCCTTGACAAATTTACTTATTCAGCGGCTATCACTTTGAAGACGGAATTGTTTCTGAAGACTGTCTCAAGAACTGTCTTTCCTCTCTCGTGTTTCCATGAACCTTCTTTCAATACTAATGCACATTGATTTATTATGTATAAGTACTTTATTTACCCTCTTTAAGGCGCATTCTAATCAATCCACAAGTCCAGTACAGAAAAATTAATGACACAAGTATTAGAAGTGGCACTTACCGTAGCTGTTATTCGCAAAGTGATGGGCTCTCTTAAAGTTCTGATGAACGTTGAAGTCTTCAAAAGAGCCTTAAAATGTTTGGGTCCAGCCGCTGTTGAAGCCACCGGATCGTATTCAATTTCAACATACGGGTTGTCTTCAACTTCAAAGATAATACTACTGGTAGTAAGATCAATGTCCTTAACAGTTATTTCGTTCAAACAACCCGTTATGAGAAAGCCTGGTGGCAGGGGCGGTGCGAGAACAAACGCAAATTCATTCGTTGGTATAAATTCTGGATAGTTGTTGTTGGTGTCTTCGATATTGATCACTAAAATCTAAAAATCAAACGAGTTAAGTACATAATGTGTGACGAAGATTTCAGTGGCAACTTGGGTGATTTGGCGTTGTATGTTTTTATCTTTGTTTGTGGATTATGTTTGATAGAGCATAACTTTCGGACTGTATGAAACTTGGTAGGTCAATAGATTGTGCTATGAAGATTTGCTGGGAAGCATTATGAGCTTAATTGGTAAAGGGGTTGTAAAGATATTGAGTACCCAAGAGGGTAAAAAAATAATTTGAAAACCTTTGTAGTAACCTGAGCTCCCTTTTGTTAGAGTTTCGATGTCTTCGTAGTTCAGGTTAGACTGGACATTAGCGCTATCGTTGTGATTTATGCAGTACTAGCTGCCGCCCGCGGCTTCGCTCGCGTGGTATCCGGATAAAAAATAGCCTATATGTTAATCCAGTACATATACTATGTATATTCTAAGTTTCATTCAAATCCGTTCAGCCGTTTAGGCGTGATTGAGGCACAAACATCCAAACATCCAAACATCCAAACTCACAAACTTTCGCATTTATAATATAAGTAAGATCGCAGTATTTGTATTTGTTACGTCTCCTATAACAAGTCTTGATTTTGTATAGTAATCAAGACATTATATCTACTCTTACTTTTTATAGAACAGAACATGTCCTAAGTACCTACTTAACTATGTAGGTGTATCACGAAGGTAACAATCGCGCGTGATCTCAGTTCGGGGCGAACTACTAGTTTATAAAAGTTTCCTTTGTAACTCTGCTAACTGGCGAATGACTTTGCGTAATTAATATATAAGAAGATCAAAGGAAAACCTTATTAAACTGAAATCAATATCCAACCGGTTTGGAATCCAATTCAGCAAGGGGTAATTAATCACGATAACATAAGGATTTCTATACACAATATTCCTGCCTGCGTAAAAAAGATTTCGTTGAAAAATATTTCAATTTTATGTTAATTCTAGGTTTGCATTTAGGTAATACATCATTCATTCTGGCTGTGATTTGAATACCTAAAAAAACATACTTACCAACGGGGATGTCGTCCCACCGGTGCAGCTAAATTGGATAGTCACGGATATTGACAATGCCGTCTCATTCTCTTCATATAAAGCAAATGCATTACTTGTTTGAATCACGAGCTGTGAGTTCGCAAGATTTATATCCAAATAAGGCTCTGATCCCACTAGAGCTCCTCCGTAGTTGATATCAGCTATACCTGAAGTTATAAAATAATGCATTGGTAAATTATTGTGATTAGGCGATGTGACGAGAGAGTTTGTTTGAGATGAGTTTATTTCTAAGAGGTCTCCTGCTCCTCATAGTTATTTCCGAAAAGACAATTATAAATAATTATTTTGCAATCACAAAATCGTTTTGGGTATATTGTCTAAGGATTTCAGGATCGCTCTCCTATTGTACATTTTGTATCAAAATTGTAAGAACTTGCCGTGACGTCATTAATCGATATCAAGCCGGATTCATGAATACCTACAATTGTACAAAGTAATGTGGTAGATAATAAATTCCAAATGAATTAGTAGTACTGAACATACTTATTTTGATTTACATACTTTATTTAGATTTTGAATTTTGATTTCGAAGTTCGTGGTAAGTATTCTTGTTATCATAATACAATGTCACAGTGTCACATAATCTTAGCTTAGTTCAATCAAATATGAAGAAATATGAAATGGTCTACTAGCCGTCAGGATATGTAATAGGTTCATGTTGAATACGTACGGTCAATATTTGTAGTAGTCTCGCTCCTTATAATGCCTCTGTAGACGTCTTGGATAAACTCATGGTTTGGCACAGGCCCCAACATGAGACCACCACCTATTTGACATTGACCTGCAAATGACGTCAGTAGGTATTTAAATACTCCAGTGTAAAGTTAATTTAAATCTACAATATTTGCAATATTCTTCACATACCATTGCTGTGGTGCAGAAAAATGACAATATATAAAACTGTTAAAAGTAAATGCCACTTATTTCCCATCTTTATTCGATTATATCTTGAAGTGTGAATAACATCCCTGAAAATACAAGAAATATAACACTGGCATCTGTCACGCAATAAGAAACTTAATTAAAAATTACAGAATCGATAGCAGCACTTACCGAAAGCTTTTTACAACATTTAACTTTGAATAATGTTATCAGAATACTGAAAACTCACTTCACACGTTTTCTCGAAACACTATAGAACAATATTAAGCGCGTCGGTCTTACCAAATACGAACACAGAACTAAATGTGTGACCGTTATCTATTGATTGCTATCTTTGCGCGGAAATGTATTGATATTAATGTAATCTGTCTCTGATAAGAGAACATTATTTTGTACATATTGAATATTAATAACAAAATAAATTAATATGCTTTGCAGGGGTTTAAAACATAAATGTTCAATTATTATTCTTTAATTATTTAGACACCATATTTTATTGTTATAATTACTTTCTTAATTTTATAAGAACGACAAGGCCCTTTCTACGGGAATGGCGGTTATAAATAATTTTATAAAAGATTAAATTCCGATCGAACATATAAATTAATGTTAATATAAGCATGCATTATTATTAAAACAATTTTTTTACACAATGAGGAGGTAAAAATCATTTATCTTCATTAAATATCGTAGGGTTATTTCTATCAACCAAAGGAAGCTTTCCCAATCAGGCATACCCACTGTGACTTGTATTGTATTTGTAACGGTTTTCTATTTCGAGCTCCATTTATCAATGCCAAACGTCTATGGTTGTAACATCATGATTTTGTTCCATGCTGTCCTGTGGTTTCCTATTCACCGATACGTTGAGGGCCAAGAGTTGTTGTATGGGTAGACGAGGTGACAAGTTTACCATACTGGCCCATTGCCCGGAGCACAGATCAGGGAATTTGAGCTTCTTCAAAAAATGCCCTTCTAGAAACCAAGGTGACACACAGGTGGGCGAATAATCCCATATTTTCATCTCGTTTAGGCGAACCCACCTGGAAATAAAATTGCCACTGATATTCTGTTAATTAACCCTTTATACAATGAAAACTGCCTGCTCACTATCTTATCACTGTTGTTTCAATTACTCTGTATAAGGGAAATTAATAAGTACCTACTAGGTAGGTTTATTACTTGTTTCACTGGTTCTATCGAATCCTCATAGCCTAACATCTTCAGGGTATGGTGCGCCTCCTTTTGTGGGTTTTGCACATATTTTACATGTCAGTTTTTTCATGATGTTTTTCTTATCCGTTTGCGTGTACTTGGTATACTGTTCTGTGGTACAGGTATAATAGCGCATACGAATAAAATGATTCAGAATGAATGGGGCCGGGGCTTGGCTAAGTACAATATCCGATCCGATCCTGATTACCCGTGTTTAATGATAATTTTCTACGAACATGTTCTAGAAGACCACAAACAGAATAAACGTATCCAGGATCGGAAGGCAGATCACTAGACCAACAAGTGAGGTACAAAACACACTTTGTTTTTATGATATGTATGTATATAGATATTCCAGTT
Organism: Scotopteryx bipunctaria; assembly: GCA_949320045.1. Lineage (NCBI taxonomy): Eukaryota > Metazoa > Arthropoda > Insecta > Lepidoptera > Geometridae > Scotopteryx > Scotopteryx bipunctaria. The sequence goes on along the minus strand of OX439445.1, from coordinate 7,744,154 downwards.
TAATTGATTTAATAAATGTATAGTTGAGTACTCGGGTAACGGAATTTGGTTCTCGGGTAATATTGAAAAATATTGTTAGAACTTTCGAGCCACATGGCACCTAAATTTCGACCAAAATCCGAATATGCAGAGAGAATATGCAGTTAAGCCAGTTGGCGCCACAGAACCTAATACTCGTATTTTAGATTTACCTAGTGGAGCAAGTAATAACAAAAATGCTTTACTTTGAATTAAGGATATAAACGTAGCCAATAAATTTGTTATAAGATCACTTTTGAAAGTCTGTTCTTTATTAAACACGGTTTTTCCACTTCTAAAGGTTATAAAACAAAATGGCTTGGTTTACTTTTTTCATTAAGATTTAAACTTAAATTTTCTTTAAGAAAACAATTAATTACAGGCCTTATGTTGGGCTCTACAAATATTCGTTTGAAAACTTAACTAATTCTTAGAACATTATTATAATATGGTTTATGGTTTATCTTAGGTTATCCACTGTCATATTCATAGAACTATGATAATATTATTATTGTTATGCACATTTTATTAATACACAAAAAAAGGAAGGAATTTAGTTATTAAAGCCTTTCCATTTGATACAAAAAAATGTTTATGCATAGCTATATGTTTTATTATATAAGAAGCTCGCCATACAAAATAATACAATGATGACATCTTGGACCCATAGAAATTGAATCGCTGTTAGGAAATATAACCTGTCATATATCACCCGGACCGCTATTCTAATTCCGCTAATCACATTTTGTCAAAATCTTACCAGTAGAAGCTACACATAGACTAGGTACTCCTAAACACATACCTCCTTTTGATTAACAGTCGGGTTATGTACTTACGCAGATATGTAGAGAGCATGACAATCGCAGTGCCACGGATTGCCGGATAACTTTACGATGGCCAGTTTTGGCATGTAGTCCAGGGTGCGAGACGGCAATGAAGGAAACATGTTACCGTCCAAATAACTAGAAAAAATAAATCAATCAAAACTGTTGGTTAAGCCCATAAGGTTAGGTATAGTTTTGATAGTATAATGCTTCCGCTGGTAGCTTCGCACTTCTTATTATTATTATTTTTTATTTAACTTATCTTAAAGTAAACACTTTGTTACACCAGAATATTGTGCCTGGAAACCTTATTGGGTTTCTGTAGGCATTATGTCATTATAGCCTAATTTAATTTTTTTTATGATATTCTAAACATGGTCATAAACCATGTTTATTCCAAGATTCAGTCAAGTCAAGATACAGTCCCACTTACTTATGCCCTGTGCGAGGAGGACAAATACTGTTCGCCGAGATATAGTTTCTCAACTATGTAGTTCGGCGGGTAGGATGAATTTAACTCGACCACAAAAGATGTACAATGCGTTGACTTATCTTGTCGTTTGTATTGTTTAGTATCAATTAGTAAAAAAACTACATAGATATTTTACATGATAATTCTGTTTATACGACAATATTTTGTTTAAATTTTAAAACTTATTTTAGTTATAATCTTGTGGTTGTACTTGTTAATTTGAAATAAACAAATTGAATTGAATTCATCCAAATTGATTCTACCGTTACTTTATTTTTTTATATTCATAACACTTTTGCTGCAGGCAAGTCTGAAATAGAAAACTATAAATAGTCGGCTTATTTAACTCACAGTGTTGTAAGATTTTTTAATGTAGAGAAAGCCTTGAAATGTACTTCATAAAGCTTATTTTCCGATAACAGCAATGTTGTTAGGTTGTCTAGTCTATAAAACGCTGTAACGTTTATAAACCGAAGATTGTTCCTAGATAGATCCAATTTTTCTAAGCTTGAGCAATTGGAAAAAATTGTGTCTGGTAACTCCGATAAGGCATTTTCTTTTAAATCCAACGTGCGAAGTAACTTAAGCTTTTCAAATTCAACCCCTGAAAACTGAAATAAAAGGTGTTAATAATCCTAAACAGTATAATTTTATCACATTTAAAAAAAATGTAAGTAATTGGATATTCTACTCACGCTTATCAAATTATTGTTTGAGAGATCGAGGAGGGTTAAACAATTGAGATTGTGAAATAGTCGATTAGGAATATTTTGTAACTTGTTCTTGTCCAATAGCAAAGTTTCTAACGAGGCTAAGCCGTGGAAAGCTTTCTCGCTTATGTTCGATATTTTGTTATCCGAGAGTTTTAATATTTGGAGTGATTTTATAGAGAACGTTCCGTTTTCTATTTGTTGTATTTTGTTTTTACAGAGATCCAGAATGAGCAGAGATTCAAGTCCGACGAAGCTGTCCGAAGGTATGTACATCACATTGTTGTTTGAGATATCAATGGTTTCCAAAAATGTGTTGTTTAAAAATAACCTCTCGGGAAGGGTGTATAGGAAATTGTTTGACAGGTCCACGTGAAAAAGATTTTTCGTCATTCTGAAAGCTTCTCCATCAATTTCTTCCAAGTAATTTCTTTGGAGGCGCCTGAAATTGTTATAGAGGTGTGGTCAAGCGGCACAGTAAAGAAAATATATATCATTTATCGCTCCATTACACACGCTCCACAGTCAAGTTACTTTTATGTGTATACATAATGACACAGAAGCAAGGGTAATCATAATAACTCCATAGAGTAACTATAAAACAATGTATTTTCCAAAATGCAGGAACAAAAACGTATAGATTTATACAGGTGATGAAGTATACTTGATCTGGATCTGATCTGGATTTTATAATCCAGTTCAGATGACTTTACTTCATTTATCACAGAATTTCTCTTAACTCCTAGATGATTTACTCAGTATCTTTTACCTGATACCCCGTCATTATTATACAGGCAATGCTCATTCTCAGGAATGACATAAGTTGATAATGCCAACTCATTTCATTCCACGCAATACTCGTTTTTACTGCTTCTCATAAAAAACTGAATGTAGATAAATAAATGTATTATAATACTCACAGTATTCTCAAGTTGACTAGAGAATCAAATATACCGGCGGGTAAGTACTCCACATGATTGTCAAACATATCCAATTCTGCGAGCGAGCGCATACCCTTAAAAGTCGTCTTGTGTAGAGTTCGCAGTTTATTTGTGCCCAAGTCACTGAAAATATAATTATTTACAAAATACGCTAGGATGTTTTAACAATGGTAGGTAATTCTGGTTTAATAAAACATGCAAAAGTATTCTTAAATGTATGTACTGTATTGTTTTTGAAATTTAAGTTAGTATAACATGAGTATGTTATGTCCATATTAAAGAAACATGAAAAAACTTCATTTGTAAGCGAAATTACTTGAAAGCTTCATGAGTTATTCAACCATGAAACAAGAGCCAGCGAACTGTTAATATTGTAAATTTTATTCGATAATCTGAGCAAAATTTATAATGAAGCAGCCAACATTTTTAAAAGTATTTCTTAAACTGAAAATAAATCGCAAAACACCAATAATTTTATTATGAGGCACTATTTTCGTGTCTTGCGATAAAAACAAATGACGTTCGACATTTGAAACACGAGTTCTTATTTTTTCATTGCCTTTGTGGTATTTTTTTAGAAACATATGGTTTATTTTCTTACCAGCCAGTAATATTGGTTTTCAATAAAATGTGAAAGAAACAAAAAGGTCAAGTTTCAATTCGACTAGTGCAGTCTATAAACTCTTTTCACAAATAATATTTTTATGGGTCCTGAAGAAAAATCTGGTCTGTCTTTACCGGAAAAATTAGACCATGACATGGTATTGTTTGACAGCTGTATCCATTTTGACTACAATTTTTTAATAATCTGGAATAATTGTCTATTTCGGGTAATCAGTTGTTAGGTATCTTAGATTTAAAAGTTCTTACTTAGAAATTTGAAACAAGTCTAATTTACTTTGAAATATCAAGCGATTTGGCCCGCAAACCTGGCGCTATGGCCAACTATTGCAAATGAAATGGTAATTTGTGTTTTTATATGTAAGAGATGAAGGGAAAAATTAAATGATTTTACCGTGACCTGAATCGAAATATTTTAATCTTTAAAACTTTTTTTGTACCTACTTGTATGAAAATCAAGTGAAGTTGTGCACTGAATAAAATTCGAAACTTATTTATACTCTACTCAACATGTATTAGATACAGAGTCAAGGTCTTGTGCCTTTAAAGTATACAGTTAAACGTTGGTAAACGTTACTTTACTTTTTTTTACTCTAGAGAACGTAAGTTAAGTATGCTTAGTTGATGTTAGAGTCTTAAGGCGTACTTTAAACCCTTTCACCACACTGGTTCGAAAGAACTAGTAGTTGATGATAGACTATGACGTATATGAATGGTTTAAACATAACTTTTCACTTTGAGCGCGTTTGTAGGCAATTTATTGCTTAAAACACATAAACTGTGAATTGGCTCATTGGTACGGTGCTACGCAGAAAATGCGTTGCTACGCACGATTACATACAGCTATGCATGGCTACTCAACTAGGAACGCTTAGTGAAGATACATCTCTAATTCATACTGTTGTCGTCGTACATCCAACATGCCGCTATAATATTGTGCTACAGTTGTTAAAAGCCAAATCACCTTCGAGTGAATTTAAAAATAATAATTTTGTAACAAGTGTAATGTAAGTATGGAGTTCCGGCCACAAAATAGCACATTATCATCGATAAGTACCTACTATGCGACGTTATTTTTTCTTAGCATGCCATGAACTCACATGGTGACAAGATCAGTCGGTGCTATGATATCCGTAGACAAAGTGGAGAGTCCTGCTCTCCAACAGTTGAGTGAACGTCGAACCGAGTCGCAGCGGCACATACTTTTAGCGCATTGTCGCCAACGCGACTGGCTGAAGCTTATCGTCCAAGCTAAAATTCAAAAAATATATTATAAATACACTTACTAATACACTTTTCACAAAGCGCCATTTAGCCCCAACCTACCTTTTGTGCCTACTGTGGGAACCAGAAGGCTGATAAAATACTTATTTTTGTAAATGCATAGGTATTATTATAACACCCAGACCAGGCAGAAATATTTGCAGAACATGCAAACATTTCTCCCGCAGCGGGAATCGAACCCGCACCTCTTGCGTCTCAGCAGAGCAATCGCCAGCCACGCCATCGAGGTCGTAACAGGTTTCCACTACAACTTTTTTTTATAAAATTTAAATTTAAATTTCGTTCCACAGCAAGGCAAAGGTCTCTGTTGATGGGTCGTGTGCTTGACGAAAGACGGTGAAGATCGTAGAAATGTCGACAGACTGTGTTTTAAATATGTACCTACGAGTAGGATGGTAACAAAATAAAAGTAAACACTAATACGATTTGGGGTAATACGTCTGCTTCTTTCAGCCCAATGATTCAGACGCACTTATGTAATTTATGTAAGACATTATTTAGTTAATTATAATTTGATATATTATTAACTACCAGAGAAGATGAGGAGTAGGTAACGTATGGGCATGTTATGCGGAAGGATGAAGTCATTTTACAAGGTGAGTGATGAATTATGAACGTGGATTGATACACTGCTAGTGGAAGGACGGTTTGTGTGAAAGAGGACATGCGTGTGAAAGTAGTGAGTACTGATAGTGATGTCGAATGATAGGAGAAGATGGAAGAGGAAATCATGTTGTGCTGACCCCGTCTAATGGGATAATGGTAGGAAAATGATGATGATGATGATGATGATAAGTGTTCAGTGTCTCTTGTGCAACAGTGTTACAAAATAAATAGTATAGTAAATTCTTACTTGGTTGTTCTATAGCCCGTAGCCGGCGATCCAGCTGTCTCCAGTGAAGGTCTGAAGTACAGGACACAGGTGCAGGGGAATCTGTATTCCTCTGTCTGTGCACCAGCATATCAAACACTTCGCACGCGTTGATGTTACATGGTGATTCTGTAGCTATTATGCCTGTAATTCAAATTATAATCATATATTCAAAAGCAAATACGAAGAAAAACCGATGTACAAAACATCATAAACATGATGAAATAATATCTAATTGAATGGATAGGTACTGGAATTCGATACTGTCAATGATCAAAAAGGAAAATTGAGCCTTCAAATCAGAAATAATGAATAGATATATTTTGCACGAGGAATTCGAAGATGTCTTTTGAAGCCAGCTAATAAGGTTCAATACTCTGAAGACCTTAAATTGGCACTTTACAATATATTAAACGACTATTGAGTTCATAGCTTATTTTAGTGCCAAATATTCTACATATCGAATGATATTCAAGTTTGTTTAATGAAAGCTTACCACATGCTGTTTTAAAGCTGAACTGATAGGCTACGAGAGGGAAAGGGAAGTACCTATGGAAACACTGTCTTGTCAACAGCAACACTTTTAATAGCCCATTCTACACCCAACAGAAAAAAATCTTAGAGTGAGAAAGGGATAAATAATTATGATAAAAATAATAATAAAATAAAAATAACTTAATTATTTTTTTGTACAAATCTGTTAATTTTAGATGGTAAGAAACATAGGTATATTATATGCACAAAAAATAAAATAGGAAACGTGAAGAAAGAAGGCTTTGTCATCTAGTGGCAAAACAAAACGTTAGGCTGTTACATTGTAGGTTTAAAATGTGGCTAATAGGTGGCAGCACGTTCCCAAAAAAACAGAAATGTGCAAAAATACACTCGACCCAACCCAATTACTGATCGCGCCTAGCATTGCTTAACTTCGATGATTGATTACGAACGTTAAAAATGTTTCTTGTATTTTTATTTTTCATTATTTGTTATCAAAATACATACTCTTTGAAAATTTCAACTCTACTTGTTACGGTTCATGAGATACAGCCCGCTGACAGACGGACGGACAGCGAAGGCTTAGTAATAGGGTCCCGTTGGGACCCTTCGGGTACAAAACCCTAAAAAGCATCCTAACTAATATTATAAATAGAAAAGTTTGGATGTTTTTATGTTCGAATCATGAACGGTAGAACTGAAACTTGAAATATACTGTTAGACTAATACTCAAACAAGGCATTTACATTGGGAAATAAATTTATAAATTAGGTACACATTTTATGAAACATAGCATTTTGCGCTATTGGAATTCACCATAGAGTAACATAGAGTTATTCTGTCTATCGCTGCTGAATGTCATTGTCAACTAGAGATCCCCTACGGCTAGATCTTTAGCGTCTCATCAGTGTGTGTTCACCTAAATAAGCCTATTAATACACAGTTCGCGACTTGAAATAGCATAAAGGCAACTTTTTACACGTCCAACTCGAGCGAAGCTGGTTGAAAGTCTGTTATTTCATAAAATTGCTCAGTTGGCAAGTAGGATTAACCAAATCAGTTTTGTAACTTTGGAAGAATAACTCTAGGGCTTTACAAGTTTAAGCTGCTATTTATTAAAACGATTCTATGAGTAAATACAAAGATAAAACCCTAAGTCCGAAAACATACACTACGATAATATTATGTAGTTGTTCTAGAAAATAACAATGTACCTACGATTATTTCTTTTAAGTTAAGAAGTAAATAAGTACATTATTGTTGTACTGTAGTTTTTTCCAAACGGCACCTTTAAGTTGAGGATTTTAAACTATTAAATTTCCAACTCGAAACATACAAATACGGGGCTTAATATTTAATTTAACTATTTAAAGAGCTACATACATACACACGTATTCCGCCCGTATAACGGGGTGGGCAGAAACACAAGAAAGCATAAGAAAACTTGCAGCCACTTCAGATCCAAGACTCCCAAGATGGATATGGTGAACCATGGTGACAGATGATCAGCCCATCGACCATATAGGTCCATCAAGTTGGAGAGGATAAAAGTTAGCTCTACTCGTAATTATTTGAGTTTATATTTGCTTTGACATGTTCTATTCTTAGACCAAATAAAAGAATTCTTTTTTGGTCTGAGGTTCCATTTGACATGCTTTGACATGTTCTTCGAATGTTAGATAGGTTAGATATGAATGTGGAAGGCTTTGATTATATAAAGGTGGAAGGATATGTGTGTAGAGCTAGGCCAAAGAAAAGATAGATGGACCGTGTGAAAGAATAGGTGGTCGAACCATTCGAAAGAACGAATTACCTATAGTAGGTACCTAGTGGTTAGCACTGCAAAGTTTTGTTGATGTATTTTGCTTTATTTGCAGACGTTCAGTATGTGATGATCATTAGTTTCCGTACCCCATATGCCATTAAGATAAGGTCCTACATCATAATAGCCGTATACGGCAAGTATTTAGTCAAAGGAAACACGTTCTTCCTTCATCCTAATGTATGTATAATATGTAATACTCCACAAATACTCTCAAACTATGCTGATACATGAAAAATACGTTTGCATGAGTTTGAAATTCCATTAATTGGCGTGTTTTTTAGTTTATTGTCTTTGTCCATCTAAATGTACCATAATACTTTATTAAGTTATTAAACATGCTCTAAATTGTGATCGAGCCGCGTTGCTCGATTTTTACCTGCATGTTTCGAACCCATTTATTGTCTCGATGCCAGTTTGCAACGATTTTTAAAGCTGGCCTCCGGCGATCGCCCCTCGCAATGTACTTTTTATGCGATAGCTATATCGACACTACCAGTGGTTTCAGATAACATATTGATACTTAACTGTATACATACTTATAATATTTGTGTTTAATTAAGTACTTAATTAATAAAGAACTCAATAATCACGACAATATTTTTTATAATTTGCAAACCATGTACGTAGATTTAGATGCGTAAACACGAAAAACGTACCTACGTACTGGCTGACGTTACTACTTGTAGTTCTACTTGACACTGTGAACAGGGTTGCCAGTATTATATAATTTTAGTTCCGATTCTAAACATTTTTGCCAAGTTGTAGCTGTAAAACTAATTAGATTTTATCTACCTAATTCGATTATATATATTTTAGAAATCACAAAAAATACCTACCATTTGAAACTAGATTTAGTGGCATCGTTAACTTTTGACTTGGTAACTCATAGTAGGTCACAGAATGTGTATCCATCGCTTGTCACAGCAGGGCGCGGCGTGACCGGTGACACGGACACAGAAAAATGGCAAAAAATAAAAATATTCGCACGATAAATCTCTCGCCAGACATACACGTTCCTCGCTTGACTGGAATAAAAGCCCTGTCAATATAGGTAAAGATTAAATATTGTTTTATATACTGTCTTCAAGGAAATATACCTACAGTATTTGCGATGGGTTACGACAAAATTTCTTTTAACAATGGTAGGTACGTTATCTCGTAGTCATATTTTTTGTTTGGTTTTATTCTGAATGATTATATTAAAAGCTAGGATTACACTTAGGTGTGACCTAATTTACTGTTTCATAATGTTTATTTATGTACTTCACATGTTAAAGAAAGTTACCTGTTCAATTGCGTTATTTGGACAAAATATAGAAATTAAAAGAAATGTTTTATTTAATTATTTTGAGGATGTTACGTGAGGAGTAAAGAGGCATAATAGTACCGAAATCCCTACAACAGAATAAGTAATACCGTTCACACTATAATATTGTTCGCACGTGGCTTTACTTGTGCGTTACACAAATAAAAAATCTGCCTATTGCAGCTTAGAATCCTACTTATAATATAAATGCAAAAGCGGACAACGTCGCGGGGCATTCCACCAGCCTTGCCAGATGCCCGCTGGAATAACATAAAGGCTAGGTACTTTTTATCCGGGTACCACGCTAGCGAAGCCGCGAACGGCAGCTAGTATTTACTGTAATAGTAGTTTGTATAATAGAGTTGCGTTGAGTTACAAGTAATTATCCAAACACAAACTATTACATATTTGAATTATATCAGTAGGATCAAAACTTCTCATCAAACAACTCATCATTCGTAACGTAAATCACCCAAAATGAACACCTTACCGAATGCTCAACGAAGTAGTATTTGTGTCAAAAATACAACATTGCCAAATGCATACATATTACATTATCTATACTAATATTATAGGTAAATGTGAACGTACGTTACTTTCTTTCTATTCTGTTCTAATAAACTAATAAACTGTACTGTACTTTAAGTTGGTGTTTTTGCTAAGATTTTGATGGATGTGGCTAAATTAAAGGTTAATCTCAACTGAACAATAGTTTGATAAATGATTGGGCTCAGGTGGCAGGTACCTAACTACTATCGATCACTTTTATTTCAATTCTAACATTCCCAATTCGATAAACTTACCATGCAGTGAACCTTTCTCGCATTTATCTTTTCTCTTTCTATTCTGCGGTGTGAGAGGTACCCGGATAAAATGTTGTTAATCCAGCATACATCCTATTATTATAGACCATCAACAAAATTTATTAAAAAAATACAAAATAACACTATCCTACAGCTTTTAATTTCAATAATTAAAAATGAACAATAATTTGACACTAAGTTTTAAATATGTCCGCTCGCTCCGACCGTCCGAGAAAAAGTGGCAGCTCGTGTGCTTGTTCGGCTCTCGAAGGCTAGCAGAGGTGGCCTGATGGTGGTAGCAAGCCACGCCCCTTTGTCATGCGTTTTGCTCGTTACACGGCCTCTCCTGACAGGCGGTCGTCCTCGTCCGCAACCCTGAGATGCTCGCGACTTGGACCAGCCTCATCGTCACCCGATGGTTCTGCGATGGTATCATCAGACTCAGCTGAAAATAGCAGACAAATTGAACACATTAGAATTTATCATTTTAAGCTATCAGCATAACACATTCCCTGCATACATTTCATTCCATTATTTCATACTCGTCATCAAACATTATTCCCCTTTACATATCCACATTTATCTGTAACATTCACACAGGTCGATCTCGAGAGCTCTCATCATACCATAACCTGGCTCGGCCAGTGAAAGAAAACATTAGCAGTGACTAGTATACCATGACAGCGCCCATTAATGAGCTAACTGCCCTGCCGTGGTAGAGAATCACACTCGATACCAACGTGAACCGGTAGAGAATCACACTCGATACCGTGAAAGCCGTGGCAGAGAATCACACTCCATGCCATCGTGAACCGGTAGAGAATCACACTCGATACCGTGAAAACCGTGGCAGAGAGTGCCAACGTGAACCGGTAGAGAATCACACTCGATACCGTGAAAACCGTGGCAGAGAGTGCCAACGTGAACCGGTAGAGAATCACACTCGATACCGTGAAAACCGTGGCAGAGAGTGCCAACGTGAACCGGTAGAGAATCACACTCGATACCGTGAAAACTGTGGCAGAGAGTGCCAACGTGAACTGGGGAGATTATTCTCATTACCCCCACAACACAAGTGAAACGATATTGGCAATTCACATTCGAAGAATGCAGCGCATGTCTCGGGTGTCCACTCGCCGGGCTCGGCCGCTCCTGACCATGATCGTCGGGCAGCACAGAGTAGGTACATCGAAAAACTCTTTTTGGGGCATGAATCAAAAACTGCGAGTCCTAGATCCGAACAAATGTAACACCGTCCCGATTTAGAATGTCTGTCTGTACCAATGATAGCCGGTGTACTCATGTAAGAAAAGGGTACTATGACAAAGTCGACATCGAGAGCAATGTTACTAAACTCGATCGTGAGTGTGACGTATTCGCGGGAAACAACCTCATTGGCACCCATTCCTTTCAACACACAGTGGGATTACATTCGTTGGTTGAACATAATGGTCCATCATTAGTTATAAACCTACCCTCGATTGCTTCTATAGACGACTCAAAATCCTATTTAAGGTGACGTTGCGAGACTCACGAGACCTATCAAGACGACTAAACGAACTTTCGTGACGCCATGCGAACTGCTATAAGAATTGCGTGAATCTTCACGTCTTTGCGAACGATAGCGACAGTCAAGTGAACGACGGCGATGCTTGTTAATAGGTGTATGACGACTGTTAGACACACTATAGCGAGAATGACAGCTTCTAATAAGTGTTCCATCTCTCCTACGTACAGGCTCACGTTCCCTAGTCTTGGACGAACGTTCCGACATACTCAAACAAGAAAAGAGGGTACTTACAGTTTTAAAACCACACGAAAACTTCACAAACTCCTAACTAAACTATTCTCAAGATGATAACGGCCTAAAGCACGTTATGATCCCAACCGTTAGTTTCCTAGAAGAGGATACCAGCGTACGATCTGCCGCCGATTCGTCGTCACGTGCATGGCCAGCCGCAGCGCTGGTCGGTAATGCGGGTAGGTCGAGACGCGGCGTAAGCTGTGGAGTAAAAGGCTCGGACGGCGGCGGTGGAGCGGCGAAACGTTGTTCAAGCGAATTTAATCTATCTAGGATAGCATCTAAAGCGTCTTTTTTAGTAGCGCGTTTTCGCTTACGTGAACGAGAAGGTTGTTCATCGTCAGACATTTTACAAAATCTTAAGCAGTCCCAGAAATAATTTATCAAACTCACCCAGTAAATTTAACTTTAAAATCAAACCAAAACACAAAGAAAATAAAATCAGGTAAGCCAAATGCGGGCAGGCTTTGCGGAGCTCAATCCCACTTCTGATATTATAGACCATCAACAAAATTTATTAAAAAAAATACAAAATAACACTATCCTACAGCTTTTAATTTCAATAATTAAAAATGAACAATAATTTGACACTAAGTTTTAAATATGTCCGCTCGCTCCGACCGTCCGAGAAAAAGTGGCAGCTCGTGTGCTTGTTCGGCTCTCGAAGGCTAGCAGAGGTGGCCTGATGGTGGTAGCAAGCCACGCCCCTTTGTCATGCGTTTTGCTCGTTACACTATTTATATTTAAAGTATCATTCAAATCGAATTAAACGTTGCGGCGTGATTGAGGCACACAAATCTTATTACCTTATATTATCACGCCCTTATCCCTACTGGGGTAGACAGAACCACAAGTAAACATAAGAAAACTTGCAGCCACTTCCGATTTAAAGCCCTAAGATAGATATTGTGAACCATGGTGATCAGCCCATCGCTCATTATAGGTGGTCCATCATTTTGGAGAGGATACTATCCCTTAGTCGACTTTTACGACATGCTCGGGGAGAAAAGCAGCTGGACCTCTGATTTCCTCTTTTTTTACTTTCAGTCCAGTATCCCTATCCCTAAGTATCCCTATTATCCTCACATTTTCAGATAAATAAGATTGATAGGATAATATCGAAAATTCAGGAGATACAAAAATAAACGAATGAGAGGTGAATGTGACCCTTTTATTTTGATTTAAGATAAAACATTATAGGATTTTGTATGGTACATTAGGAATTTGTTTTTCAGGTGTTTCCTTCTGTTTACGTGATTCAAGAAAAAAAGAGCTGAATTGATTTTTGACGAGGTTTTATTTGGCATGGTAACGCCGTCTATTTTTATTTCTCAGAAAATAATCAAAGCCAAAAGCCGAGTTTAGAAACGTCGAAAACCTAGGAAATTCACTGTTTTTATTTACTAAATGGAACAAATAAAACGATAATATAACAATTAAGTTACCTTTGATTTCCACAAATGCTACGAAGAGAATTGCAATGAATAAATTCATTATTCGTAAATTTTTCGGATGGTGGCTGTCGATCACCACTCGCGAATAAATCTGCTCTCCTTTTGTTTGTCTGTCTATCAACATACACTCGCAGCGACAACATGTCAACATTATGTAATATAGAGCTATTCGATTGTTACTTTTTACCTTTAGTGGCTTCGTGAGGAAGCCCGCATTGACATGGTCGATGGCCGATTACACTGAGAAGATGGTATAGGTGCTGAACAAGCTTCTTCTATCTAAAATCGTCCCGGACATTACAGCGTCTCGCTAGTGTAGGCAAAAGTTGCCCCCTGACGCTGTAAAATCATCTAGTATAGAAAGTAATTAGTTTTTAGTTAAGTTGTTTTCTAAACTCGTTAATAATTTGTTATCTATGTATTAAAAAAATCTAGCTTCTTAGTAATCGAAGAATATAGGTATTCATAGGTACTCGTAGATGTTTAGGATACATGTAATCTCAACTCTTATAACATAACCAAAGTTTAAATAGCAGTTTTATTTTCACCTTTCATTTTATGGCAGGCAGCAATGAAAAAATAATATTGGCGTTTTTATTTGTGTGTGAGTTTCCTTGTTTTATTTTTTAATGTATGTAATGGTTTCATCTTGCATTATTTAACCCAATATTTTACCAGACAATTAACCAGTTAACTAAATTGATTACGTCCGTTGCCCGTGCCTGGGCCCGTAGGATGGCATCAAATGCAAATATGTATGTCAATTTATTCAGCAATTAAACTAAAGATGAAGTGTATAAGAAATGTTTCAAACACGTTGTCCGAAAGGAAGGCTCAAAAGAGGTATTCAACAGGATTAAATTTTAATTAAACTTTGTTTTTCAAAACCAGCAAATATTCGGAGGGACAAAGGTTAACTTGAAGGTATTTTGAAGGCTCCTCCTTTGTAAAACTCAGGGGTAGACATGTAGATTAATAATGCCGTAAGCTTTGCCGTGACTCGTGTAACATTTGCATACACACTTAAGATCTCCGCCCACTATCCCTTTCTATACTAATGTCCCGTCATCAATCCTCGTATTATATATCAATGGTCATATTCAATATCAATTCTCGTATTAAATAGGGTTGTCGTATTAAACGTCTATTGTCGTATTAAATATCTGCTAAAGTTTTGGTGTATGTGATTTTCTTTTTGCTTTTTTGTGCCAGTACGAATCATGACAAACTTTAGAAAATATTTAATACGGCAATTGGTTGTTATCGTCTCATTTGCAATATATACTGCATATTTTATGATAATGAATTATCAAAGGATAATGTTATCTATGTAGTTGTCAGTTTCTATGTTTGTCTACAAATATTTTATTATTGTTATAAATTATTTATTGCACAATGAAAAAAAAAAAACTGTACAAAAGGAGGGCTTAACGCCTAGGCATTTTCTACCAGCCAAACAATAAGATGCTAAATAGTAGTTGGCGTGCGACATAAAAAGTAATAAAATTACTTACGTCTAAAAATATACCTACTTAAATATAAAAACACATGATATTTATAAAAATTATAAAACTTAACATTTTTAAATGTCACGTGGTGCCATAAATTACTTGGATAAAAAGCTCTTTTGTAAGTCTGTTAAAAGTCTCTTTTTTGTCCGTCTTTTTAATATGTAGAGGTAATTTGTTCCAAGGCTTAACTACCTGAACAGAGAAAGAATTACCACGAAAAGTAGCGTTATGTCCAGGGATATGTAGTTCCTACTACATGGTTGTCATCTGATCTTAAATTTTGTCATGTGTGTCGATCTGAAATTGAATGCGAGATTTGAGATAGTCAGGGGAATAAGGGTCTTTGAAAACACCATTTAGAGAGTTTAACGTATCTTTTATTTTACGACAGCAGCATGTCCGTATCCAAATAAGTAAAGTGGGGAAAAAGTTACTTAAATCAAATATCACTCTCAGGGGTCTAAAGTAGCCTCCTGATCTGAAGCTTTATAAATCATGTAAAAGGCCTTAGTATGAAGGAGGTA
Organism: Scotopteryx bipunctaria; assembly: GCA_949320045.1. Lineage (NCBI taxonomy): Eukaryota > Metazoa > Arthropoda > Insecta > Lepidoptera > Geometridae > Scotopteryx > Scotopteryx bipunctaria. The sequence goes on along the minus strand of OX439445.1, from coordinate 7,728,694 downwards.
TCGAATTTACTAAATACATAAAACTCACGTACGTTACTGGCTGACTGACAATCAACGCAGAGTATAGAAGATATTCAAGAAGCATAAAGTTTGGATGGTTTATAATTCTTCTTATGGTGTAAGGTTGCACTAAGAAAGGCATTCCCGAAATTCAACATCTAAAGGACGCAGGGGGAAGAGGAAGTTGGCAAAAGTAGCATAGTAGGGCGTTCCACTAGTCTTCACGTAATCATGCTGTAACCATGGCACAAATTGTCAAAGGGTCCCGGCCCTTATCCCTTTGCAACTAAATAGGAATAGCCCCCTAATTGTGGTGTCCATAATTGTGTTCCACTTTACCATTAGTTAATAGTAACTAATGGTAAAGTGGGGTACATTAGGTATATGGAGGTCACTAACAATTTTAACGATGTTTTCATTGTCAAAGTTTTAAAGTTTTAATCGAGTTAGAGAATCAACAAATTAAATTATTAATGTACTTAGATTGATCTACTAAGCTGTTATTGAGTTCAAAGTTTAAAACTTATTATTTAAAAAAATAAGTGTTTTTGTATGGTTTTTAAGTAATAGCGCAATTCTATTTGAAGTAAGTACCTATTACTTTTTTAAAATTGTCAATTTTACAAATGAGGATGAAACGAGGTCGAAGGGGAGGTTGGGTTTATACGATACGAAACCTAATCTCATTCAATTTATTTCGGATGCAGTAAAATAAAAATCCAATTAACTAATCAACTTTTTTTCAGATAAACATAGATAATTTACAACAAAATAATGAAAAAAAAAGATCGAAACTCAAGTAAACAAAAAATTTTGGTCACTCGGCAAGCTTCCTAGAGCACTGGCTGCATTCCTGCGTTGTATGGTCAAAGAAATTCATGGACATTGGCCAAATAAATTCTTTGCAGTAGGAATGAGCCAATCCTCATATCTCCTGCGGTGTCGACTAACAAAGGTGAAATCTTTTTTATAAAATCTTTTGTAGAAGGTACCTATGGTCCTAGTGTTTCAACACCAAGCGGCGCAAAAATATAGTGGCTCAAGAGAACTGAATATTTACGCCGCTTGGCGATTTCGGCTGTTTCATACGCGACTCCAGCTTTGTGTATTGTCTAGCTACTAAGATAAGGTGAGGCCAAAGTGTCAACACATGTGCATTCCACACGGGGCCTCGCCCTCTCTTCCAGAGGATCAAGGTCATACCATCAGGTCTCTTGCCATCATCATGTGCCAAAAATACTCTCTTTATAATGAAATGTATCTAGTTAGTAAGACTGTCCATTTTAACCGAGTAAATAAGCTCAAATTGCTCCGCTGTGTTGTGGCACATCTCATTCAGACTGAAGCAGGCACAATGAAAGCTAGTTAGTATTATCCGAGACGCAAAGTCGCTCTACATGATGGTTTGAAGGGTAATTTAGTGATGAAATAAATTGTTATAAGAATAGAAAATAACTGTCTTATTAAACATATTGGGAGATGAAAAAATTGTTTAAGTTATGTTTTACAGTTGGTATAACTTGACTCTGATTTGATGCGCGACTAACTTAGCCGACAATAAATATAATAGGGAACTTTGTGTCTAAAATAATTAAATTACCGAGATTACCTAGCAGGCAGTGGAAAAACATTGCACTTAAAAAATTGTAGCTTAATAGGAACTTTTGTGTGCAACTGTACCTAGTATAATGCACAGACTTTTTCTCGCCAGTCCTTTTTACATGACACGTTCTATTATACCACCCGCCTGAAGTTATTTCGGTTTTCGATTTTCGATGATACTCTGCCTGCTGGGCTTAAGCGATCTGGCAACACCTCTTAAAATGTTGACATTTGTAGAATTTAAAACGGTCTATTGACTAAATTACGAAGTCATTTGAGAGACTTTAAAATAAAAATTAATCAGAAACACGAACATTGCGTGTTTAAATTAAAGCATTAGCATGACTTCCGATTGGTTTTATCAACGTGTCTTTCTGAATTCTACAAACGTCAAATTGTAGCTAGACCTCGGGACAATAGCCAGACGTTGCCAGATCGCTTTGTGTCGCGAAATTTGACGAGTCGGCAACGTCGCGCGAAGAGAAGTTATATAGAAAATTAAACCTACTTACATAAAGTAGGCTTTCCAGTTTACAAGCGCTAACCAATGTGGGTATTACAGATTACGTCAAAGTTTTTGCAAAACTTTTTGCTCGAGAAGAGCAAAATAACTGATAAGTTTTATGTATAAAAATGTTATTTAATAAGATCTACTTTTATGTTGTTCCGCACCCGAAGGGGGTATAAGGGGGTATCCCGAAAGGTACCCTTTGGCACCCTTGGGGTACGAAACCATAAAAAAACTCTGTATAGTAGATTCTCAGAATACACAATAGACATCTTCTCGGTTTCGATATATTTAATTTTTAACATTACAGAAACTACCAAGTTCGTGATGTACTTCAAAGAATACATAAATCTGTAGAAAACAGCTGTCCATCAATCTTTTTGGGTTTGAAAGAGGAAAAAGGGTCGTTTTTGCCTGACGTCGTCAAATCGCCGTCTATCTATAAGTTGTCAATATGTCGTCGTAAGTAGGTACTCCAATTTATCCGTAGAGTTAAATGTTATAAAACTATAAATAAATCTTTGGATATTTCTGATATTTTTATGAGACTGGTTGTTGACTTGCGACTCACAGAGTATTCACATTAATCGAGCTAATATTTTTTGTTGCTTTTTAGGATTCCGTACCAGAAGGTGTCAACAGGACCCTATTACTAAGCCTACGCTGTCCATCCGGCCGTCCGTCTGTCCGTCTGTCAGCGGTCTGTATCTCATGAACCGAGATAGGTAAACAGATTATGTATAGGTATATATATTGCCGCTATAACAAAAAAATATAAAAATAAATAATATAATAAAAGGGGGCCCCATGCAAGATTTTTTTTAACGTTTGTAATTGATCATCGAAGTTAAGCAACGCTAGGCGCGGGGTATTTGGTGGGTCGAAAGATTTTTTACACATTTTTTGTTTGTGTATTTCTTTTTCAAATTATCGATCATTTTCTTCAAAAATAATAATAAAAATATTGAAAATAACAAGAAACATTAATTACATTTACGATGGTACGGAACCCTTTGTGACTGGATTCGACTCGCACTTGACCGGTTTTATTTATATTACCGTGCACACTTCTCGGTCATTGTGAACATTGTTAGTGCTATCTGAGTTTGCACTAGATAATTCATATGTCTACAGTAGCAAGTTGACAAATGTTTTGATGCGCGCTACTTGGGGGATGCGTGGAGTACCTAAAGCCGCGTGGTGCGATCGCCCTGGCTCGGGCCATTCGCTTGCGAAGTCGCGGAGAGGCGCACGGTCCCCATCGCCTGCCCTCATGGAAAAACGCTCGCGAATTTTTCCAAAACATTCAAATGTAAATAACTATAAAATCAAGTGAACCGATCAACTTTAAGACTACTTAACTAACTAACTTACTAACTTTTTATTAAAAGTTAACATAATTATTTAATTACTTTTGCTGTAAAACGAAAACTTTGTTTGAAAACTTTCTGTGAAAGTGAAAATTAAACTAATTTGTGGTTCTGAATATAAATAAAATAAAAAAAGATTATTTGTAGATGTAAATATAATAGTGATGTGAGTGATCTATGACATAATTCGCCCGATGACCGGACATTCGGTTACTTATTGAAAACGACCTACTGAAGTTGACAAAAGTAATTTCTACGTGAAGGTTAAAAATTGGTGGGTAAATGCGTAATGTCAACTTTAGCGTGCTAATCGTTGGACAAACACGCTGTAAGCATGCTGTAAGTCTTTGTGGAATTGTGTTCTCGTTGTATACCGTGTGTGTTAGCACAGTGAGCTAAGAGGACCTTGTTGAATAAAAAACAAAGGATATTGTTATCAAGAACCGCCATCCTGCTAAGCATCACGGCTTTCTTTGCAATGGATACCAGGCAAGTCGTTAAAACTATAATAAAGTAGCGTAGGTACCTTACAGATAGTGAATTTTATTTATTTGATCGTAAAATAAACTAATCCATTGTCACAAAAAACGACCCTTGAGAATATTAGGGCCTGGCGTACACTATCGGCCGAAGCGCTCGTGGCGTAGCTTGCTTAGACGTTCTTGATTGATCGTTAAAGTAAAGCAACGATATGCGCGGTACAATTTGGGATGGGTGACCGCAAGTGGCATTACGAGCTGAGCGCTTCCGTGCTTCGGAGGGCACGTTAAACAGTCGGTCCCGGCTTTTAAGTCGTTAAGCCATGACGGAGGCCTTAAAGCGGCCTAAAAACTCCGTCACTAGAGTTGGCCACTAGATCATACGAACTTACTTACTTTATCGGCCTCTGCATGCCTTGGCAGTCTTCGGGTTGCTTCGGCAGCGTGGCTCGGCGTCCACTATCATCACGGCATGGCATGCTTAAGGACGTCTAAGGATCCCTCGGCATACTGTGCCGATAGTGGGCGCCGGGCCTAAAAGTTCAAAGTCTTGAGTAAAAAATATATTGATCCTCTCAATGGAGTAGGTAGGTATTAAAGCTACTTAGGAATTATTATTAACCGTAAACATTAAGATAATACTCTAAGGACCGTCGTATTTTAAGAAATTAAAAGATGAGTTTTATCATAAATCTAACAAAGTAAAATCATAATATTTGCAATCATAGTTAATTGATTCAGACGTGACTTTGCGGAAGTCTATTTTAAGATAATACTAAATGGCCTCTCCACGAGGAATCATCGGGAACAGTCTGGTTTATGCCTTGTGTTGAGGCAAAACACGTTTCGAAGATATTAATAAATAATATAATAATAAATAACACCCAACAGTCACATACATAGTCCTGAGCCCACACTAGGATTCCCTGTGTCGTGGGTATCAGAAACTACGAGTACCATGGTACCACAACACCCAGACCCGGAAGAAATATTTACAGATCATGCAAACATTTCTTCCGCAGCGGGAATCGAACCCGCGCCTCTTGCGTCTCTGCCGAGCAATCGCCCGCCGCGCCACCGAGGCCGTCGTATTGAGTTTGCTTTGTGTGGATGTCTGCGCTGACACGCATGAGCCTTGCATGTTTTTTTATTGCGGGCGAGCGGGTGCTACACTTGCATTTTGATAAGCTTTTTATAAAGATTAAAGATTAGTAATTGATATTTAACAACTATTTAGTATGACGGCCTCGGTGGCGTGGCGGGCGATTGCTCGGCAGAGACGCAAGAGGCGCGGGTTCGATTCCCGCTGCGGAAGAAATGTTTGCATGATCTGTAAATATTTCTTCCGGGTCTGGGTGTTGTGGTACCATGGTACTAGTAGTTTCTGATACCCACGACACAGGGAATCCTAGTGTGGGGTCAGGAATGTGACTGTTGGGTGTTATTTATTTATTTATTATTATCTTATCTGCAATCATGATAAGATCACAAGATCGTGGTTTAATCTAAAACCAGAATTACTGGTTATCTAAACATTCTTTAAACATACTACCGCTAACAATTTAATCTCGTACAAAAATTTGTATGCACAATATAATGAATAAATGACACATTAAATCATCCTAAGGAGTACAATTAATTCTTTACCATTTTGCATGCGAGGTGTTATCTCTGGGCGGACTTGGATAAGGCTAGCAACTAACCGTGGAGAATGGCAAACACAAAGGGAGGCTTAAACTATACCCCGCGGTCGGTGAAGTTAGGTTGCAAATGATGATGATGTTATTTCTAACAGAGTGAATAATAGACATTGTATAATTATTTAATTACATTGGCTGTAAGTAAAAGTAACAAAAAGGTGATAGGATACTATTTCGTACGTTTTCCGGAACAAAGGGCGTAATTCCAAAGCGCGTACTTTTGGTAATGAGCAAAAAACTTTTTTCGTCCTAGCGCAATTTTAAATAAACAGATCGTAAAAAATAGAGCGTAAAAAGTTAAGCACAACTGCATTAAAGAAAGCGTCGATATGTTACTTAGAAATAAAGAGTTCCTATTTATGTATCCAATCAGCCATCTGGTCACCACAATACAAGCTTTGCTTAGTTTGGGGCTAAATGGCGCTGTGCGAAATGTTATATTCCGCACAGCGCTATGTTCCGCCTTCGTTCGTTTATTTTTTTATTTGTTTACTTATTTTGTTCCAAGAGTTTTTACAGACAGCCACTTTTAGAATTTTATTACGTTTAGCTATACAGTAGCTATAATATCCGCACCTTTCTGTGTAACTTAGTAACCTTTGTCTAATTGAGAAAGATAACGTTTTTATGGAACCTACTAAACATATATACCGTTTATAAACATGGATCGTTGACACATGAGCGTTCATGCGCTCAGCGAGCACACAACATGAACGTTCTACATAATTTAAACGAATTGGATTAGCTACTTAATTAAACGGTTGGAATCGTAATCCCGCCTTTAAAGAAAAACGGTTAGGTACCGTTTTCTTGATCACACGTGCTACTTTTCACTGCTTTATACTGCCATTGTTGACCTTTACATTGCGTTTTAATTGTTTTCAATTTAATTCTATTGCATTAATGTTTTCACGATGAGTTTAATTTTTAATGCAAATAAGTCATGACATTGAACTCTTCGTCAGAGCATTGGCTAGCACCGGTTTTTTTAACACCTAACCGTCACTTATTTTTAGTTTTGACTTCACACTAGGATTCCCTCTATCGTGAATATCAGGACCACGAGTATGATGGTACCACAAGACCTAGACCAGGAATAAATATTTTGCAAAACATGCAAACATTTCTTCCGTAGAAAAAATCCAAACCGCACCTCTTGCGCCAGCCACGCCACCGAGGGTCGTCGAATCATTGACTAGCTCTATTTAAGTAACTGTTATTTTTTTGTAACAAAAGCAAACCTGATGTCAAACGATCAGTAATCGTGTTCCCTAGAACCTTCCCATAATCCTGATTGCTTAGGTTTCGGTTAAACAGTAACGTCATGAATACAAAGAGCGTGGACCCAAAATAATCCCATATCTGAAGGACTAGCTTGAAAATCCCAAGCGAACTCACTAATACTAAGTTACTTTATCGACACAGTGTGATGGCTTGAAATCTAATATTTTCTTTTAGTAACTTGGAGAGAGGTGGTCATGCTTGATAAAATAAAAAATGATTTTATTAATGGTCTTTCAATGGATAATCGTTAGAACAGCTATGGATTTTTTTGTTAGAAAAATGTATGTTTGCTATGTCCGTACTCTCAAAAAGAGAAGAAAAACATCGTGTAGAAACTAGCTTGTCCTAGAACCTAAAAAGTTCGAAACCACAAGTTTTCGAACTAATGCACTAAAGAAGCCTTTGAGGAGCAATTTAAATAGTTTCACCACACTGTTTTGAAACGATTAGTAACACGTCTAGAAGTAGTATTATTTTGAACAAAGATTTCTAGTTTAAATTTAATTTTGGCGCAATTGATTATGCAATATGACTTTGCTTTTAAGTCAACCTCCTGGGACCTGAGCAAAAGCGCCTGAAATTTTGAATAACTTTCTTCATCTAAGATAGATTTGCTCTAGTCTGTCTGGGAGTACCTATGTACTTAGTTTTGATTTACTTTCAATACCACTACTGCTTGTTTTATCTGTTTCTTACGAAGTTGTGTGTTTCTTTCGAAAGATAAAGTGTAGCTCGGAGAAGCTTCTTTCGTGCACTTTAAGCATGTCTTCGAACTTCTTAGGCGCGTTGCTCTCGGGCCTAAGGCTTACAAAGGTTTTATTAGAAAATATTATTATAATAATGACTGTTACTATCCTTTCCAACATGATAGACAATTTATATGGACGATGGGGATCACCTGTAACCATAGTTCACCATATCCATCCTGGGACTCATGGATCAGGAATGGCTTCAAGTTTTCTTATGATTACTTATGGCTTTGTCCACCCCGTTAAGGATACGGGCGTGATAATAATGTATGTCACTGAGGCTACTACTCCTAGTCGTGTCAAATAATAATGTGGTCAAAGAATTTAAAATGCGTCTCAAAGGCTCCTTTCGTGCACTTGACACATGCTTTCGAACTTATTAGGTTCTATGACATGCAGATTTCTTCACGATGTTTTTCTTCACCGTTTGAGAGTACTGGTATAGCGCGCATAAATTTGCCAAACAGAAAAATCCATAGGTGCACGACCTTAGGATCAGAAGGCGCGGCCGTTACCGCTAGACCACCAATGCTCAACTAAGATAACATCTGCCTTATAGACGTTTACGAGGGGCAAGTGTATCGAATCTTTTGTTATCATATCTATTGAAAATTAGACCCGTTTTCATGTTGTATCCCCTCGAGAGACCTTTGTTTCTCGTAGTTCCATTGATCTAAGAAATATCTGACTTAGCTCCGTTGTGCAATCCAATCTCTTGCGACTGTGAAAAACAGATTCCTTACATACATGTTAACTTTGTTAGTTCTATTTATACTAATCTTCCGCCCGAAGCTATGTTCGCGTAATGCCCGGATAAATAATATGCCATTCCGACTCATAAACTCTATGCAAAAAATACGTCACTCCGTTGCTCCGTTGCTGTGCGAAAGATGGACAGAACAACAAACAAATAAAAACACTTTTCTATTTATAATTATTGGCAGCGATATCATTAATTCGGTTAACGTGATCGTTAAACACTAATGTTTACTTAATAGCTTTATGTGTGGTTTCACGATAATGTACTGAGCGTCACTGAAACAGAGAATGTTGTATTTCCTAGCTAACTATTAGCTGGGTACTGACGTAACGAGAAACCTTGCAAGGCCGCCGCGCGAGGTAAGATCTCTTTCAGTTTAGACGTGCCTCGCCCGCAGTTTGCGCGACAGCCATACAAGCTGCTCGCCAAGCCTTAATTAAAAATGGTCCCGATGGATTTTGTTACTTATCACAAAATAAGGAAAACTTACTGGGGTGTTATAAATAAACCTGGCATTTTTTGTCCCTGTATCACATTTCAGTCTGTAAAATTATCGGTATTTCTTTTCAGAAAAAAAATTTGCTTCATTCTTCGTATATTATAAGTTAAAATAATTTTTCATCGGCTAATTACATTATAAAGTTAGAAGTGTGGTTTCAAGTTGAAATTAATTACTTGAGGCTTAAGGCTCTTTGATTAAACTGTATCAAAACCAAAACTCTTACCTGATACAAACTAGTTCTTAGTGAAAAAAAGGTGGGTAACTTTTGACCGACTCCTTAGTAGAACTTGGTTTTGTACACTGAAATAGATAATTAATAAGACTTGGTCAAGTCAGTATGATTTGAACATCACTCAATTATTTTAACTATATCTAATGACGTGAACAAATCCGCGAAGAAATTAGAAGTTGAACAACTGGATCATCTGAAATCAGTAAAAAGTTCTGTTAATGAACATTCTTTAACGAGTCAACATTTCCTAGAAATCATAGGGAATAAACTTCGACATAAGAGTTGGCCAACTAGCTCATACGAACTTGCTTACTTAGGGAATAAACAAATATTTTCAAAACTCTGCTTACGAGTTATTTTCTTGGAAAAGGTAATATAGAGGATTTAAATACCTAAATAACATACCGACCGAGACGTGATGAAAGCGTTATGAGCAAAAAATAATATTTTTGTGGCATTCAGTTGAAAAAAACTTTGGTTTGAACTGAGAAGAGCAAACAAATTTAACGATTTATATATTAAAATTTGGTGGTTGGGTGTATTATATTGTTACGGGAGTGGGTACAGGATTGAAAGGAAACGACTGGTCTTCTGAGATGTCGTATAATGGACTTCAAAATACCGCACAAGACGTGGAGTACACAGGGTGCTCGTCTCCGACGTAGTCCTCCTCAACGGACGTAGAGACCACGTAGGCTTCACAGAACTAACGTAGTCCTCTCCCGGCATTCACTTCACACTTCACTGCACTTGACTTTCACTTTACTTTCACTTCACTTTTCTTCTTCTTCCAGTTTCTTCCAGTTCGCTGGACTAGACCAAACTGCCGGCTGCTCGGCTCGTGTCGCCTTTTATTCGTTTAGTTTCGATAGTCTTTTGTATTTTCTGTTCTTTTTTGTTTTAAGAATTCCTTTCAAATATTCCAATTCGTATTTGGAACATCCTTAGAACATTCCGAAAATTCAAATTTTCTATCAAAAACTTTTTGGAGCGCGTTCTCAGTTGATGCGCGTGACGTTGACGGCTCGGACGTCACAATATTTTAGCAGTTACTTACCTACTCAGGACTTATGTAGTTTCGCCGGGTTAATTAATAGTTACTTACTTATTTAATAAAATATTGTAAGTTTCTACATAGATTGAGGACTAAGGACATTTTTCATCTATTTATAATACTAGATGTTTTGTACAGCGTCAGGAAGCAACTTTTTTTTAGGTAGCATAGGTTTTCGTTACTGCCGTGGAGGAGATAGCCCTGTTAGCCTTTATAAAAGAATTTTATAATTCATTACCAATTTCCAGAGCATTATTTGAGCTGCTGGCAAAATCGGTGGTATTATAAAATCTCGATGTTAAATATTAACCTGTCCATCATAAGCTTCGACATTGAAAATAATTAATGATTTTGTCCCACGGATAATAACTAATGGATACTCAGTATATTCGTACCGTAAACATCCTACTAACTACATGCCATTTATTTTGTGGTCTTCAGTTTCAGGAATGAATGACGAGGGGTAATAAGGCTAGGTTATCAGCACATATGAACACAGTCGTACCGGATCAATGATGGACCTTTTAACGAGCTTTGCGTAACTTCATTTATTTTCTACGTAATTAAATTAGTATGTTTGTTTGGGACAAATTTTGCAACTGATACGAAATTAAAGCCTTAACTCTAGCCCTCATTTTACTAACTTTACTTTTTACAATTTAATGTTTTTGTGTGGGTATATTGTATGTGTGTGATCTTAAGCTGTAGCCTAAGTACAGGTTCATGAGCCCGAACCGGTTGGACAGATTTTGACAGATCAGGTGTCGTTGAATTCACTAAGTTGACTGAATACCAACATTTTGAGTCATAAATTTCGAGATTGTTAATTATTAAATATCTGATGTTGTTCTGAAGTTTAGTCGATAACCCAGACAATAAACCAGACGTAGTCCTCGATCTCTAGCGATGCGAAATAGTTTGGCAGGGCTAGCTCCACTGTTCCGTCCACTAAGACTGCTTCCTCCGAACAACACACTGCCGGCGACTTTTCACATCATAATTAGTTGAGTTAATCGGCAGGTCATATTAGTATTATATTAGGCTAATTTATTCGAGTAAAACTGTCAAAGTAATTCTAACTTATAGTCTGACACTATAAAATATTTTGATTTTCTTTATTATTGTGTTTTTCCTGTCTCTTGTTTTTCTAGCCTAAAGCAAAGATATAGCTTGTTTAAATAATATAACTGGAGTCTTTGACTCACTAGAATTCATTATATCGCGGAGAATTTTTGCATGATAGGCCAAAAAATCTTTGACCCTGAATGATCTAGGTAGCTTAGCATCACAAACATATTACAAGTGCACGAAAAGAAGTTGCTTGTGCCATCCAACACGGTCCTATATATTCCAACACTATACGATAGGCACATCATTTTTTTATTAATGTACCTAATGGCTAATGGGCTAAAAACTCCGTCACAAGAGTTGGCTACTAGCTCATACGAACTAACGAACTCATACGAACTACGAACATACTTACTTAATGTACCTATTGCGCCTTGTTTTATGTTAATTAATCCCTTTCATTTCAAAGTTTTGGTATAAAATCAAGTAGTAGACTTGTAAGTAATTCTTCCAATAAATAAAGTTTACGTCTAGAAATGCTTATCAACTATGCGTAAGAACTCCAAATGAACAAAACATAATACAATAAATCGAATCTAATAGAATCCCGAATTCCAACCCTTTTTTTGGGATACAGAATGGAGGAGAGATAATGCTTTTATTGTTTATCTTTTGTCAATAACAAATACAATGCCTGCTTATTAAATTTTCTACTGGTACTAAATCTTTTCCTCATTAATTGGGTTAAAAAAGACTTATGCTCTTTGCTTTTCGGCTTGACGGAAAATCAAAAAGTACTTTGCTGTGATGACTATCAGGACAATGATCGTTGAATCAACATCCTACATGGCGGTTATCTCGCGAGCCAAGTCAAGGTACTTGCTGAGCTTGTCCTTCTCGGCCATCACTAGATTTCTCGTGGGGGATGGTGATGCCACGAGCACTGCCCGACGTTGAGATCTATCTACTATCACGATATCAGGCTTATTGGTGACAATAGTCTTGTCCGTGATAATAGAACGGTCCCAATAGAACAAGGCATGACCATTCTCGAGAACTGGCGCTGGTGCGTACTTATAATACGGCACCTCGGACTTGACAAGGCCGTATTGAAGAGCAAGTTGCTGGTGAATGATTCTGGCCACTTGGTTGTGCCTGTGCACAACATTATTATTATTTATGTGTAACTGGGGACACGGTAGTGCCCCGCTAAGATGAGTCAAAAGAAGCGCAGCACTGCCTACCTTTTCTGAAAACATTTCATAGTATTTTCGAACCCTCATATAGCTTCGGTCCGGATGATGCTTGAAAGCTGTCATTTTCAAGATAAAATGTCCTCGGTAGACTTATTAATCACAAGTATAAATTTTCTAACTTTCATGGTTTCAGATTTATTGACATCTGAAATACTTCATTTTCGTGACTGACTTACTGACTCACTGATGATCATCAAAACCTCTAGGGTACTTCCTGAAGTCCTAGAAGACTGGGAGTAGAGTTGTCGTTTGATTTATCTAGATCAAGAAAGTGATATAGGTTAAACAAAATGTCAAAAGTTTCCAACACGGTGGCTGTACTATGTTTCCTTAATTCTACGCAGTCGGTTTATTTTTATTTTGAATACTTGTTTGTTGCAGTACAACAAGCACGACACAAGATGACGAAGCAGACTGGAGGAACACCTCGATGGATGAATACATGACGCAAAATGTTACAACAGAAACATTAGGTATGTTGCTACATACATTATACATAACATCACGCCTGTTTCCCATAAGGGTAGGCAGAGATCACGGATCTCCATTTGCTATGATCGTGGCATACTTCTTTCGCTTCATTCACTGTCATAACAATTTAGTTTCAGTATGTTGTTAAAGCTTTGCTAAACTACAACATCTGGTTGTAAAGGCAAGCGCAACAATACTACGAGTAGACCATTACATACTATCTGAACCCCATTAATTCGGGATAATTAAATTTGTGTTATAAATAGATGTAGATGTAAAGCTTTCCTAACCTATATATTCTGTACGTCCATATCATGTGTCAGCATCTACTGTAAGTTACGTAGTTATAATACGTTACGTTATGGGTATGGTAAGATTTATTTACAACTTATTTACAAAGACAAACTATAATAACATTAAAAACTTTACTGTAATCGGTATAATAATAAGAAATGATTTATCATTATGGGTTATATTTAACTTGAAGACTTTTTTTTAGGTTTAGTCAAATTCTACAACAAAAAACTAGCCAAAAAAGATGTAGACATAATGTCCATATCTTATTTAGCTACGAGTATAATTGATACACGTAGCATTTGAATATTTGTTTAGGCCAGGCTTAGGTAGTACATTGGTAGGTACAGCGGACACACGGAATACAGCGAGGGATAAAGTCTGTTTTCGAGTTTACGAAGATATAACTTGTCTACCTTCTTATAAATTTGAAAAATCTATATCAGCCTACATCTACTACTAGGTATAATAGGTCTCTTTAGCACACCATTCTTTCAGATCCTGCGATAACATAATCCAGTCCCTATATAAGATTGTATAGGCTAAACTTTCCATAATCAAAATTCCGTAATTGCTTCATGATCTTTGCGAATAATTTACGTTACATTATAATTAATCTGATTCCAAAGGCTGAGTTGATTTGAAACCGATTAGAATCGTGGCGTCAATAATGCCTCCTCTCTGTTATACAGGGTGGAATTTTATAATGCCGCCTGGAAGGAAAGTACCTACTCTAAATTCTGAATATAGCAAATTTTACTCAAAGGAACTTTATACTTGAAACTTTTATTAAAGAAGATAAACGTTTTTCAAATATCTTGAATGCAGTTTTACTTCTTTTTAAAAATAAAATAATGTTTCCTTTGACTAAAATTTGCTATCTACGTATTTAGAGTACTTTCCCTCCAGGTGGCATTAATGAATACCATCCTGTATATTAAAAGCCTAGAATTCATTCAAGAAATCACTAATGCTATGAATCGTGAGGGTTTGATCGCAAACAGTAAACAGTTATGTGTAGGTATTTCAGTCAGACTAAACTACAATACCACAGGTAAGACCTATTTACATGAATTTACTTGTTTTGCTAAATACTAGCTTAATCGTCTCTATCAGAGTACATACTTCAAAAGGTTCTGTAATTGAATTTCAGATCCTTTTGAGGGTTACTTTTCAAACACTCTCTAAACTACTTGGTAACTCTATTGAATACGGTATTTAAAGCTATAATATTTCATCCACCGCAGGGGTTTTTCACACAATGTGCCCAAGTTATCCCTTTATTTTAAGATTTATTATAGTTAATTAAAGTTATGCCTATAACTTATACCTACCTTTTTGCGCGTTTGCTGATGGAAAATAGTAAGGGATATTTTATAAGGTGAACCCGTAAAACACTTATTTCTAGGAGATTTTTCAATAATGAATTGATAAAGTTATGCGTGTCACGTGCACTCTGTGGGTCCCTTTGCCTAAATTGTTAATAAGGACCAACCCTCATTGATTAAATTTATAACCTGCTATGTATGTATGTAGATTGTAGGTATACAGCTATGTACTTATACAAACATAGATGCTCGTGTGAATTATGGGAACATACATGAAGTTTCGGCCTCCGAAGAGATATCGTTTATCAACGCATATAGCAAATTGCTTTAAAACACCCTACATTTTCGGTAATGGTCGTTTTGTTTCAAAATGATAGGTATTAATAAAAAAAATCAGCAATCTGCCGCCATTCTATGCTATAAATTAACTATTATTATTCTAAAATATTTTGTGTCAGATGAATTTGTATTCGTTGAATGTTTGTTAAATTCGTTACTTAATCAAACTCCTGGGATTAAAGATTTGAAGCAGAACATTTAGGTATTAGCAACATTGAAGCTTCAACAAAATATTGCCAAGATGGGCAAGACGAAACCATACTACATCAGTTGGGTTAAAAAGGCCACTTTAACTGATCTGCTGCTGAATTTAATTACGTACGATTTACCTAAATTCCTACCATTTTACTGCCACATATGAATCTGCATGCGATAATATAAATCGAATTGCATACAAATTACCTACGATTTATCTACGGACCATTTAACAGCAAATGGAAAATTACAGGAATCGCTTAGTATTTGTTATAAAATCGAAAAATTAATTGCTCAAAGTGGCCTTTTTAGCCCCATAGTGAAAACAAAGCACTGTTTTCATTCAACTAGGTACCTAAACCTTTCAATTGTTTCAGATACATTATACGACGTGCCTACAGGGATGATAGTGCTGTTATCGGTACTATACGGCTCAATATCTGTGTTGGCAGTCGTAGGCAACTTTCTTGTTATGTGGATAGTGGCTACTTCGCGGCGTATGCAAAGTGTCACAAACTGCTACATCGCGAACCTAGCTCTAGCTGACATAGTTATAGGTTTATTCGCTATACCATTCCAGGTAAGTTATTCTTATTTTTATATAGTAGGTCTACTTCATCCCACTAATCAACTTTCGCATTTACATATTATGTGCGAAAAGGAGATGTTTCATAGCAGGCCTGGTCACCAAATAATTTGAATTTTAAACGGTGTTCTATTTTTGGAGTAATTGAGCAGGAAGTGTCGAGATGATTTCTGACATAGGAAAATGGAAGAAGAATACATGTTGTGCCGAAACGTAATTTTTTGGATGTTATTTGAGTAACCCCTATATGTCTAACGCAGAAATTATTTATCTCGTTGCTAACTATTATAGGACTTGAACGCACAGAAAGATCTTAGGTATTTATGAGCTAACACAAAGTAACACGTTCTAGCTCTTTGTATAATAAACCACAATCTTGATTTATTGTTTTCATGAACTGCTTTCCAAATACAAACAAAAATATCCTAGGACTTGTGAGTGTAAACGTATTTTGAAATATACTGTTGTTTTGCGATAAATGGGCTGATTAATGCAATGTTATGACTAACAAACATGAAAAAAAAAACAATGAGAAAGCTGTCTCAAATCTTTAGGTATAAAAGCTAGTACAGAAAGTTGAAGTCCTTGTAAACGTTATAATGTTCATTCATTCATCAAATAACTTCGTTTTACCTTTGTTCAAATGGTCGAATTTGATATTTTTTAGGCTCGAGTTTTTCAATGGATTTTTTGTTCTCTAATCCATTATGTATAAAATTGTTTACTATAAAGACGTCGTCTTTTCCCTTAAATCAAAGCTTTAGTTCAAATACTCTGTTTAAAAAGAATAAAAGAAACGAAAAAAATCAATTCTATGAAGTTAGATGGGTACAATTTTTTAAATTGGTTTGTAAATTGTAGAAATTTAAAATAAATCTATCATTATTTCCATGCTATTCTTATGTAAGTAAAGTTCTTGCTTGTTAAAACAGAGACCAGGCTAGTCCATTTGGCAGGTATCCGAGCCAAGCTAACCAACTGATCAATTCGACTTATCTGCTAACATAATAAACAAAACCTTTGAATCAGTTAACATACCATTTACACAAGCGCAATTTACTCTACTTACTACCTGAAATGGTTTCGGTTTTAGCGCTAGCTCGATGATACCATCTGTAAACACGAAGATACAAGGTATTATGATACTTAACCTAAAACACATAGAGCCTATTGTCACGTGATAAAGGATAGGCGGAATCATTCTCGTGTAATTATCGGCTCACACATTGTTAGTGCGCGTCACTGAACATCTACACTAATATTATAAAGAGGAAAACTTTGTTTGTTTGTTTGTACTGAATAGGCTCAAAAACTACTGGACCGATTTTAAAAATTCTTTCACCATTCGAAAGCTACATTATCCACGAGTAACATAGGCTATATTTTATTTTGGAAAAAAATAGGGATCCGTAAGATATTTGGGTTTTTCGGACACAAGGTATAAAAAATCAACCAGAAAAGTTACTTATTTTGCGTACGCTGCCTAAACTATAAAAGATAGAACCATAAAATGTTCTAATTAATTGTAGATCTTATAAATATCTACAAAAAAGTCCGCGACACACTATACCCATCTATGTCGAGTGAGGCACAGCAACCATTTTTTTATTTAAAAATCTTGAATTTTTTTTGGACTACATTTAAACGCGTTTATTTTACTCATGCTATTAATCCTTATCAAAATAAATGATTTCATCACTAAGAACAGTTTATGGAGATAATATTTGGTCTTTGAATGATTAAAATTGGACGTTTGGTTTTGAAGTTATGGCGAAATTAAAATATTACGATTTCTGCTGCACGACCGCTGCGTAGGGAGCCGACCTCGCGACTGACCGTGTCTTTCCTGGGTAGGCTTTTTGCAGCGGTAACCGACATCCACGCGGGCGGAGCCGCGGGCGACCGCTAGTGTAAAATAAATTAAACCGATACGGTAACTTGAAAATTAATTTATATCAACATTGTATAGTCTGGTTGAATTCTTATTGTTAATAAACTAAATTAATGATTCATGAACATCATTTCAAATGCCAGATTGAAACAGATTTCAGAATGTTTTGAAAAAAAAAGCATTTGTGATAGTATCCAGAATCCAGATACAACAAATAACTACCGTATGTCAATCGACCGCTGTTATTAATATATGGATTTCCTTTGAAGTTTAAAATGTTTTCAAAACAGCTTTATTTGTACAATAATTTCCGGTGTTATGATAATCCTAAGTGAAGCAGAACACGAACTTGTCCGAATTTCACTAACAACTTTAGAGCCAAAATATTATTCGGTTGAAATTGGAAAATTATAGAAGGCAATTGACAGTTTCCTCGAAGCTCCTTATATTTCAAACTAGTCTTTCGCTTGCGGGCGCGAGCTGCACGCAGCTCGCGAGGGACGTAATCGCTGCTGTTGAAAAAAAAAAAAAAAAAAAAACAACTGTCACCTTTGGCATTTGCATCGCGCCATCCTCTATGACATTTGTTCGAGCACACCTTACCTATCTATTATAGTTATCGAGATATCGTCGGTCAAAGTTTGTATGGCGGCCATCTTGTTTTCCGCCATTTTGAATTTTTTTCACCGCACATCGAATTCGACCAGGGTGCATGTCCACATTCCGCAAGCAGGGTGGGTGTCGGTCTTTTAGTTTCGTCTGGCAGTAGGTGAGGTCCCTGATGAGGAGCAGTTTTCGAAGATTTCGGATTTTTCCCATACTCACTGTGACATCCTGAACACTTCCCCCATACATTATTTTTACCCATCTCCGCTCCATCCGCCAGAACAATTCTGTCAGTGAGTGGGTTTGCAGCTTTATATAGTATAATAACTACCGTATGTCAATCGACCGCTGTTATTAATATATGGATTTCCTTTGAAGTTTAAAATGTTTTCAAAACAGCTTTATTTGTACAATAATTTCCGGTGTTATGATAATCCTAAGTGAAGCAGAACACGAACTTGTCCGAATTTCACTAACAACTTTAGAGCCAAAATATTATTCGGTTGAAATTGGAAAATTATAGAAGGCAATTGACAGTTTCCTCGAAGCTCCTTATATTTCAAATAAAGAAGAAATCAACAGCCGCCTAATTTACTAGCTCCTCTTTAGAATAGATTACTCAAAGCTTAAAACATAATTGAAAAAGATGGCGTGACGATCTGTATTCATTCGAAACACAATGGCATAAATGACATAGGTACTCTGATCTTGGAGCACAAACTTTGGAAATAAAACCGGTCAAGTGCGAGTTGAATTCGCACCGAAGAGTACTAACTTGCTTGCTTAACTGTAATGATTACGAACGTTAAATTTATTTTTTTCCGTTATGGGGCCCTATTTTATTTTATTGTTTATTTATAACGGCTTTATTAATACTACTCTGTGAAAATTTCAACTCTACTTATTTCGATTCATGAGATACAGCTCGCTGACAGACGGATGGACGAGCAACGGAGACTTAGTAATAGGATCCTGTTGGCACCCTTCGGGTATGGAACCCTAAAAACAAAGGGGGAGAAGTTTGCTCAGCGCTAGGGGACACAATAGGTTCTTCAAAAATATCATGTTTTGTTCGGTTTCTCAGTTCGAAATTTGGATTCACACACTACCATAAATCAAGCGTCTTTTTGCCTGGCTAAAATGACAGAGGGACTATTGTATATTATTGTTTAAATTTTTTGAAGATACTAACTTTTATTTTTATCATTATAAAAAGACGTATATTTTGTTTCAGTTCCAAGCAGCATTACTCCAGAGGTGGTTGCTACCACACTTCATGTGCGCTTTCTGTCCGTTCGTGCAAGCTCTGAGTGTGAACGTGAGTGTGTTCACACTCACAGCCATCGCCGTGGACAGGCACAGGGCTATTATTACTCCTCTCAGGTGCGTAGATAACACTTCAAAGTAGGAAGGTACAGGCTATACTTATTACACTTTACATACTCTTTCACTCCTCTTAGCCTTGTCAGCTCTAAGTGCTGTTTAATTTCATTTAAGAATTGCCACTACATAGAACCTAATAAGGTTCCTTTTGAAAATAGTCATGAATAAAAAAGTTAAATAAAGATACAAAATTTAGCTAGTAAAATACAATGTTTGTCTTCTAGTCCTTGTAGTGAGTTAAAGATTAATTAATTAATTTAGGTAAAGTAGTTCCCTTTAGAAAATAATTTCCTTTTAGACGGTGTTCTGTACCGTGCCAATTTAGTTGGCACTGTTCAAGATGCCAAGTAAATAAAGTGAACATGAATTGTCTCAGTTCAGAAATAGACTAGAAGTAGGTACGAGTATCTTCTTCCAGTTTATTTCTTAACTTCTCAGGGAGTCTCAAATGATAGTGTACGGTTGTGTGCAATAAACTAAACTGAACTATTATTCTTGCTAGACATCTCATAACAGTTTCGCTTGGCTACTTCCACACGACGTATTATTGCAGATTCAAGTGTAATATATTATTGAGATGTTGTAACGCAGTGTTACAAACACTGTTCTTGTTGGCACCATGTTGCTTTAGTTTATTATCTGGGTTTCCATGTTTAGATATTATAATTGGATATATGTTAGCAAGCATAAGAAAAAAAAATATTCATGTAGTGTTAATATTTTTAGTCCTTTTGTTGAGTTATTTACTTTAGGTATCAAATGTTGTCAATTACGGATGATTAAATAAGGCCAATCGTTATCACCAATTGACGTCTCTCATAAATTGGTGCCAATTAGGAAACAGCGTAAAGTAAAAAAAAATTAGCACTGTTTTCCCGTTGAGTTATTTTTACATTTATAAAGTCTACGTTTGTTAATTTAAAAATAGCTCAACCGGATAAATTCAAATTAAAAACATATTGTACCAAACACTCCCATAGCTGGTGTTCACTCACAAATAGTTTTTTTAGTTTAATTTAATTTAATTTAAAATAGGTACGATACAGAAATTGACGAAAACGAATACGAAATCAGAAAAAAGTAGTGGTTTCTAACTTAGTTTTCGAAATAATTAATGAAGATTGAAAGCTTTAGAAAACATCGCATGGATTACCTCAGTAATTAGACTAGGGACAGTTTGGTTATTAGTTAATTAAAAAAATATTGGAATATCGTCGTATCCTACGAATAAGGGCACAAACGCCATTGGGCCTTTTTATTTTTATTGCATTTTTGGAATCTACACTATCATTTACATCTAATCAGTTCGAAAAAAGTTCAAAAATAAATTTATTTCAATAAGTTATTAAAGTTTTAAACTTGGGGCACAATTACATTGCTGAGTTTTGCCCGGCGAATAAGGTTCCAAACGCCACTGGTAGCTGTGTTCCACGCGCGAAATGAGTGATAAACGCAACTGTGGCTTTGTTCGTCGGAGATTACCGCGAAATGCGGACATGCGTGTGCTGCGTATTATTGTGAATATACAAGTTGCATTTTTATCAAACCTAATCGGAAATAAACTAGATTTTTTAAGTTTTCTAGTGTAACTTTCTTCATTTGCCTATCGATTTATTACTACAAAATATAAGTACAGGCTGTAAAAAGACTACTCCCGACAACATTGGAGGGTGAAAGTACTCATCAATCTAAACAACTTTTCATGGAATCAAACCTTTGATCGCGCTGTTCCATACGTCATGTTGACTTAGTAGGTCATCATCAGCCTATAGCAGTCCACTGCTGGACATAGGCCTCCCCTAATGAGCGCCATATTTTTATGCCTTATCATTGGGGGGTTAATGCCCATAATCCCCACGCTGGGCATGCGGGTTGGGGATCACAGAAGCACAGCTTCTCGCATCGCCAACGCTGCTGCCCGTCGACGGCTCGGGAATTTAACTGTGCCTTAAGAGCTGCACTATACCGCAATCAGCCGTTCGCCAGAGCCTCGCTTGTGATTTAGCAGGGTGTACCACGGGCAGGTGAGGTTGGCTTGGGTCCTTAAGATGTGAGTCAGAACCCCATACACCCCAGTCCAATGTCTGCTTGATAGCAGCAACTGACGCTGAAATTGAAAATCCATCACAAGCTCCATGGTTAGAAGTTCAATATCTATCAGTGTATTCTCATCATCTCATCATCTACCTGCCCTTATCCCACTTATGTGGGGTCGGCACAACAGTTGTTTTTCTTCCACTCCCCTCTATCAGCCGTCATCTCAGTATTCACTCCTTTCTTACTTATGTCATCTTTCACGCAATCCATCCATCTCTTTTTCGGTCTACCTCTACCCTTGTATCCATCCACATTTATATTTATCACTCTTCTTGACAGATGATATTCATGCCTCCTCATGACATGCCCATACAATGCTAACCTATTACTCCTCAACTTCTCTGTTACAGGCGCTACATTCAAACTTCCTCTGATATACTTATTCCTTATCTTATCCATTCTCGTCACTCCACACATCCATGTCAACATTATCATTTTTGTTGCATGCAATCTTTCTTCATCCATCCCTTTAGTTGCCCAACACTCCGATCCATACAATACGACAGGTCTCACGACTGATTTGTAAATTTTACCCTTAATTTTAAGGGGCATTCTGGGGTCGCTAGTTGTCCCCGTGACCTTTTGCCATTTTACCCATCCCGCATTATTCTATTTCTCATAATCCCGGTCTATATCGCCGTCGTTCTGGATTTATGAGCAGAGGTATCGGAAGTCGAAGCAGACTGGAAGGGATACTCCATTTAAGGCAATAGGGGAGAAACTGGATGGACCACCGAAATCGCAGCACAGGTGCTCAGTTTTTGTTCTGCTGATTTTCAGTCCGACACTCTCCCAGTCTCTCTTGCCAATTTTCCAGTCTACCCTGGACCTCAAGCGCAATGTCGTCGGCTAACAGTATGAACCAGGGTGCTTCCTCCTGTATGTCTGACGACAACGCATCTATCACCAGGAGAAACAAATAAGGGCTTAAAGCCGATCCCTGGTGCAAGCCTACAGCCACATTGAACTTATCGGTAACTCCAGCTTTGGACCGGACACGTGTGTTTGCTCTATCATACATAACACGTACAAGTTGCACGTACTTCTCAGGCATTCCCTTCTCTTTCATAGTCCACCACAGAACCTCGCGAGGCACCCTGTCGTATGCCTTCTCTAGGTAAATGAACACCATATGCAAATTTTTATGTGCACCTCTATATTTCTCACTAAGTTAGCGAAGAGCAAATTATGGCGTTCATTGTTCGCGTCCAGGCATAAACCCGAATTGGCTCTGTGATACTTCACTCTCTTCTGTCATTCTTCTCGCTATTACCCTCTCCCAAACTTTCATACTGTGTGACATAAACACAGTTCTGTACATCACCCTTGTTTTTGAAAATGGGCCACAAGTGAACTGTTGCACCATTCTTCCGGGATCGCCTTCTCCTGTAGCAACTTGTTGAAGAATAAAGCTAGCCACCACCATGCATCCACTTTCAAAAACTTCCATACTTCAGCTGGTATGTCGTCTGGCCCTACAGCTTTTCCATTCCTCATACCTTACACCGCTATTTTAACCTCATCTGTTTCACCACAGCCATGTTTGCTGGTGTTCTAGGTAAAACACCATTCCAATCATTCTCCTCATTCATCAGCTTTTCAAAATATCCCTTCCAACCTGTTTTTACTTCCTCATCATTCGTCAAAACCTTTCCTTTCTCATCTTTTATGCATTTAATATATATAATGTCCAAGTGATCCCAGTGATTTTAAGGAATAAAAAGTTTTAACTTTGACTTTGACTTTGAATGTCCCTTGCAGTCTTTTCTCTCGCTTTCGCTAGTTTGTAGAGGTCTTTCTGTCCGTCAGGGCTTTCCAGAGACTGGTACAGTTTTTCCTTGTACAGTTTTTTGGCCCTTGCTACAGCGACAGCTCTTTTAGCATTTTTCTTACACTCAACATACATCTTCCTCGTGATCTCTTTAATTTCATCATTCATAGTTTCAACATTTTTCCATTCCTTAAAAACTACTCGGAGGATATAATTATCTAAGGCAGTAGTCAGAAGCACGTCCAAACATAACATTTGGTACATGCCCACATTTTGCAGAAGTATTCCATATGTGACAGGTTGCAAGCCCATATAACCGCTGCTAAAATTTATAATTTTGAACATGACGATAATCTTGAAAGACCATAAAAAATAATTAACTGTCATCAAATCGTCTTTCATGCTCCTCTCATCACCTTCTACTTATGACTCCTTTACTGTTAATGCGGTTCGTTTGTCGAACTCTATTCCAATGCAAATACGCCAAGCATCGTCCATGGGAATCTTCAAGTCTAAAGTATATCACCATTATCTTGCTCTGCAGAACAGTCATCAAAATTGAGCACCTGTAGGTATTTTTGTAGAATGTTTTATAATTACGTAGATATTATTTGTATTTATTTATGTATAATAATTATTTTTCTTGTAACTTTTCTACAGAGCACTAACTCCGTTTTTTCTCCAAACTACACAAAGGTTAGCTGGAAGAAAATGCTAATTAGCATTAAGTTCGCCTGTGTACATGTTTATCTTGTGCAATAAAGAATTTTCTATCTATCTATCTATCAGCACCCCGCCAACTCCGGGCGAACAAGGGCACCAAGGCGTTTAGGTTAGCGTCGACAACCAAAATCTCCGTGGAAAAAGGTTACTAAGGCGCTTAGAACCAAGCCAACAAGAAAATAATACACGGAACAAGGTCCTAAGCGACAAAAGTGAGGTAAAACGTAGTGTTATATTAAAAAAAAATACTCGGAATGGTAAATCGAACGTTATGAAAACAAATAAAAAAATAATTTCATTAAAAAGTTTAAAACTCATCGAAATAATAAGAAAAAACCGCCTCCTGTAAAGTTAGTGTTTTGCAATTGTGCCCTTATTCGTAGGATACGACGATATGTGAAGTCTGAATCCATAATTATACTTTATTGTTGATTACGCAATAAATAAATAAATTAAAATATGTATTATATCGCGGACTGCCGGCCTGACAATTCATGATATTTCTATATTAGGTACTTACCGATTCTGCAATGAGACATCAGATTAATCCGATCTGTAGGTAGTTATTCGATCATTTGATGAACTGATGTAGTATTGCCGTATTGTAAGTAGGTAATCGGTATAGTCATAAATATGGACGATGCATAATTTCCCACATTAGCCATGTTATTTGTATTTGGATAATGTTAATAAATAAATAAATAAATTACACCCAACAGTCACATACATAGTCCTGACCCCACACTAAGATTCCCTGTGTCGTGGGTATCAGAAACTACGAGTACCATGGTACCACAACCCCAGACCCGGAAGAAATATTTTCAGAACAAGTAAACATTTCTTCCGCAGCGGGAATCGAACCCACGCCTCTTGCGTCTCTGCCAAGCAATCGCCCGCCACGCCACCGAGGCCGAATTTTACGATGTTATTTCAAAAGATGTTCGTTTTTTCAGTGCTCACACATCAAAACGGGTTGCAAAAGTGATAATAGTGTTTATTTGGGTGCTGGCACTTTCGCTGGCTGCGCCAATGGCAATGTCATGGGAAGTAGTCATGGAGGACGAACAGGATCCAGGTAAATTGTTTAAAAAAATCGACGATTGTATACCGTACTTGCCCCCTACCCGCAACGTACTAATCACGATTCTAGAATTTGGATAAAACCAAAGTCATGATGAAAGACCGCATTGATCTGGGACCTGTCGTCGTGAATGGCCACCTTCTTGAAGTTGTTCCGGAATATGCCTACATACCTTGGCCAGATTATGCAGTTAGAAATAACTTTGAGAAGGAGGCTAAGAGGAGAATCCAGCTCGGTTGGGCAGCATTTGTAAAATTACTTCAAGTCTTCGCGTAAAATCGTAGTAAAATACAACGTGTTTTTCTCTTAGCAAGCCAATTCCTGAAAGTAATAGTAGAGTTCACGTGCCGGTAACGCCCACATGGACGCTTGCTGTACGTAGTTACCAGGTTTTATTTATTATGATTGAAGACGAGATTTGCGATTTCGGGTGTTTAGGTGGCTTACGTACTCAACGTACGTCAGTCTTCACAGAATGGTAGGTATAGTAGATACTACCTACTTATTTTGTATGCTAAGCTTATATTTTGTTTATGTTGTTTTTTCTTGTCTGTAGATAATAAATCTCTCGTGATTTACGTATTTATTAAAAGTTATTTTGCCACATCGTGCCCGTCTACATTGGCCGTAATAAAATTTGCTAGGTACGTGAATTTATTTTTATCTGAACTCTGGGATTCTACACAAAGGGTTATTGAATGCGAGGGCATTTATCGTGCTTTACTTTCTTGCACTTTTTATTGCCCGTGGTCCATTCAGAAAAACGAGGTGGACCACGGGCAATAAAAAAAAAGTATCCATGGTTCTTCCAGGTGGACTGCCCGGAATGCGAAAGTCGATTCTACTTTATTCACATTCCTAAAATGAGCAATAAAAGCTTCATCGGGTCGTAAAATGTAGCACACTGTGTCACAGTACGTAAAAGGATAATATTTGCGTGGGAACATAATAAAAACTATTGTTGTTATTGGAATGTGCGTCGAAATATTTGCGACTATTTGGATCTAATTTGTTTTTTATTTGCAGTAACCAAGATTTTTTACAAGAAGCCATTTTGCGCTGCGAGCAATTTCGGAAACCATTCTCTGGCTATTTACAGATTACTTCTGTACATATTTCAAGTGAGTGCGAACTATTAATTTTACAATATTATAATAATAACTAGTAGAACGCCCCGCGACTTAACCCGCTTTGAGTTTTTTTCATACAAAATTTTCCTGCATCGCTAGGAGAATTACGAGAATTCCTTGCTTAGTGCATTCCTATAAAGGAAGTAAGAGTTTCTAATATACATATTCAGATAACATTTGAATATTCCCTGTTTGGGCTTCAGGTGGATAGTCTGTTTGATAAACCGATATAACTTCCTATGTACATACCTATTCATGCAGACACAATTCATATTTCTTATTTCTGGGCCCATGAATCACTTGTTTGCCTGGAAATGTGTTGTTCTGTATCGGCTCAATTCCTACTTTATTATCTTAGATTATTATAATAAACTAGTAGTAGGTATAAGTAAGTACTTAGATTGTACTAATATTGAAAGGGGGGGGGGGTGTCCTTAGACTTACAATTTTATTCTTGAACGTGAATCTTGGTATCCAATTTACATATGTTGTATGTTATTCTTGGTATGTTTACGTGTGGCTCTGCCTACCCCATGAAAATATTACCTTCAGCTACAATTGCTGCTAGAGAGTACCTACTCATACAATACTTTGAACGCGCAGCAGAAAGAAGTAGGTAGGTTCCTAAAATAATTATAAGTGTTTTATTTGTCTCATTTATATTTAACTAACAGCCCGCCCCGGCTTCGCACGGGTATTTAACAAATTAGGATTTTTTAGGTAATTTTTTTACACCTCGGGTTACATTATTGGAGTTTTAGTAAAGATCCCTAATTTTTTGTAAATAAATTATAGCCTATGTTATGTATTCCGTAATAATGTAGCTATCTACTGATGAAAGAATTTTTTAAATCGGTTAAGTAGTTTCGGAGCCTATTCGTTACAAACAAAAAATCTTTCCTCTTTATAATTAGGAAGAAACTAACCTCTACAAGAAGAGAAAAGATTCTAGTGTGGGGCTAGTGGATAAATCTTATTGTCATACCTTGCAAGTTACATAAATAAACAATTTTGTATTTTCTATTAAATAGACAACAAAATCGATGGAAATACCCATGCGTCTCCTATAACTTGAGCCTATACTTTGCCAAACCTTCATTATCAACAAAAGGGGTAACATAATGGCTGCACGAACATTCATCAAATAATTGGCCTTCATTGTAACTCGTAACTTTGTTTCGAACTTAGCACGGTAGGCAATAATAATAATCTGAATATATAAATTGTAAATTACTGACTGACTGACTGACTGACAATCAACGCATGGCTATAGTTACCATAATACTTATAATACTTAATACTACAACACCCAGACCCGGAAGAAATATTTGCAGAACATACAAACATTTCTCCCGAAGCGGCAATCCCGAATCGAACCCGCGCCTCTTGCGTCGTCACCGAGCATTCGCCCCCCACGCCACCGAGGTCATAAAAATAACTAAATAGCTTTGTTTAAAATAAACATATTTTTTTATACAAGTCCTAGAGGCATGAGATTAAAAAAAGGGTATATATATTTACGGTCTAGTGGTGAAGAACTAAGAAAGGAATCCCTGAAATTCAATTCCTGCAGAACACAGCGTAAATTTGTATGAACAAAAAAACTCAACGTGAACAAATTCGCGAGGTGTTCTACTAGCTTAATTATAAAACAACACCGTCCCTCTTCCATATTGCGGTGTAGCGATGGTGTGTGAATTCGCTTATGTATCGAACTTCCAATAAAGCTGTGTTCATTATCCCCATACAACTCCTGCTTCGATAGTAATCATTTTCTACTGCCCGGTTCTAATATTCAACAAACGGACAATGGATCGTTTATTACCATAGAAATGTTCGCTTTCTGTCAGAAAAATTATAGCACTTTTCGCAGACTAACAACGTATGCTAATAAATGATTATGAATTATGGCATATCCGTCATCATATGGCACGGTTCTTCGTCCCTTAGAAGAAAATTGGAACAGTGCATATGTCGACTATCTCAATTTATGTGTAGTTATCAATAAAACTATACGACAAAGTTTAAGTAAGCTTTGCGTTGTAGGCTACGGTAGTTATTATAACTTTGATCCGAAAGAGGTAACTTTTGCCAAAATAGGATCATAACATAACATTCTGTGCTTTATCAGTTTAGCTTACGACAAAAAACAATACAAATAATACAAAAGAAACAGTCGAGCTATCCAAAAGAAAACAGTCTATAGGTAGCTTACTCTATAGATAGATCCAGATCACTGTTAGACGAAGCGTGCCTATAATGTTACTATTCAGTAAATAATAGTAATCAATAACTTTTCTTAAATTAAAACTTTTCGAGCGATACTGAAGTACCTAACCTCCCTAAGCTCCCTAATTTAACTTTGATATTTTGGACAAAGTTCATAGAGACTCCGGTTTTCGCTTTAGTTTTGAAAGTTAATTTGAGTACTATCTGCTTTATATTTTTATCATGTACCACTTGGTTATTATAGTTAATTATCATCATCATTATCATCTCCCTGCCTTTATTCCACTTTTGTCGGGTCGACAAAACTTGCGTTTTTCTTTTACTCCCCTTATCTGTTCATCTTTCACGCAAACCACCCATCTAAAATTATTATTAAAAAAAATACACGAAAGGTCATCGACATTTAAATATTGTGAAAATAATGTCTCATACACATTTAAAGCCTCGACCGAGTCCTTTCAAATTCTGCAAATATGTTCTCCAACGCTTCATTAAATTGGCAGCTTTGTCTCGAGCTGTGCCAGGAGAGAAGTTTTCTCGCTCAAAGACGTGTTTCAAATGGCGTGTTTGATTCCCATTTCTGTTTCAGTATGTGATTCCGTTGTTTGTTATAACATTTGCGTACATGCATATGTCTATGAAGCTGTGGGGTGCTAGAGCGCCCGGCAATGCGCTCGAAACCAGAGATGCCAATCACATGAGAAACAAGAAAAAGGTATGTATGTAATGTTCGTATGAGCTAGTGGCCAACTCTAGTGACGGAGTAATTTAGAAAAAGGATAAGTAGCTGAGAATGTGTGATGATTCTCAGACTCTTCATAGTAATATCATGTAGTATTTGTATATTTCTAATATTTATTTATATATACATTATACTATACTATATACCAATCTTTAGATTGGTATATTTCCTTGACTACAATTTATAACGTTTTGGTACATAAATATTTTTTTATTACTATTTTTTACTAAAAGCCGTAATACTTGCTAATTTAAATAATATCATGATCATCATAAACCATATATTTCTAATCCAAAATTTCATATGCTCAAAATGCAAAATAGTAGAGCTATTTTCATACCTAATGCCATTCAGGCGTCATAATATGTGACCGTCTTTAGAAAGCTGCTGATCCATAAAAGGCGAGCCGTCCGTCATATATCTACTTACTTTACAATGTAGAGCAGCTTTGTTAAATTCGCCTTTCTCAGCTCTTTTATTAGACAGCTAACAGAGGAGATGCCCGGTCCTATATTCTACTAACGGACGACGGATCGTTCATTACTATAGCAACGTTGTTGTCTGTCGAAAATTGCTATACATTTTTTGATAGAAAATAACGTCGCTATGGTAATGATCGTTGTCCTCTGAGGTCGTCCTTTAGTGGAATATTGGAATGTTCTTTAAAAAAAAATGTGACATTTCACACAGCGCTATCTAGCCCCAAACTAAGCAACGCTTGTACCATGGGAACCAGATGACTGGTAGAATACTTATATATATTTTTTTAATAAATACTTATTTTTAATATTACAACACCCAGACCCGGAAGAAATATTTGCCGAACTTGCAAACATTTCTCCCGCAGAGGGAATCTAACCTGCGCCTCTGAACTTCACAGCCGAGCACTCACCTGCCACACCCTAGAAGTCGTCAAAAATGTTTGCACTTTTTTATTATTTATTTATTTTATGTAAACTTAAATAACAGGAAACACATAGTTTATTGAACACTGGAAAATTTTACAGATAACGACGTTGCTATGTTAATGATGAACGATCCGTCGTCCGTTAGTAGGATATAGAAACCAGTCATAAATATTTTTGTCGACTTGCAGGTGATAAAAATGCTAGTGTTGGTGGTAGCACTATTCGCGACTTGCTGGCTGCCGCTACAGAGCTATTTACTGCTGCAGTCCTTCTTTCCCTCCATCAATGAGTGAGTTATTAAAGTATATTTTGATTAATTAATAGCCATTTTGCATGTTTGAAAGCAGTGAATCAGCTGAGACAGATTTCACTCATAAATCGTAGATTAGCTTGTACCTTTAGCAGGAGCTACTTGCGTAAACGAACTGTGATAAGCAAATGCTAACTATACCTACTAAACAATTTTCTTTACGATGTCGCCGGTGACTTTCAACTTACTTGAAAATAGTTATTACTAGTTTCTGCCCTCTGATTCTTTTTGCTGTTATTCTAGATAGTTACGGCGTGATTGAACCACATACATCGGAGTATATTCAAACACTTTTGAATTCATAATATTTGAAAGTGTATTGAAGATGGTTTAGCATGAATTTGTATTTGCAAAGCGACTTTCTATCCGATGATGCTAGAAACTTATGCTAACCCTATGTGATTGATAGTTGAACTGGAGTGACTCTGAGCCATCGTTATTTGGAATGCCATAATAACAAACTAAAGCCGACCCTCATAATGAGTAATAGCTAAAATTTGGAGATTTAGAATTCATATACCTATGTAGGTAAGTAAGTAGTTTCCGTCGACGGCTATGGGTATCAGGATAAAAAGTAGTATGTTTCTCTTCAGATCATGAACAATTATATATAAGAGCTAGCTCTTGTCTATTTTGTCTTGTCTATCTTGTAATAATGAAGTTTCCTCCGTTTTCCCCTCTTCAATGCGGTTTCTTTTACTGCTTTATACGACATGACAGCGACTTTCTCCCTTATCTGGCTGATATAACTAATTCTTGGTATTCCTCTGCCTCGCTTCCCTTCTACCTTTCCTTCTATGATTGTCTTTATGAAGCTGTCATGTCGTATAAGATGTCCAAAAATTTTTCTTCTTCTATTTTGAATCGTATTTATTAAAATCCTTTTCTCTTCTACTCGTTCTAAAACGAGATAATTTTTCCATCCAGCTAATCCTTCATCCATCCTTCTCCAGCACCACATTTCAAACGCTTCCAATATTCATCCACGCATCCATGTCTCGCACCCATACAAAGCTAGGCTCCACACACAAAAAAACGTATAAACTATTTATGGTATTCAAAAAACATGTCGATCCGTTAATCCGAAGCAGTATAAAATATAGACTAACCAACAACGTTTAAACACACTTTCGTTTATACAACTTGCAGGATTACTAAAATTATCTATCATACAATTTATATAAATGTAAAGTAGGCCCTACAATAATGAAATTCTGATATTTTAATAGTGTCCTCAATAACTACGATTAATACGATTCGCTGTTCTTAACAATCTTACCCAATTTCATTGTGAAAAGATATTGGAAAGACGATACTTATTGAGACAAATTTCTTCCTTTTACAAAGAACTGAGCTTTGAAAACTTGTAGCTCGAAGGTATCTAAACATTCTTGAGCTTCGTTGAATTGCTCACATATGAAAATCTTTAGTCATTTTCACTCTTAGCTTACTTGCTCACAACGTAGGGTCCTAACCACTAGACGATCACGGCCAACTCGACTGGTGGTCTATTTGGTAGTGACCCCGCCTTCCGATCCTAAGGTCGCGGGTTCAAATCCGGTCGTGTACCAATGGATTTTTCTGTGTGAAAAATTTATGTGCGCTATACCAGTACTCTCAAACGGTGAAGAAAAACATCGTGAGGAAACCCGCAGCTTAGTCAGCTCCACACATATTGACCATGTCTTTCCTGTGGACAAGGCCGACAAAGCTGAGAGGATGGAATAGGTGCTGGGCAAGCCTACTCCATCTTAATTCGTCCCAAGCACTACAGCGTCCCGTCTGTGAAGGTAAAAGTTGCCTCCTGACGCTATATAAAACATCTACTATAGATGGTAAAAGTTTTTACTTGCTCAGAACATAGGTTGGAGTATTAGAATTGTCTAGAAATACGTATCTTGACCAAATCGTTTTGGAGAAAGGCCAGGTCAAGAGTACCCTAAACCGACGAGAATTCTTTCTACCAATATTATAAATGCCAAAGTTTGTGAGGATGTAAGGATGTGTGGATCTGGGATGTGACTATGTATGTTTGTGCCTCAATTACGCCGTAACGACTGAACGGATTTGAATGAAACTTGGAATACACATAGTATGTGTTGGAATAACATATAGGCTACTTTTTGATTGGATACCACGCGAGCGAAGCCGCGGGCGAAAGCTAGCATAGTGCATACATAAATCATGTAATGGGAGTGATTGAAGCGAGAGGGTACGTCAGGTTAGGACCGTAGCAAATGGAAATCCATAGTCTCTGCCTACCCCCATGGGAAACAGGCGTGATATTATGTATGTAGGTATATGTAAAATAAAAAAATAACACCCAACATGCATGCATAATTTATAACCTCACATTAAGATCCCTGTATCGTTGCAATCAGGAACGACCACAACACTGTGAAGAAATATTTGCAGAACATACAATCTTCCGCAGCAGGAATCGAATCCGCACTTCGACTCGGTCAGGCACTCGCCCGCTTCTCCACTGAGGTCGAGAAGTGTTAGACAGTTGAAAACTCCGCAGTTTTCCCGGTAAATTAAAATTGTTGACGTAGAGTCTAAAGTCGTTTATCCCTACATTTCACGCCACGGTTTTCCTCAAACTTTCGAGGTCACAGAAGGGGAATGTTTTTTTACTTCAAATGACGGAAGCAATCAAGTAGATTCACTCAGGAATCTGTAATTAACACAACTTACCTGTGAATGTAGGGATTTACTTGGTAACGGGTCTCTAACTTTGTGGTTCTAAAATGTTTATAGGGTTTTCCAATAAACAAATAACTATGCTTTTACATATATAGAATATAATATACAGAAAAATCATTTTTTCTATTACTATGGCGTTGTTATTTCGTGGTCACACTGATTCACATGAATGAGCAAAGCCACGGGAGAATGCTAGTTGCATTCACATTGCTTACAGGTTACCTACCTCAGGTAGGTAAAAGATAAAGAGAGGCTTATATAGTACTAGTGGAAGGCCCGCGGCTTTACTCGCCTGGAGTAGATTATTTTGCGTACATCTCGTGTTTGAACAGCCTTAACACCCCGTTGCACTTCATTGGTAAATCTCTAAATTCGTCATAATTTTGCATTGACAGATTCCAAATCAAGTTTCGAGCAAATCGGATCACCCGTTAAAAAGTTCCCATATAATCTTTAACCACCCCTGAACCCTGTTTCGGGGGCTTATTTGGAAAGATTTTACGATATACTTTTATTAAATTTATTGAAGAGTATTTCGAGTTGAAAGTTCAAGGAAGACGATTTTTCATACAAACGTTTTTACCCCTTTTCATCCTCTTAGGGTATAGTTTTCAAAAACAGTATACGTTTACGTGCTATAAAGAATGAACCTTCAAGTCTAGGGCCAGCGGTTTAGGCTCTGCGTTGTCAATAGGTCAGTCACAACAAACTCTTTTATATAGTGTTACTAGCTGCCGCCCGCGGTTTCGCTCACGTGGTACCCGGATAATAAATAGGCTATATTAATCCTAAATCATCCTAAATAAATATCCAGCACATGTACTATGTATATTACAAGTTTCATACAAATCTGTTCAGCCGGTGTGATAGAGGCACAAACATCCAAACATCCTCACAAACTTTCGCATTTATAATATAAGTAAGATGATTATGATTTCAGGTTATGAACTGTGTATTTCAATTCAAACCCGTCCTACTGTTACGGTTACGAGCGGTATCAAAAACACACTCACTCAGGCACAAAATTTCGCATTTATCATAAAAACGTGTGATATAGGTACTTTTTTGGCTATAAACAGCTTTTACAACTAAGTGAAAACAGAAAAACAAACCTTATAAATAATGTAGTGTGTCTGTCGCGTCGTTAAGTCTGCTTGAGTACAAAGGCGTAACTTGTTGGCATAAATCTCATTTATAAGTACTCGTACAGTCAGCTAAAAAGTTAGGCAATAAAACCTCCATTATTCTAAGTTGTGAGGGTTTGTGAACCAACTTATTCATAACATCTCCTACCGTAAACAATTATGCTTGCCTATGTTGGAGTCTCATTGAATCAGTAATCAAATTACTGTAATACTTTTTGTATGTTTGTGTTCATAATTTTCTCAAAGGAAAAATGTACACGTGTACCTAATGCTTTAACAGTCAATATTATATATCTAATTGAAGCATCCTTTGATCTGAGAATTTAAATAATAGTCTGGTCTAAATTAAAATTAAAATATTAGCAGGAAACATTTTGATATGTTTTGTCATAATATTTTTATTTGCATAAAATGATATATTCAAATCATCATCATCTTCCTGCCCTTATCCCACTCTATGTGGGGTTGGCACAGCATGATCCAAGGATCATGTTGTAAGAGTTTCGGCTAAGGTGTTTTATGACCGAAAAATGATATATTCAAAAAAGTTACTAAAAATATTCCTTATAATATAAACGAAAAGTGTAAAAAAACTCATTCTATGGTAGTAAATCATGTAATCATTTGTCTGAGCTGAATACCACGTATCCTACTGATGGTTTACTTTTTCCAGGTACAGATACATCAATGTATTATTCTTCTGCTTCGACTGGCTAGCGATGAGCAACTCCTGCTACAATCCCTTTATTTACGCGATATACAATGTAAGTACATACTTAACTTTAACGAAATATTAACAGTCGGCAGATATTAAAATATTAATATCCGCTAAATCCTCCCCAACATGATAGACCATCTATATGGGCGATGGATGGGCCGAACACCTGTCACCATGGTTCACCATACATTATCCATCTTGGGACTTTGAATCAGGAGTGGCTGCGATATTTTTTATGATTACTTGAGGCTCTGCCCACCCCATTAGGGATACGGGCGTGATTATGTATGTATCCGCTAAAATATAGTTAATATGAGAACAAATTATCATACGTATATATGAAGACTACATAATAATGACCAGTATAAAGTATGAAAACACCCGTCGATTTGTTTAGTTAGCACAACGACGGTGGTTTAAAATGTCGTTAAAAATGGTCGCTCTTGTTTAAAAGCTACATTGAAGGTGTCTAGTCTCAAGTCCGAACAAAAAGAAGCAAATATAAAAGGGGCAATCTCTCTGAAACTTCGCGCTTCGTTAACTATAAGGGGCAATATTGAATACGTGAACTGTAATAAAATAGGTACGTGAAATTTTTACAAAACATTTTTGGAATTCTAGCCCGAAATTTGTAACAATATTTTAATCAGATTAAACATAGCATTAGTGACTGTAGGAACCTATATATTTATTAAGTCAGTACTTAAGATTGTTACAATAATTGTTTTAATAAAATAAATTTATATTATTATCCACAAAATACGGTTTATTGTTGCGTATTTTAACATTGACATTATTGACATAATATACTAATTATTAAAATAAAATTATTATTGGAAGTAAATACAATGATAGATTATCTTGATACGTCGTTATTTGCTGACACATATTTTTATTAAAATTTGTATAAAACTAGAAGTCAATGTATTATAATATATTATAGTTAAGTAAGATAAATATCTTCACGGAAAAGGAGCAAATTTTTTCATAAAACCGCATAACACGAAAGTCACGCTATAATGGCAATCCACATCCACCTATATTATACTTTCGGATCATTTGAAATGCCGCTTAGGGAGGATGGCACAGATGAGGGCTCAATGAGTTCGGAGCCACTCTTGGGTGTAATTTATTGGCCACAAAGGCAGTCTGAAGACGTACCTAATGCGTATTGGCACGTGCGCAACGGTCCGCCTATGTTTAACTTTATTTTGCTTACTCATAAAAGCTGTTTATTTCTGCAGGAAAAGTTCAAGAAGGAATTTAAACAGCGATTCACCTTCAGGAAGAAGCCAAGCAGATACGCAAATGATAGCTATGAGGTAAGAACAAAAATATATATGAAATCATAAAAAAAATGAGATAGAAAAACATATCAACTTGTGTCATTTTATTTTTAGTGGTGGCAGTGAGTTCAGCCGCAATATTTATATGAGTAATCCTTGCAGGATGGCCAATCGTACCGAACCAGAATACTGTCGTTCAGGTCGACCAACGACAGAAGCACTATAGGCAGGAAATCTATCCACATGTCGGCTGTCGATAACATAAAGCTCGCGAATAGAAATTCGTGTCACTGTTCAGCGTTACAGGATAAGGAAAATGGATTTGATTGCACAAAAGCAAACAATATAGATGCTAGTAATATCAGCAAACGTCACTTGAATGTAAAAATCGAGAACAGAGCTAGAAGTAAGAGGAAATCTACCCCGAGATACTCCGAAGACGAATTACCCATAGGGGACGAAAGAGTTAGTGAATTGTACATATTTCCAAATAGTAATATAGTGGAATTTACAGACATATCCTATGATGACAAAGTGTAAATAGTGAAATCTTTTAGGTAAAGTTAGTTCATTTATGAATTGTGATATATCACTTTAGTGGCCATGCCCTCACCTTCCTATCCTAAGGTGTGGGTGTGGATACGAATCTGGTCAAGCATCAGTAAATTTTCTGTCTTAAAAATGTATGTATCAGCATTCTCAAATAATGAAGGAAAATATCGTGAGGAAACTGACATGTCGTGTAACTTATAAGTTCAACACGAGTAGCAGTAGTATTAATAGTATTAATTTGATGTTATCGAACATAAACTTAATGTAATTAGTTGAATCAAAGGAATATAAATATAAGAAATACAACCAATAATGTCTTTTCTTAGCGAAATTTCTTTACCATGTGTCGATCAATCTCTTTTAGAAATTGATGGGTGTAAATGAAACATGCCTTTTTGGAACTCTAAATAGGCATGTTTTATTACAGACATACCCGAAGGGTGCCAATAGGACCCTATTACTAAGTTTGTCAGTCCGTCCGTCCGTCCGTCCGCCCGTCCGTCCGTCTGTCAGAGGGCTATATCTCATGAACCGCGTTATAGGTAGAGAGTTAAAATTTTTACAGAATATATTCTATTGCCGCTATAACAACAAATAATAAAAATAAAAATTAATAAAAATACATGAATATTTTTTTATGTCTACAGTATAATGTTATGCCTGAACGACTCAGTTGAATAAAATCTTATACAAAAAATTGTTATGTTACATGGGGTTCGAACTATCCATCCACCCATGCTAGTATTAGCATGGTACGGTTTTTATTATTTTATGAAGTACCCTATCTGCTTTGAAGTTTGTGTATATTTTGTCTGGTTTTTTTGCGTTATAATAAAGTTGGCATGTATTGAATAGATAGCCCGATAGATTAACGATAAGCCTGCTTAGTGAAAAGTGACCATGCACTATTGACTTTAGGTTCATAGTTCATAGTACCATGTTTGCTTTTGATCATGAAAGGGTTTTCAAGTACTGTGTTGAACTCGTGTAAAACACTTGATCATAAGTACCTACCAAGTGACGAGAAGAGTTTTAGATATGAATGTGGATGGATGGTAAGTAAGTTCGTATGAGCTAATGGCAAACTCTTGTGAGGAGTTTTTAGGCCGCCTAAAGGCCTCCATCATGGCTTGACGACTTAAAAGCCGGGACCGACAATTTAACGTGCCCTCCGAAGCACGGAAGCGCTCAGCTCGTAATGCCAGTTGCGGTCACCCATACATATTGTGACCGCGCACAACCTTGCTTAAATTTAACGATTAATCAAGAACGTCTAAGCAAGCTACGTCACGAGCGCTTCGGGAATGGATGGTATGTATGATATAATATAAAAGATGATATAAGTGCCTAAGTAAGGAGTATACATAGATGACGGCTTATTATAGTTATAGAGGAGCACTGGTGGTCTAGTAGGTCTCTGCGCTATAAAAATCCTCTCAAACGGTGAAGGAAAACATCGTGAGGAAACCGGCATGTCGTAGAACATAAAAAAATCGATCAATTGCACGAGGTCTTTATGCGGCCTAAAAACTCCGTCACAAGAGTTGGCCACTAGCTCATACGAACTTACTTACTTAATTGCACGAAAGGAGCCTTAGAGGTGCACTTTAAATACTTTCACAACACTTGCTAAAAAGAACTAGTGAGACTACTATTAATAGTAGTATAGGGAAGGGTGGAAGAGAAAAACCTGTTGTGCCGAACCCAAATAGGTAAGGTAAAGGCAGGAAAATGATGATGAAGTACGTACCTATTCACGCCACTTCAGAGCACAAAAGGAAGCCTCAAAGGCACGCTTTAATTGTCTCACCACACTGATTCAAAGAAATAGTGACACGAGTAGTGGTAAGTAAACTCGATACAGGGTCTAACATTGAATGTATCGTTTTTACTGTGGCCACTCAGACCAAATAAAAAGAAAAGACGGCGCGCCGCGAACAACAAAAGTGAAGCCACACACAAAACCGTGCTCCTGCAAGTAAACATACACGCTGACGCACACACCTACACTAAAACCATGCTCATCACTCTTAGTACGTCACGAGTCTTAAAAATAGAATTATGCCTTCCTGTGTAGTGAAAACTTGTAAAAACAGCAGCAAATCACATAAAAAGTCTCACGGAATCACTTTTCAGTAAGTAAGTAAGTTAGTTCAGTAAGTATTTACTTCAAATCACATCGTTTCTTAATTATTATACTATGAGTTTTAGGTTACTTGGAACACAAAACCTCAAAACCGAGACACACACACACACACACATAGATAAAAAGGTGGCTTCGCTTTTGTTGTTCGCAGCGCGCCTTCTTTTTATTTGGACTGAGTGTGGCCAGTAAAAATATTCCTTTTCTATTTGTATACAGGCATGACAAGCATTCTAATAATCCAACACAAGAAATGTTTATAGGAATACGTAGAACGGTCTGCGTAATAATATTCGGGGCATGCTTCGTTTTCATATAAATAAATGTTTTCTCTACAAAACAATATGTTGTCGGTAGTTTTTGATTACACAGAGATCTACCGTGTAAGTTTTATTTGAGTATTTTGTTTTTGGATGTGCTGAACACAACGTAACTCAGGTGTAAAATCTAAATATTATGTATCTAAATGCACCTGACTACCTAAAAGTTCAACGAGAATGATTATAGATTTATTTTAGTTTCAATTTAATGAAAGGGCTCGCAAACAGCGTTGCAAATCAAATGACTTTTTTCAACATTTCAAAAACATCGTTAATGTAATAAGTACTTTAAAAAAAATTACAACAGTATAATACAAAACAAATGGCGTCTAATAAAAGAGCTTTGAGAGGCAGTCGCGGTTTTACAAAAGCTTTTGAACTAAGGTATGCAAGCACGTTTTTTTATTCGTCAAAAATGCAGGTTTTCAACATGATGCATATAACACGGTAAGGGTCAGCGTTGGCGGCCGGACGACGATCTTCAAGATAACCCTTTTTATCTTCAGACACCTGGCGAGGTATCCTGACACAGCAACTTCTGTTCGCGACACCTGCAGATTGAAAATAAATAGACTATTATCAGTTCTATCTACAATCTATCCAAAGATGATTTGGTTAAAGTATTTTATATAGGTATGTATTTTGATGAGGCTGAAAGGCAATTTAGCGATGAATAGCGTTTATTTTCGTATTTTCTCACGAGCATGAAATGAGAATCAATACAGATATGCCTATAGGTATTTATATATATCATCAACTTGAGAGAAGAGAATGATAATTAAGATAAGTAACCCTACGTCCTAGCAAACTTACTTATATAAATTTCGATTGAAATACGTTGTTGGATTTATTTTATAGCGGATATAATTATGCCGATCTCAATGTCAAAGGACTCTACTTCTAAAATCCAGTGCTGGTTAATGAGACTTCGATAAATAGGTATAACTTAATAGTTCTGAGGAATATCTCACTTACAAACAATTCTATATAATTATAACAGTGTTTAATCTCCGAGCTCAAACTGTCTTCTCCTTTTGTGGAAATTACTGTTTCCAATTTTGCCAAGAGTTACTCCTAATGACAGTTATTTTTTATGATTACTTATTGTAACTAATTTCGTTAGTCATCAGATTTTGTCTGATTGATACGTAGGTATGGTGAATTACAGTCCAGTTGAAAATTTTACTTAACCGACTTTACTTTATTCAACTTTACACTCAACTTTTTACCGAGCATTTAATATAGATAGTTAATGCTCGGTTTCTATATATTCTACTTACAAACGTCAAGAAAATGTAAGGTGCTGGACATGGGATATGGGAATCAGCCATTAAAATATTAATAATAATAAACTTTAAAAATAACAGACAATTCAACAAAATAACGAGCGGTATCTAAATTAAATTAAAACTTAAATTCGTTTTTAACGCAATTAAGGCAATACTGAAAAATGACTTTCACAATACCAATATTATTTTCGAATCAACGTTTCTATCAATAAAACTCATTAGAATAACTTGTGGTGAAACAGTTTATGAAATCGTACACGAGCAAATCGCGTTTTGCGACTCATCATTTTTGATAATTAATTATAGTTCGCCAGTCATGCTCCAACCCTCTTCCCGGAAACACACGTCTTAAGAGCGTACGCGATAGGTACCTTGACAGGCTATAACTCTATACTGTGTACTGAATATGATTCATTTGACTTCATTTTAATACAAGCAATTAAAGTGATCAGTTTATTTATCTTCAATTCGCATTCCACCTAACTAAACAGATCTAGAATCTATTAG
Organism: Scotopteryx bipunctaria; assembly: GCA_949320045.1. Taxonomy (NCBI): domain Eukaryota; kingdom Metazoa; phylum Arthropoda; class Insecta; order Lepidoptera; family Geometridae; genus Scotopteryx; species Scotopteryx bipunctaria. Next base: position 7,687,380 of record OX439445.1, on the reverse strand, counting down.
TATCACGTATACTAAAAACGCTTACGGACCATTAGGGCTGAAATTTAAAATACCTTAACATTATGAGCGATCTTTAGATCGTATCTTTTGCAATTCTACCTCTCAGTACCTACCAAAAATAGAACCAAAGCTTTAGCAAGCAAGCAATCAGTGACTGGTAAATCACATTAGATCTCTGCTTGCAGATAGTGTACACGGTCTAGGAGAACAAGTAATGCCTATATTCTTATCATCCTTCCCTTTGTTCCTCTTTTAAACTCAATTAATCAAAGAGCAAACATGAAAGTGGGAACTTATATAACTATATATAATATTTACCTCACTTGCTCGCATCTTAAAGACGGGAGGGTACCAAATAAATTATTTCTAAGTGACTGAACTTGCTTGTGATTTATTCAAAAATGGGCTTTGATGATTTGAAGATCTTTGAACCCACAAAATAAAATATTGTGCTTCTTTCCAACTGGGCCCAGTTGAAATGGATAATACAATACCTATTGCAATTATAGGTAGGTATAATATTATCTATAATATAAAAATGAATCGCAAAATGTGTTGGTAAGCGCATAACTCAACAACGCCTGGACCAATTTGGCCAAATCTTTTTTTAAAATGTTCGTTGAAGTTCAAGGATGGTTTTTACGGCGAGAAAAATTAGAATTATTGCTGGAAAAACCCTAAAAATAGATTATAGGCTATTTTTCAACCGGGTACCACGCGAGCGAAGCCGCGGGTGGCAGCAGCTAGTTAATGAATAAATAAATAAATTATATACTAGCTTACATGCGCGGCTTCGTTCGCGTGGTTTAAATTTTGACTACTAGAAAAACCCTTTTTGAGGGTTATTTTGAAAACACCAGAAACACCATATCCTTTACCTATTTTTGTATTAAAAGTATTCTAACTAAGTTTCGAGCCAATAGCACCACCCATTAAAAATTCCCATACAAACTCTGACACCTCATTTTACCCTTTTTAAGGCTTGTTTTGAAATATTCTAAAACGTGTCGATTTATTTCGCCAAAACCCCACCTTAGTGGATAGTTTTGCCATAAAAGAACTATAGCATATGATATTGGAACGAATACGAACGAACTAGGAATATACGTAGTAAGCCAGTCTACATATACCTATTCCTAGTTTCATTCAAATCTGTTCAGCATTTACGGCGTGATTAAGACACAAACATCCTTACAAACTTTCGGATTTGTAGGATAACTCCAATTGGAATGAAAAGGGTAAGCAGTATAAGCTTTTTATGGTTTCTCTTGTCATGAAGATTAATGTTTTTGTAATTTGAAAACTTCCATAATTTAATTTCGACCCACTTTATAAGTAAACAACAAGTAATTACAACCCATAAAGTTATTTAGGTCCCCGTCTTTTACGAGTTAGCTTAGTAGACCGAAAATAACGACTGGTTCTCACGTATTCCTAGGAAGCTTTTCTCAATCTTTGCTCTATATAAACGCCCTTTAGAGCCCTTTACAGCTGTATCTCTGAGAAAACACTTGAATTAAAGCAACCCTAATGACTTCATGATTGATATACTCGCGCCTTTTATTGACGCGTCACAGTATTAATAATTTTCGGTAAATTAAATTTAACAAAGATGATGAATTCTTGTTAAAATCGTTAAATCTGTAGGTATACCTATCAGTAGATAAATATCTATAGATATTATACAGTAGATATTATACAAATGTGTGTGTAGTATTATTGTTTACACTGAGAAACAAAACCTAGTGAACCTAGTGAACGTGGTGTGTGGTAATTTTAAGAAGTTTTACGGTAACACCAACTACAGTCCCGACCATAAAACTCCACAAGAAAATGTGGTGGTTGAGGTTTAATATTTTATTTATTACAGCCACTACAGTTTATTTATAAGGAAACCACTTTAAATATAAAATTAACCAAAAGAGACCCTCTTTTTCTACATTAACGGCTCTTTACCGTAATATTGCCTCATTTTTAAATTCTGCTCATTTTTAACTACTTCTCTGCTGGACTGGGAGTAAAGAAAAAGCATAGAATGCGTCCAGCTGCTTCTCTCCCCGAGCATGACGTAAAAGTTGACTAAGAGATAGTGTCCTCTCCAACATGATGGACCACCTGTATGGGCGATGGGCTGATCACCTGTCACCATGGTTCACCATAACCAACTTAGGACTGGATCAGAAGTGACCGCAAGTTTTCTTAAGTTTACTTGTGGCTCTGCCCACCCCATTAGAGATAAAGGCGTGATAATGTGTTTTAAATTATACATACCACTACAACAAATCTTATACTATCACTAGTACTTTCGAGTAGGGTAAAATAATGTGCCTCTCAAAGAAGCCTCTTATGCACATGACACATGTCATCGGACTTTTAGAATCCATAAGATATTTACCTTTACCTAAAACAATACCTATAGGTTAAAGGGATACTACAAAATATTAATGTCCAAACGGTCCTAGCGATTTTAAGGAATAAGGTACATTTGATTTTGATTTTTGAAACTTTTTCTTAACAAAAACCGTTGTACAGGTTGACAGGGCTCTACCATGAACCTCCAAATGATCATTAGTAGGTACATAATTCAATATTTAATAATGACGAAAATAGTAAAGCGTGGGTGACACAAAAATAATTTAAGACTATTTTTAAAGTTGCGGGGTGATATAGCGAGGTTACGAAGCCTAGCTAGTCTACACAGTAATAACTTACCCGCGGTGAAATCTCGTATGTGAGGCATCTGATTCTTCCCAGTGAGACGGCGCGCGTTGTCAGCTCCATTGTTAGCGTCATATTCGTTGATGTGAGCGCCGTGTCTACGCGCCAGCTTGTCTATAGCCCGCTCAATCACTCTGCGGGACAGTCAAAAGTGATCATTTTCATCTGACGTTGGTCGCATATATCACTGATGACAATTCAGATATTGTATAAACTGGCTTTGTATTCGTGAACAGGTTTTCCTCTCTACATTGTTCGAAAATAAGTGTTTAGAGTGGTTTTTGTGTGAAATACATTTTACTGTTACCATTTGTTTAGCAAATGGTGGTGATATTATATCAAAACGAGTAGGTGTTATATCGTTTCTATCGACAAAACAGAACGAAAGTTGTACCTACATTTATCTACTCCCAAAAGGTGAAGAAAACCAGAATGTCATAGAAATTTTAAAAGACGTCAAATGCAAGAAAGGAGCCTCTTTGAGGCGCACTTCAATCCTTTTACTACACTGATTCAAAATAACTAGTGACACGAGTAGTAGTAGTAGTAGTTAAAAAAAATTATCTAACTTACTTCGTTCTACTGCTGAGCAGAGGCTCATAACAGCTTTAAAAACCTTTTAAGGGTTTCGTACCCGAAGATTGCCAACGGGACCTTATTACTAAGCCTCCACTGTCCGCCTGCTCGTTCGTCAATCAGCGGACTGTATCTCATGAACAGAAATAGAGTAAAGAGTTGAAATTTTACAGAATGTGATATTTCTATTGCCACCATAGCAACAAATTTTAAAATTAAAAGGGGGCCCCATACAAAAAACATTTACGTACATGTACGATAGTACGGAAACCTTGGAGTACAAATTCAACTCGTACTGTTCTGCTTCGGTTTTTTAGCTTTGAAAAATGCTTACAGAATGCCATCGTCTTCCCTCATGTCCTTGGAAGAGAAGTAGCAGAAGGTACCGTTGCCCGGCCAGTCCGGAACGGGCTGCGGCTCGAAAGTGGCCACGGTTCCGTACTCCTCCGCCAGGCGAGCCAGAATGTATCGCGCCATCCATAGATCATCCGCTGACCTTATGCCCGGGCTTGGCCCGACCTTGACCGCGACAAAAATAACAATATGATTCATCAGCAACCTATAGGCCATTCGAAATTCTACTAATATTATCAGTGCAAAAGTTTGTGATGATTTGAGGATGTAACGACTGAACGAATTGAATAAAACTTGGAATATACACAGGTAACTTCAGTCATAACTTCAGGTAGGTACCGTTTTCAGAATCCTTCACTGTTTGCAATTTGACATAGATTATTTTTTTTTTTACTATCAAAAACCAACCAACCTGAAAATTCCATTGAGATGGTGTGGTGCCGGGATTAATTCCGTTTAATTGAACACCCGCAAAAAGGCAACACCTACAAAAAAAGTGTTTTTGTAAACATTCCAAATAAAAATTATGATTAGATACAGCGCCTCTCATCTTTTAGTTGTTTGAGCTTATCAATTTATTATACCTCCCAACTTCAGTGTAAACTATAAAACCATATAACCTATAATCAATATAATATCGTAAAATGTGATAATGTTGGAAACAATTGGCTAATAAATTGACTATTCAATTTTATCGATTTGTAATTTATGCCAATTACCAAACGAATTGGACTACGTTAATTTTTTTACTGAAGAATATTTAAGCCAAAATTTAAATAAAAGGGAACACGCTAGAGGGTTTATGGTTTCTCGGGGTTTTTTATTTCTCGAACTAGAGATTTCTCGGGGTTTTCCGGGAAGTTGACAAATTTATATTTACGTCTATTAATTTGTATCATCAAAGAAAAAGCAAACCTATCTTTTATTGCTAGGAGTTCAGGTATAGTTTCTCGAGTTTTCGGGCCGATTTTCCCGGGTACGAGACCTACAAATTTCCCGGTATAGACTCTAGACTACACGTTAAAAGGGCTTTCCAAAGTAGCACGAAACTTATTTTATTAAGTCAAGCGCACAATAACGACCTAACTGGGCGGCGGCGGCTTGGTAAGGTAACATATAAAAAGGCGAATAGGTAGATACATTACATTACGTATGCCAACTGGTCCATTGACAGAATAGTCTAATTTTTTGCCGTACCTGTAAAAAGCTTCCATAAGATCTCTAGCAACGATCTTGTTCGCCCCTGTGGCGCAGTAGTAGGGCCCCGGCGGGGCAGGGAACCCTCCGGGCGGCCAGCCTAATGGCCGGCCGTCGGTCGTAGTCAGGAAAAATTCTTGATTGAAACCAAACCATGGCTCCTCCACCTCACCCTTCTCGCATAGCATCACGCAGTTTTTACGGTAGTTCGATGCTGACGGAATAAGAAGCACCTAAGTGCTAAATGTCATAAAGGGAGGAACATTGTATCGCACGAGCCGTACTTGAGAACTTTTACATAAAATCTTAGTTGACATAAAATAAGAGGAGCCTAAAATATTTTAAGTAATTTATATGTTTTCTCTTTATAAAATATTAAGTGATTCGTGTGTTTGAAAAAGCATTTTTCAATATCGATTAGGTACCTAATTTATTTGAAAATAAATTATTTTTTCATTCTAATCCAGCGTCAGGTGAATTTTATCTTCCAGTAATTATGCCAGCATCTTCTTGCAGGCGTTGCTTTGACAAAGTGTCGTAAATATCGCGCAAGATGCTCCATAAAGTACGATCAGTGGCGGTCGTATCTTAAATAAACCGTTTATTAATGAGTCTCTGCACAGAAATTTAATACGTTTCATGGAAAATAATTTGAACATTGAGTTTATACCTCAAAAATTCTATTGAATAAACACCTTATTTTTCATATTCTAATGAAATGAGACGGAGGTGCAAAATAATAATGTTGACTCACGCAGGAAAATATTGCGACAATTCTTAATTTTCTTTCATAAAAAAATTATGTAGGACATTTTTCAGTAGCGTGCGCTTGGCCGGCATCGAATAAAAACAGCCCTGTAACGGACTGGAGACAATTTATCATTGTTTGAGGCAACGCCAGACAGTGGATCTGGAAATTATTATGTATAATTTCCTGTATATCCGCACAAATTCCAAGTTTGAAGATACAAGGCCTCAGATTGTTATGGATGATTCAGAAATGTTTTCGCAAATCGTATTTTTATTTAACTTAAGCTCTTCCAAGACGATTGAAAAGGTCTTACGGTTTTCGTAACAAAGATTCAACAAATTGTAGTCATTGTTTCAATTAGTAGGCTTAGCAGCTTATCCTTTATAGCTCTTATTTATTTTTTCACAAAGATAATTAGGTATTTTAAATCCATTTATCAGCCTAATAATGTACTCTGGACAACTTTTACTTCATTATAAGTTTACACTTTATGTTTTAATTACAATAAGCCGCAAGCTTAATAAATAACTCAAGTAAGGAACTCGTGCAGGAAAGGAAAGTAAAGGTAGCAAACCAGATCACATCATGTTAAAAGTTGTGTTACGGTTCCGACGTCGAAAGTCAATTAATTCAATAGATAACTCACCAGTGGGTTGGTAATTATGTTGGTATGTATCCGCCAGCACTAATATATTGCTGCTTCGTCGGAACGGATCATGGTAAATCACTTGCGGGAATATAAACGTGTCTGAGTTGTCAGGGTTGGCTTGGGCGGTGTTACTACCGTCAAAGTACCAAATCGGCAAATCTGGAACGATAAAATAACAATGAACCCATTGTTTAGATATGTAACGCTTTGAAGTTGTATCTGCTACTTGTTAATGCTGGCATTGAATTTTAATGAAAGAACAATCTAAATTTGCAGATCTAACGCTTCCAGAACCAATGTTCATTAAACGATACATACTTACAAACTTAAGGCAGTGTGTGTGTGTTTTTTTTTTTGAGAAAAGGATTAATTAGTTTTACATACATATACCTATATTATCACGCCCGTATCCCTAATGGGATAGGCAAAGCCGCAAATAAACTGCAGACATGGATATATGGATGGATACAAGATGGATATAGTGAACTATGGTGACAGGTGATCAGCCCATCGCCCATATAGATGGTCCATCATGTTGAAGATGATACTATCACTTAGTCGACTTTTGAATAACTAGTTTTATATAAAAAAATTGTGGAACGCCCCACGACTTTAAACGCGTTGTTTTTTTCCATACAAACATCATCGTCGAATTTTGGAAATGCCTTAGTGTACGTATTTCTAAGTACCTTTATGAGATTTGGGCACAAAATCGAAAGTTCGATCCTTCGATCGCAAGTTTATCCCAGACCCGTCGACCCACACGTAGCTGGCGAGTATTGCGTCACATGGTATTTCTAAGTCCTCATATTTACGCATAGCAGACTTATTCAACGCAATCGGAGTGGAATTCATCGTTAGTCCTGAATGAATATTTCAAAATGATTAAAGCGCGCCTATAGAACCTACGCAGTCTACGAAACAATAAAAGCCCTCACAGACGTAGCTATAATCTATATATATAAAATAGTAGGCATTTTTCTGCAATCAACACACAACCCAAACTACTAAGCTAGGAAAAAGCTAAGCTAAGCTGAAATTTGAAAAATGGCTTCCTCTTATAGCAAAACCACCCACTAAGGCAGAGTTTTTTGAAATTTAACCCTTAACGGGTGAAGATTTGAAAACGTTTGTATGATACTTTTTATATTAGAGAGTATATGCCATAATATATCGTAGATAACATACCTTGCTATAATTTACATTATAGCTACGTATGTGACGACCTATATATTAATATCATTTATTCTAGGGCGAAGACACAGCCACGAAAATCCTATTTCAATTCAAAGTGCTGTGCAAATACTGCTTAAATAGGTACCAAATAAAATCTTTATTTAAATAGACTTCACTCGTTGTAGACATAACTTATCGAGTTTACTGACTGTCTTCTTTTATAGCGAGTATTAATGATGATTATTCTCTCACCGCTGGAAAAAACTTACCTCTACACTGCTTTGTACCCACAATAAGTTTAGTAGGTATTCTAGCTAGGTGTTGTGAGGCCGTCGGACGAAGCCTTTAATAATTTTGCACTTACCTTCTGGGGCGTACGATGGAAGTTCTGTCATAATAAATTTCACAACCTAGAAAGAAAATTTAAAAGGAATTATTAATATTGCATCTTGCATACTCACTAAAAATGTCATACAATATCTATCAAAGAAAAATCTGCTACGCCATTAAAGAAGACGTGATTATTAGGCGTACTTACGAGTATGAAAATTGTTATTGTGCTTGCCCTTTTGAAATAATTCACTACAAAATTTTATAAAAATGCAAATCCATCAGAAGCTGTTATATTTTCGTTTGACATATATATTTTTTTCATTTTAGACAGGAAGTCATTTTTAAGTTTTTGATTTGTTGATTAAAAAGTATAAATGGTTTTAAATTAGTCGTGCCCAGCGTATCCAAATTTGGACAAATAACTATTGTTCATTTTAAAATTCACTTTGGACTAACTTATTAAATGATGTATTTGTATTTGTATATCTGCGATATTTAAGGCCAATCCTGGCCAATCTAACACAAAATAACTTACTCCTGTAACTACCTATCTGTATTTTTGGATGTAGGCCCACCTTTGTTGGTTGTTATCTGTTGTTATATTCTGTGTATGTCATTGTCTTAAGCTTTCTTTAAGATTTACTTTGGATCAATCAGGGATCAATAGGGTTCTGTATTCTATGTACCTACAAAATGTACATATTCGATTGAGATTTGCTTGATATCCTCATTATAATCTCCCTGCCATCGGCACAACATGACTTATTCTTCCATTCCCCTGTATCAACCGTCATCTCAGTATTCACTCCTTTCCTAATCATATCATCATTCACGCAATCCATTCATCTCTTCTTTAGTCTAGTTCTACCCCTCTATCCATCCACTTTCATATCTAACCTTCTTTTCACATATAATTTATCCCTCCGTATGACACACCCGTACCATGCTAATCTATGGGAGCTTTGGGGGATCTGTGGTGAGAATATTTTTTTCGTGCATAGAGCATAGAGAAATTTAACCTTTTAGTGGTTTATTACTATCAATATTATCACGATATTCTCGATTATCATGATAATATTGAGGGAATATTGATGCGTATCGCAGTATCATGTTAATATCACTGGTTATCCGGATTTTTTAAAGCCACGATAACGAGATGACATGACCTAAAAGAATATTCTGTCAGAACGCGCTTGCAGTCATGATAGAAAAGCCCTATTAATTTAGGAATGATCTCACACTCGATTCAATAAGATAATGAATTAAATACCTGTTTTATTTTAATTATACTTATTTACTTCTCTGCTGGACTGGGAATAAATAAAAAACATAGAATGCGTCCAGCTGCTTCTCTTCCCAAGGATGTTCGTAAAAGTCGGAGTAAGGAGTAGTATCCTCTCCAACATGATGGACTTATATTATAGATATATGGGCAAGGGGCTGATCACCTGCCACCATGGTTCACCATATCCATCTTGGGACTCTTGAATCTGAGTAGCTGTCAGTTTTTAGTTATGGCTCTGCCCACCCCATTAGGGATACGGGTAATAGTTAATTTATTTAATTGATTCGAATAAGTGATAGAGTTTGTCTCATGTATGTCTTGTTTAGTAATAAGGTGAAACCAAAATTAAAAGCTTCTCAAGCAAGCCCTGACTCATTCAATAACAATAATTGATGTAAGTATGCAATTGTTCAAATCGTCGCCAAAGTGTATTTCTTGTGTGAGTTCAAATGAGTGAAATGGTTTCGTTTTATAACCCAATGCTTTCTGGAAAGTTTATCTACTCTTCAATGCGAATGCTAGTTTTATAGCTATAGCTGCTCTTCATTCATATCCGTAATTTGAAACACGACAATACTCCAGCAAAGTCAACGTACCTATTGACGTGATAATATTCACACGTGTAATAGCCCCCTTCAATACTTGTGATCTTGTAATAATATTGATTGTGTAATATAACCCAGTGTTATAAGCAGTGGGATGACATAGGTTAAAAAAAAATAACTCAGTGAAAATGCAATTGGTGTAAATTGTACTTTTATGTTGATTTATTTGATATTATTTTTAAAGCTTCTATTGAAATGTAGCAGTGAAATATTCTAATAATGCGTGCAAAAATCTCCTTGAAACCATGCTTCTTTCAGTTATCACTTTTCTAGTAATAGTGAGCTGTTATAGTGCTCGTCTTCTGCCCCGCGATGATAGTGAATTCACAGACCTTCAGAAACAAAAGGCCGATTCACCCACTAATAGTTATCTTTTGAAGCGAAATTTCACTGCTTCAGGAAGTAGATCCACTCAACAGGCTACGACCAACTCCACATTAATAAAACAGCCAAAGAAGTGGGAAGTGGGACAAGTCACCAGAAAGCAATATGAGATCATCAACCTGCTCTGGAGGAAAAATAAATTATTCGTGAACGTTGTGAATACCTCAACTACAACTCACTATGACCCCACCTCACCAAGCTCCAGCAAGAATGACAACTTAACAAAAAAGTTATTTGATGTTATTAAAGGAGAAACTCCATTTACATTCAGTGCCCGACCTCCGGCAACACACCCTTTCACACCTAGTTACATCGAATTCTATTATTCCGATGATTACGAACAACAAAGAAATACCTCAAATTCCAATTGCCAATTAAAAAACACTGAAAAATCTAAGTCAAAGATTATAAGTACGCCAAACTCATCATTATTGATATTTCACTTGAAAGGACCTCTGTTAACAAGAACGACTAGAAATTACTATTCAACTTCATCTTCATCAAGACTACATTTCAATGATATTCATACTTCTAATAAATTACACAAACCAGTTAGTTTTATAAACAAATCTATTTTAGAAACAAAAACACATTTAGTTTCCCCGGTACCAATCACCAATGAAAATACACCTGAAAAAAATCACTCAAGTTGCTTAATTATGAGAACGGAATTAACGCAAAATTATTCCGATTTTGGTGTAACAAAACATCAGACTGAGTCAACAACAGTGTACGACAAAATTAAGTTCTTTGAGATGTACGACAAACACACGCAAGTACCTTTTGCCCAAAAACCAAATATGTTGGAATTTGATTATGAGAATACTGATGAAGTAATTGAACTGAAAAATGTTGATAAGATCCTACTGGAGCATGTAGATCAAAGCAGTCATCAACATAACGAAGCGAAGCATTCAAAGAAACATATTGTAGTAAATAACAAAAACTTGAGTCAGTCATGCATTGAGGAGAAAGGAGAACCAAAAGTCGACTTATTAAATTTAACAACGCAAAAGCAAAACAATGCGAGCTCGTATACTAATGGAAGTATTGTAAAATCAGAGACAAGAGCTACAAATATTTACTCGTATATTAACAAGTCTGTATCGTGGACTAAATACCCTTTTGCAGCCGTCTACGTTTATGAACCCTCACAGGTAGTTGACTTCTTAAGAACGAGAAAACTTAATATATGTACAAATTCTGCGTGAAGGTACGAAACATGTAAAACATCGAGCTGATTAGTTACGAATTTAATCCGATGATTTATTTACGACTATTTTAATCTGAAATTTCATGTTTGAATAAGATCGTCAATAACCCAGCTAACTCAAATACTCGTTAAAACTTACAAACTTGATGAAGCCTACAACTTTTCTCCATACTCTCAATTTAAAAACCTTTTGTAGGTACATTGCGATGCTGCGAGTATAAGCGCTCATTGGCTGGTCGCCTCGGGATCCTGCTTGTCGCGTCTGAATCAAAGTCCTATTCTGGGTGATGGCCGCTCTGCATTTGTATCATACTGTTCGGACAGCTGGTGGCAGCCTGAACGTGTATCTTACGTAAAGTACAGCGTTGTTCATCCGTGGTACCATCCTCGAGACCGGACGAGGAGAAACCTTTACAACATAGGTACCCATGATTTAAGTTTCACATAACATTTCACTCAACTCGTGAGAAAGGTTTGTGCTAGCTTGTAGGTTTACTCATAGTTCATGGTTAAATATATGTGTAAAGGTAGAGCACGTATTGACGTAAGACGCGTTCATTGAACTTTTCAACCAACGGACTGTTCTGCAATGAACGTGCTTTCACTAAAAAATATTTAGCTTCTTATTATCTTTCCTTCTATTAACTCAAATGAGTTGCATTTTTATAATACAGAATGTTAGACTTTTTTGTGATTGTTTTAATAAGCGATAGTTTGTTAGTGACTTAAGTCTATGATATCTTACTAATGTGGTTAGTACTTATCCTACTATATTATAAATATGAAAGTTTGTGAGGATGTTTGAATTTTTGGATGTTTGTGCCTCAATCACGCCTAAACGGCTGAACGGATTTGAATGAAACTTATAATATACATGAACATACATGTGCTGGATTAACATAAAGGCTATTTTTCGTCCGGGTACCACACAAGCGAAGCCGCGGGTGGCAGCTAGTAGTATATAATTTATTCTGTGTTAGGTGTCATTCAAGTGGTCACCACCATGATGTCTTGTAGTGAGTGGGCGCCGGTGACACTCATGTCTCATCAGTTCGCTGTCAATCAAGGTGGATCAGAGGCCTTGGCTTTGGGATGGGGCTTGGACAGGTATAATAAATATTTTGTATTATTTCATGATAAAAAAAAACTTGAAAGCTTTTATTGATCGAGCAAGCGAATATCTCGGTGTCAACTTGGATGATTTGGAGTTGTATGTTTGTGGATATGTTTGTTAGAGCATAACTTTCGAACCGTTAATTCAATCTGTATGAAACTTGGTAGGTCAATAGATTATGCTATGAAGATTTGCAGAGAAGCTTATAATCGGTGAAAGAGTAGTAAAGATATTGGGTTCTAAGAGGGTAAAAAAAACTTTTACTTTTAATTTCTATAGGATGGTACCAAAGAGTTTCAACTAGTTTTTCATCGAAGTCAGTTTTGTTTTTAGTTTTTAAAACGTAAGGCAGCTAGTTTATGTATAAAATAAAAAATATTATGTAGGTACATTGAATAATAGGTAATCCAAATCTTTTGAAACTTAGTGTAATTTATCTACAGATACGATACAAGATACGCCATATTAGATCTGCCTAAAGTCTCATTGATGATTTACAAAGGCTTAGTGTTCTCGGATTCATGTCCCGGAAACATTGGATATGGGTAAGTATGTAACACTATAGTTCACGAGATGAAATTACTGAAAAGCAATTTGTCAAATTTAATGCAGAAGGAAATCAAATCCAAGTTTTAAGAAACCTTATAAAAATCTGTAATAATTAAAAAAAATTTTTTTTTGATGATTATGAGCCTTCTTATTTAAATATGATAACAGAGCACTGGTGGTCTAGTAGTAGCGGCCTTACTTACCGATCTTAAGGTCGTGGGTTCAAATCCGATCGTGCACCAATGAATTTACTTCGAAAAATTGATGTGTGCCATACTGTGCTCAGTACGGTCAAATAATAAAGCAAAACATCGTGAGGAAACCGGTACGTCGTAATACCAAAAAAGTTAGTTGTCTAGAACCTTCGAGGCGCAATTTCCTTTCGCTAGTGAAGTGAACTACTGCTAGACACGACTATATAGCCGTAGTGTTTCCAATATGAAAAGTTAAATAGTTTACGGTCTCATGCGTAAAAAAAACTTTATTAGGGTTTAGCGATCCACTAGTTAAAACGTCTGCTTGGTCTAATGAATGCTTGCTATAAATGTTTATTCATAATCGTCCGATAGCTTTGCTAGCAAAAATGCCACTATAGCAGGGAAATATTGCCATTACACTGAAAATCTCAGTTAATATCCTGCTCGTTCACGATACGCAAACCAATCCTATAAAAAATGACCTAATTTAGATTTTGTATCAGTGATTTGGTTGATATTTTCAAAACATAGGAGCAATGCCAATTGTCATTTTAAAATTTTTGGCGTCCACAAAAGAAATACAAATATTTTTATGTCAATATGATCTTATTTAACAACAGCTGATGGAATGTTGGCCATTTTCCTCTTTAAACGTTTAAACTAAGGGTCTGGTTCTGCTAAGTTTAGCGGGCTGCTAGCGAGCTACTAGCATTAGCCAGCGGTTATGAATAACGTTTTTTCCTAGCAGTGCCCTAGCCTTTTATGAATGAGACCGTTAGTGTTTAAACCTTAAGTAATCTTTTTCTTTTAAGCAAAGTGAAGAGGCTTGATGAGGGGGGTAGCCTGAAGAATGTTTATTGCTTATCGCTGCCTCCCTACTCCGGTGAGGAGAGGGACCCGGTACATGGCAGCTTACTTTTAGTGGGTGGCAAATTAATTGCTTTATATTTACAGGTAAGTAATTAGTTGCATTCTTGTTATCATCTTTTAAAAGGTCTCTGTTTATAGGCTTAGGTGGAATAGCGGGCGAGTGCTCGGCTGAGATGCAAGAGACGCGGGTTCGATTCCCGCTGCGGGAGAAATGTTTGCATGTACTGCAAATATTTCTTTGGTGTCTGTGTATTGCGGTATCATGATACTCGTAGTTTCTGATAACCTCTACGCAGGGAATCCAAGTGTGGGGTGCGAACTATGTATGTGATTTATAGGTGTTATAAAAAAGAATGTGATAAAGTTCCCATTCCTTCATTAATTTTATTGATCGATTAATGGCTCACAACTACAAGGAAGCAACATATAGCTCCGTTTGCGATTTGCTCTGATTCTAAATAAATTTGTTGTAAAAAATTGTGCTTAATTAAGCACAAGATTTATAAAACGAATGGTACTATATTGGTTTACATCGACGTTTTTAAACTTTAACATCCCTTCAAGATATACTTTTCCAGAATATTCTTAGTTTTTCGTAAGTAAGCTAGAAATTAAATAAATAATGTACATTACAAATTTAATCGTCAGTACTGCTACATACAAATTGATCTTAATAAGTAAATAAAAAATATTAGAATTAAGAACTCTTAAAAAATTAACTCAAATAAATCAGATATCTTACTATACTTTATTGAAAAGTATATGAGAGTAAAATCTATTCATTCGTAAGCTCTTTTATAATCGAGAAGTTGAAAATTGTTTTGAAATTGAATCTTCTTTCTATTATGAATTGGTAAGTAAGAGGCTTTATTTTTTATTCTCTCGTTGAAAATGTAAATCGATTTTATCAATCTTTCGAAGGAAGGGGAGAAATTTTATCTTGTACAAACTTGTAAAACGTTTGTTTGAAAAATGTCTTTTTAACCGTATTTTCTAAAACTTATTTCAAAAGAACTAAGAACCTAGAGTGCCCGCTCTAATAGTAAAAGTATAAAGCTTTTGTTTTTTTTTTAACACTGTGAAATAAGGATATATACTCAACGATTCTATCCAACAGAGGTCCAAGGTCATCGACATACCTCAAAGAATTAAAAAACTGTAGTGGCAATGGGCTGGACATATTTTTTGCCGATGAAGCGTCAACCAGCGGGGCCAGTCGACTAAAGAGCCATGAGTTCTTGAGTGGAGACCGCGACTCGGCAAAACAATGTAGGACGCCCTCCGACTAGGTGGAGTGACGACTTGCAAATGACTGCCCATAGGTTGCGATGACACTCATTAGGCTCCCCAACTGCTCCCTATTAGGCCTATGTCCAGCAGTGGACTGCTATAGGCTGATGATGAAAAATAATTAAAAAAAAATATATGTACCTATCTTATTACTTTCTTTCTTACACTGCAGTTTTGGTTTGAGTGAGCAAGCTGTAAAACCCAGCCCATAGACGCATCAACTCGGTAACAGAATGAGCCTTGACGACTGTGGCCTTGGTTTTTATGGATCCATGTTGCGCATTTTATCACGTAGTGAAACTCTGAGCTCTTCATAGCGCGAAAAGACGAGCTAGGCTGACAATATTTTGACGAGTAAAAAAACCAATTAATATTTAAATTGAATGTTCATTTATTTTACTGTGAATATATCGTAGAACTCTTACTGCCTCACATAATCTTCACATTACAAAAATTATGTAAAAAAAAAACCCTACATATTTCATTTCATAAAATGCAGTACACCTTAACGCCAAAATGTTCAGTTACCTAGACTTTTTAAGGACCTGTATGAGTCAGGAGAATGACAACGACAATATACAAATTAATAAAAGAAGAAAGAAACAAGGAAAATATATTATACATATACCTATTCTTGTAACTCCACTTTCCGAATACAAGTTAACATCACGATAATTCGTTTTGCTCCTGGCGCATGGTACCTATAGGTAGAATTAATTAATAGCTTTGACGCAGACCCAAAATGATTACATTTGGTGGTTGCTACTTAGCAGACGGATTATCTGATCTTCTCTAACGAAGTTTTCTGTAATTTGGTTCATTTAGAAAATTCCCCTGACACAGCTTTTTACGGAATACGTAAAACTAACTAGTTTTAAGCTTAGTGAACTCACCAGAAAGCCATTTTAGCCGTAGAACAAAGATATTTATTAAGTATATATAAAATATGCTACCTTCTGCCCACTGCTTCGTTCTCATAGCCTAGGTATAAGCTCAGGTATTTCTTAGTTTCATCATTTAGCCCTTTCGTTATGGATTCACACACTAACAAAGAAACATCCAAACTTTCGCATATGTAATATTACGATTAGTAGGATAATACTCTATACATTTTCAAAGCAACCAATCCTGTCCGGCTGTCTGCTCAATGGCTCGCAAATTCTTTATTAGGGTGCTATTCAACATAGCAAGGGATCGTCTTACTTTTTATTTTATCTAATTTACTAAAAAGTTACGTACTTTTTGCCATAAACATTACTAATAGGTCCATAACCTAAATTCAGTAAAAGAAGATTCGTAGCGCCGCTACGCGCCTACGCCCGTAGCAAACGCATTTGATTTTGTGTAGCTCAATCAAATGTAGCAGACAACAGTCTTGTTCGAACACTTGGTCGTAGGTTCACATTTATAAAATTAGTATAAAACTCTCCTTGCATAAAATTTACCAGCTGTTTAGAAACTAAAAGATCTCGTTAGAATTAAAAACACTCTTGAAAATGATTTTACCAGGGATTATTCAAATTTATTCCAAAGTGTATTATTCAAACTTATTACTGTATACTTTTTATGTCAATTTATTCAGGAGGAACGACGTCCGTGGGGCGAGCAATCTGCTCAGTACACTGGAATCTGGAACCTTATCCCTTGGGTGGTAGAAGTGGCACGGGAACCGGAAGAAATGGAATCATTTACCGTCGAAATATAACGACTAACAAAATTGTGCGTATCAAAAGTCAAAAGCCATGTAATCTGCGGGTTTTAACTGTATTTTTTTGTTGAGTTTGTTATTGAATTTATTTATTAAACATTTACATTTCATCCGGTCTTTTGATACGGTAGAAGTTGATGTTTAGAAATTAATGGGTGCTAGGAATCTAATTTGATAGGAAGTCGAGATGCATTTGCGGTTAGTGTTCCAAGAAGTAGTTATCGATGCGATTTACAAGGACTTGAACATCTGAACCGTGAAATGGGAGAAAGTGCTAACCACTTTGAAGCTTTGACCCGAACCGCTCGTTTATATGGCGCTCGTTTATATAGAAGATAAATTAACCATGTCTTTTTCGTGGATAAGGTTAAACTAAAAGGTAAGGATAAGGATAAGGTTAAAGTTAAAACTTCATATAGAAAGGTGCTAGACAATTCTTTTCCAACTAAAAAAATATTTCTATGACTACAGCGTCTCTTATAGACAAAATTTGCCTCAGGACATAGCAAACGTAAACTAGATGGTTTATACAACGTCTGATTTTTTTTAACACAAACTTCATTCTATTTTTGTTTAAATTACATCAAAAGGGTTAAATAAAAGACAATGATGGTAGAGAGATTTTATTATCACTTTTAAATTAACACAGTGAAATCTTATTCATAAGCACAACCCGCACAATCAACTTGGAAACTGTGAGAAATGAGAATAAAACACAGAAAGCGATTCAAATGAGTTCATGTAAAATCTTAGCAGAGTATTAAGATAGACTTTCGAAGCAAGCGTCTGTGGTACTGCGTTAGTGACGTCACTAACCACTGACTGTCTACCTTAAGCAAAGTATAAGCCTTGGTTTCCTAGACAGCCAGGAAAAAGCCGTCATGTTGAAGGCGTGTGCGGCCATAAGCTTTACATTTAGCCTTAACTTATAAAGTACTTATAACTTATAAACCTAAACTCTGTTTAAATTGGCTCTGTGTCTCAAAAAATGATAATACTTGCAAACATTATTTAACTTTTAACAGATTTTAAAGGGGGTCAATTAGTAAGATATTTTTTAGTTCGAAAACATGTGCCAACGGGGTATGAAAGGAGCCTTTGAGACGCACTTTAAATTCTTTCGCCATATTGATTCGAAAGAACTAGTGACATGACTAGAGTAGTAGTTCATGTTCTTAAAATATTTCTTCCGGGTCTGGGTTTTGTGGAAATAGTACCTTGGAAACTCATCGTTTCTGATACCTACGATACAGGGATTTCTAGTTAAAGATTAGATAGAACTATGTGTGTGATTTTTGGGTGTATTGCATTTATATATGGTATATAAGAATATGGCCATGGCCATACGAAATTGATTTGCCTTTCCGAGGCCATGACTGTAAGGTGACTACGCATCGGTCATTTATCAACGATATTGTTCGTAGGAAACCAAAAGTTAAACATTCTCTTATTTGTCACCGTAATAATAATAATTGTGGCCCTATCTGAAATTCAGTGAAAAATTTACGTTATTATCAGAGCCAATCCTGCTTACGATAATATTATGAATAAACTCTCGATAGCGGCACGAGAAGCGCGTCGAATTTCACACCCACGCTTTCACAATCTACGTGGATTCAATAGAGTATTCATAGACTGGAATATGCTTAACTACCTCAGAAGTGAAAATTCGAAGGAAAATACGAATAGGTTTTGATTGGTCTCATATATAACTCTATTGGTAGTAGCTCTGCTTGCTACGATGTAGGTTATAGATTCGATTCCTACCCTAGGTCAAGTAAATTACATACTTAATGAACATAATGTTTGTTCTGTGTCTGAATGTCACAAATATATGATTACAAAAAAATATATAAGTTTTGACGGTGGTGTGGCGGGTGATTGCTTGGCTGAGATGCAAGAGACGTAGGTTCGATTCCCGCTGCGGAAGAAATGTTCACATGTTCAGAAAGTATTTCTTCCGGGTCTGGGTATTGTGGTACCATGGTACTTGTAGTTTCTGATACCCACGATACAGGGAATCCTAGTGTGGGGTCAAGACTATGTATGTGACTGTTAGGTGATATTTATTTATTTATTGTTTCAGCCATCTGGTTCCATAGCACAGCTATGCTTAGTTAGAGGCTAGATGGCGTTGTTTAATGTATGGAGCAATATTTACTTGGGACAGGTGATCAGCCCATTACCCATGTAGATGGTCCATCATGTTGAAGAGGATGCTACCTCTAGGTCAAATTTTACGACATGCTCGAGGTGAACGCAGTGAACAAGCAACTTGTTAGAAATATCATGTCCAATCTTAAGGCTAAGAAAGTCAGCTTAGGATTTCCGCCCATACTCTGTTACATACAGAGTCGTAATAGGTCCGGCACGTTGCATGCCGTTTGACATTTGACCTTTTTGCTTTTTTGAGACCTGGAACCAATGTGCGTACCTACACAACACACACATTGTGTCTGTGTTCGTGAGCAAGCACACAAAAACAATATGCACGTAAAATAATTAGGACCAATCCTATTAAAACATCTATACCTAATTGTCCTGACGGCGTGTTATGCAAGCAATATTATTGAACTTAAATTGGAATTACGCTCTGTAGGCGCAATTCTAGTTAGTGCTCAAAGCGTCTCAGCTCATTTCATAATCACGAGGGAATTCCAAGTGTTTATAGGAACTTGAGATTGCATCCCGTTCTATTTTAATAATCAATACATGTTTATACCGTTTATACATATACAGATGTAACAGGAGAGGTGGTGACAATTTTATTTGGCTAGTGCCAGGGCAACATGTTGAAAAGTGAGTTTGAATTGTACAAGTGCTAAAATCAATATTTCTTCTGTACATCAAAGACGATAATTAATTTAAAAAGATAGTTAGCTTATTTAAATACTACGCTACGACGCGACGGTATATAGAAAAGTAAGTTTTCTTAGCAAAAGGATGGGATTGTGTCATATAAATGATAAAAATATTTATTTAGACGTTATAAGTGTTAATAATCCCTAACTATTTAAAGCCAATAACTCTACCTACGTTAAGGACGAAGAAGATATACTAATGTACTACGTATTATTAAGCAGTAAAAACTGGCAACATTTTTTGGTTCACTTCTGTGGTTTATTATTGTTAAAAGGTCAGAACTTAATTTAAAAATCTAACTACTGTAAATAAAACTATCGTAACATTGACATATAACACGCTATTGCTAGGCCAACAATTTTCTGCGGTCAAAATCATGCTATCATTGCCATGTTTTAGGCTACACCTACACGAACTAACATTCGACGATTGGTACCTATCAAATCCATGTTAGCAGATTTAAAGGGATTGCCATATCTTAGATATAAACAGGGATATCGTTTCCAAGCCCTTTGTTCTACCCCACCAAGCGCGACGATGATGAAACTACCCCCGAGAAAATTACTTTAACGAAGGGTCTCCATCGACAACTATAAACGTGAACCTTATTTCCTCCAAGTAAATTGGAAAAAACGACAAAGGAAATATTGAGGAAGTTGTAAATGATGTTTTACATAGCATTGCACTCTTAACTGTGGTGAAAGTTCCAACCGCATAAAATACAATATAGAGTCCTTTCAACTGTCTGGAGATTTGTAACTAATCGTAGCTGTACCGTAAGTTTTCTCAGACGACGCTAGCGACTGTAGCAAAAACATTTATGTGTATTAAAACTTTTACAGCGCAACTGAACAGATTATGGTACTAAATTCAGAATGGACTCATACCCTCCAGCCTCCAGCCCTTACGTTTTACCTAACCTCGCCTACAAAAAATAAATAAATAAATATTTGTGGACATTTCACACAGCGCCATCTAGCTGCAAACTTAGCAGAGCTTGTACAATGGGAACCAGGTGGCTGATAGAATATATATATAACTAGCTGCCGCCCGCGGCTTCGCTCGCGTGGTATCCAGATATAAAATAGCCTATATGTTAATCCAGTACATGTACTATGTATATTCCAAGTTTCATTCAAATCCGTTCAGCCGTTTAGGCGTGATTGAGGCACAAACATCCAAACATCCAAACTCACAAACTTTCGCATTTATAATATAAGTAAGATATACTTTTATACTTTTTTTTTGTAAACACATATTTCTACAAAACATAATACACAATGCTACAAAAACCCAGACCTGGAGGAAATATTTGCAGAACGTACAAATATTTCTCCCGTAACGGGAATCGAACACGCGCATCTTGCGTCTCAGCCGAGCACTCACCCGCCACGCCACCGAGGTCTACAATTTCGTAGGGTTTTGTAAATCTTTGCAAACACTAGTGAGCATAGTCCAGTTGGTCGTATCCTCGGGACTTTTTCCTTATATTTTTGTAATATAATACGCTTATTGACAGTAACGTCCGCCTAGAAAACCAAGGTTTGATATCCCTTTGTTTTCAGATTATAACAAGTCTTTATTGGAAAAGAACAAAAAACCCGACTGCGTAGAATTTAGCTAGTACCTTTGCCATATTAGATTTTTTGTTGCATGATGATAGAGATGATGATGATGATGAATTTGTACCATTTTAGTCCAAGTTTTAGTAAATTGAAAATGGCTACATTAATTTAATTCTTTGTCATATTTAAAGACGACGAAAATGTAAAAAACAACTTTTTTTACACTTTAGTGTCAAAATGTGTCATAGGCTGTAAGGTAACTTTAACACTCTTGTTTTCTAAACGAATCCAACGACACCTCATTTGTCAAAATCCTTCCAGCCCTTTTGGCTACAGAGGCAGCCAAAGGAATAAATGGAAAATGGCTTCTTCCAACCATATTGTTTTTTTTTGACATTTTATACCTATATAGCCTATGACACTCTCGTCGCCAAGATGAATCCAACGACGCCTCACTCAGCCACTTGGACTACAGCTTCAGCCAAAGGAATGCACATACCTACCTACATATCTACCATGCCTACATACATGACGCTTCTTCTTCGCAGTCGGGTAAAAAGGGCATATTATCGCGCTTAAGAGTAACATTTATATAAGGGCCTATCCACACGGCGCGTTGCGTCATCACAATGCAAAAATTTTGACGCATTGCCGGCTACACAGGCACTGCGTCATCGGAGTGTTGCTACGACGCAGTTGTAACGTTTCGTCGACGCAGCGACGACGCAGTTGCGGCAAGCATTTTGTAAAAACATTCCTATGAACGCACAAAACAACTGACCACTGGCGCTCCGGCATCGCAATGAGATACACACCTCCCGCTTCATCTCGCCGGACTGCAGTCAGTCGTGTAAGCGTTGCGTTGCGTCGCGCCGCGCCGTGTGGACAGGCTTTAAGAGCTCAGGTGTTTCAATCAAAGTACAAATTGTTCATGACACTTGTAATCCAAGCCACGTACCCGGAGGTCCTCGTGTAGATGCCGTACTTGCCTTGCTTGCCGCAGCCATCGCCGAAACTCGTTATTCCCTGCAACAAATTACCCGTAAATCACAATCCTTACGTGACCAGATTTGTAGGGATCAGGATAACCTGCTCTGATGTATTGTACAGTACGACCAACTTAATCGTTCAGGTGCACAAAATTGGAACTAACCTTGGTAAGTTCCTTAAGTGAAAATATCAAACCTCAACTGAACAGTAATTACCATTACTAATTGGCAACCAAATTTTCAAAGCAGACTAAGAAAAATGGGAGAACCATTACATCGGCCTACATTAATGCTTAGTGCTATATCTGCAAATGTTTGTAATCGCAGAAAAATAAATTTATTTAGTATTTTTGAAAAAGGATAGAGAAGTTTGGCGAAAGTGAGGAGTGAAAGAAATTAGTTGAGGCCTATGTCAAAGGACAACCCGGCCAACAAACTGGTTGCTTGTGTTTTTTATTTTATTTCTATTGTTAAGCGAGATTAAAAAAAATCTGATACCTAAGTTAAAAATGTACTGTAAATCGGTCAGCAAATTATTATTTATTATTATTTTTCCTGTGCTGCGAGACCTTACTTCTCGCCATGTCAAAAATCCCTTCACATGCCACATTTGCAAAGTTAAATTCGCAACTTATTCTAGGCAAGTTACATTGATACTACTTAACTTTAGCGTCTTGCTTAGGTCAACAGGAAGTACCTACGCTGTCTAATATTAGATGACATAAATAGCCTTGACTTACTGTCTTGAAATATTTACACATCCATGGGGCCGTAGATCTTATTACATACTTGATATTCATTTCAAACTGATATCTCTTCCTGTTCCTGAAAAACCTGGTCTTGACATGGTCGGACAGACAGATTTGATTTTCCATTTGGGTCAAACGATAAAAATATCCCTTGATGTATAAAAATCACAAAAAAGGTTGAACCTCAAACGCGCTTGAGTTAATCGGTTGACGACATCGGTGGCGTGGCGGGCGAGTGCTCGACCACGACGCAAGAGGTGTGGGTTGGATTCCCGCTACGGGAGAAATGTTTGTATGTTCTTTGCGGCTAGATGATGCTATGTAAAATGTCCACAAGTATTTATTTATTATTATTAATAATTTATTCTGCAAATATTTCTTCCGGATCTGGGTGTTGTAGAATTATAAGAATGTATTTACAAAAGTTTATAAGTATTCTATCAGCCATCTGGTGCCCATAGTACAAGCTTTGCTTAGTTTGGGGCTAGATAGCGCTGTTTCAAATGTCCACAAATATTTAATTTAATAATAGAAAATATTTTGTTGGTCTGTTTGTTAATTTAACCTCAAAGGCCTCCACTGCAGCTCGGCTGAAAATGAAAATGACTTCTCTTTCTTATCTCATGGTTCCGCATCAATATAGCATTTTATAATTTTTTCCTTAATCTTTCTTTATACGCCAATAGAACACATAATTCACATTGACAAAGATACTTCACAAAAAATAGTACTATAGAATGTGCACCAATTACAGGCGTGCACAGCATTTGAAACAAATTCGCAGACAATAGCTAGTGAAAAGAAAAATATATACCTATATATGGATATTATAAAACAATAGTAATGTTATAAAATATCTTCCGTCACATTATACACATTAGTGTGATTACATAACAAGCTTTCGAAAATTCAATTCAGACTACAAAAGGCCAAAGCCAAAGGCACCTGAATAAATTTGAGGGTTTATAAATAATTTATCAGTGCTTAGCTATGTTGCAAAGAAACTGAAATTCTAAAGAGGTAGGTGGGTAATGAAATTAATAATAAATAAATAAATGTTGCGAATGCCTCAAACTGCGTCCCGCTATATCTCAAAGGTAACAGTGTATCTTACATAAATGTTTTTGTTTTTTACTTCCATGTGAAAACAACAAATACTTGGATAGTCAAACTTCAGTTTGAGAGCACCTGTTATTAACATGAGGACCACGTAACTGAGGTTTATCATTGCAAGTCTTACGAGTGAGAAGTAACAAATGCCGATTTTATAACGCTCATTAGTTAGATGAATCATGCATTATCATAAACAAGTCAAATCAAATGTATTTTACTCTCATATCGAGAGGGGGTTGGAAGTTGGAACCCTCCTCGATGTGCGATCAATAAATCAGATATTCCGCTTTCTTGAGGTAATTTTTTTTTGTCATAACTTAAAACTGTACGCCATAGATTAAAGTAGCAAGCTGTCATAGTATGGGTCACTCGAGCCCTTGTGAATGATATTTCACTCGACCTCGTAACTGTCATACAACAAGGAGCGACTTCAACCGTTCGTATTCTTGTCGCTCGGAACCCCAAGCTATTTCAGTACCGAAGGCAGTTTGCGGCGGAAATGTAGGCGGAAAAATATTAAATTACTCTGGTACAAAACTACTCAAAACATTTTATTTGGCTCCTTTTGAACCTTTTGAAATGTGTTGAGAAGTGAGCATACTGGTAACGTTCTACGCTGACCCAAGTAGAGGTCATATTATTGAGGGTTACGAGTACCTAATAGAATTTGCTCGTAGGATTCTTGTGGATTTTTTGCTTTTCAAAATCCCAAAAGGATTACCTGGGTAATCGTGTGACAAAAATTCCATAGGCCCATCCAGCTGTCGGATATTTCTAGTATTTTTGAAAAACCGTTTAAGTTTTCAGATGATAGCTTTACTTATGACGTTTGTCCTCGTTTGTCCCAGCAGCAGTAAGATAGGTAGGCACTTACGTAAACGCTATAGCAGAAGATACACCTACAGACCTACACGTGATAACACGTGGTGGAAAGTTTTACGTAATAAAATATTTACTTTTCTATTGAACGTTTCCAGTTTTTTTTCTGTTGACTTGTGTTCTATTAAAGGTTTCCTCATGCAAATTGCGTAAAAAAAACATGTTTTACATTATTATTCACTTTATATTGTCAAAGGAATAACCTATCTTACGTACCTACGTCGCTCGTCTTAACAATTATTTTACGGTGCACATGGGAAATTTGGGGCGTTCGTACATGACATGGGTGCTAAAACAAAGTGAAAGAGTGATTCCGAATTCCATAGGTCCTAAGTATAATACATAGAAAACGTAATGTTTGGTTTGCAATTTGAGGATGTAGCTAAATAATCAAACCATCAATAATCAAGTGTAGGTAAACACGCCTTACTAAGGTACCTACGTAATGGCCTATTTAATGAAATAATGACATTTGATTTTGTGATTTTGACTTAAAATATCAAAATCATATTAACTTCTTCAAAGACCCTTTGAAGTCCTCGTCAAGGCAGAACACCATCCGGCAGGTGGCAAATATATTTTTTATTTTTTATTCAAAATGAAAAGTTTTCATACTTTATTAGAGGCACGTCATTTACCTACTAGACACACGCTAAGACAAACTTACCGTAAGCACTGCCATTTTTGCATGTAGTGTCTGAAAATTATCACAAACTCTGTAGTCCTAAAATTATCTACCTAATCATCTGTTGCGCTTTAAAACATTGCTCAGTGAATAGGTAACTATATGAATGGTCTATGCGTGAGCTGTCAGTTTTCATTGACTACCTACTTAGGTCTTTTACCATCTATAGTAGATGAATTATACAGCATCAGGAGGCAACTTTTACCTTCACAAACGGGATGCTGTAGTGCCCGGGACAAATTAAGATGGGGTAGGTATTCTTGCCCAGCACCTATTCCATCTTCTCAGCTTAGTCGGCCTTGTCCACAGGAAAGACGTGGTCAATACGTGCAGAGCTGACTAAGCCGCGGGTTTCCTCACGATGTCTTCCTTCACTATTTGAGAGTACTGGTATAGCGCACATAAATTTTTCGCACAGAAAAATCCATTGGTACACGGTTGGATTTGAACTCACCTTAGGATCGGAAGGCGGGGTCACTACCAACTGACCACCAGTCACCAGTGTTCTCTTTTTTTTTTCATTGATTAACATTCTACTTAACACACTTGTGCGCTACACCAGTACTCTCAAACGATGGAGGAAAAAATCGTGAGGAAACCCGCGGCTTAGTCAGCTCCGCACGTATTGACCATGTCATTCCTGTGGACAAGGCCGACTAAGCTGAGAGGATGGTATAGATAATGGGCAAGCCTACTCCATCTTAATTCATCCCGGGCACTACAGCATCCCGTTTGTGAAGGTAAAAAGTTGCCTCCTGACGCTGTATAAATCATCTACTATAGATGGTTAAAGGCCTTAGTTTAGTTTAACACACTTCACCTGCAAGTAATATCGTCTGTTGCGATCCCGGCACAGCAGGGGTCCGCCGGAGTCCCCCGCGCAGGAGTCCCGACGGCCGCGCCCGGCGCACACCATGTCGTCCGTAATCGCGTACTGCCAGTACGAGCGCCGACAAACGCCTTGCTGTATTGTCGACACCTAAAAATAGTAAACAAATCCTACTAATAAACGACCGTGGCGTAGCTTGCTTAGGCGCTCTTGATTGATCGTTAAAGTTAAGCAACGATATGCGCTGTCACAAATTGGGATGGGTGACCACCAGTGGCATTACGAGCTGAGCGCTTCCGTGCTTCGGAGGGCACGTTAAACAGTCGGTCCCGGCTTTTAAGTCGTTATGCCATGACGGAGGAATTTAGGCGGCCTAAAAACTCCGTCACTAGAGTTTGCCACTAGCTCATACGAACATACATAATCATAATACTAATAAACGAAAGTTTGTGAAGATAACCAGAGCAGTGGTAAAGGCAGAGCTCGTGACCTTGAATAACATTATTGACTTGATATTGATTTACTTCTAATCCAGGTAACATGCGAGCTGGATTATCCTGGAAAACGAATCTTATCCTACTAATGTTATAAATTCGAAAGTTTTTGAGCAAAAGTCGTTATGGCTGGACGGATTTGAATCGTACCTAAATGACTTGTGACCTGGAATAACCTACTACTACTTTTTATCCAGGTAACACGCAAAGCCGCGGGCGAAAGCTAGTAAAAAAATAAACTTCTCAGTTGCATGAATAGCAAAACTCTACCTACTTGGTTTTCCTATTCTGTGAAAATTTGTAATTTAATCCCATTAGGTAGAGCGAGCGAGTAGAAGTTGTCCGACGATAATACTTACCTAGCAATAACCTACCCAAGTCATTAATTGAGTAAGTAGGTAATAGATGAAGTGTCGATATTTACGTTATACAAAAGATTTTGTACGAGGTAGGTAAATTAAAATATAATAATGTGACTTATCTTTTTTGAGTTATATGAAGTCGTAAAGTTAAATGATCCATTCATCCGTTTCCATCTTTCTAATCTTTGTCAGACACTTTCTAGCGTGCGACTAGCTTATTTGAATTACCCATCTAGCTACTTTACGAAAATTGATGTTTTATGATGTCAGCCAACCTCACACAGCGCTGGTCCGAAAAGATACCACGCAGCGAAAATATATTAGTGATCTAAAGGAAAACATAGGTACGATGGGTCAAGAAAGTGGTCTACCAGTTTTGTCAAACTTCCTTGTAACCAAAATCGCGCGTAGACAACATGAGTTATTGTCAGAATATTATTGCAAGGGAAAATCAACTTTGTTATTTTATGACGTGCAAATAAACTTCAACCCTAGAGTGGTGGACAACATTTTTGGCCGACCGTAGCAACATTCTGAATAGTAAATAATTAGCATTTTTGTTTTTGTTAGGTGAAAACAGTTATACAAACAAATAAAAAACCTTCCTGCGAGTTTGTAGAATTAATGACATAAAAATGAAATGAAAATATGTAATACGTTTTAAAAACAAAACCGACTTCAATGAAAAATAAGTTGAAACTCCTTGGCTATCCTATAGAAACTAACAGGTAGAATATGCTTAGCTTAGATATGTTGAAGATGTCTTTAGAAAACCTTTTTAGTTTTATGCGAATACTTACTTTAATCTACTACAAAGGATCTAATAGGAAATAACCTTTATTACTTTACTCCAAGAATTTCAGGAATCGAGGCTAAAATGATTGAGGTATTTGTTTGAGAAATCTATTCACTTGAAAATCTGATCCGGAAACATTTAGTTTCCAAATCATTTTCGGTAGATAATATTCTCTACCTACTTTTTATAGGCAAAATCACATCGCACCGTTTTAACAACTCTGAAATCTAACATTGTAATGTTACAAATACATAGGTAATCTAATAGGTATACCTAGGTACCAACCTAAATACCTATGTAATACCTCTACGCAATGTATCGCAATCACCCTGTGAAAATCTATAGGATAAAACATAAAAACATTTTTCTATTTTCTTTTAGATGCCTTTATTTTGTGACACGATAAAGGTAATCTAATGGATTTGAATGATGATCTGCTTTTATCGGTGCCGCCAACGGAATTTTGTTTTTAGGGAAGTATAAAAGTCTACAGAATGGAATGATATGTGAAAATGCCTACGTGCTGCCGTCCGTTATCTAAAATGCTGCTCATATCGTCTTATTTGTTACTGAAGGTTGTTACATACATGAAATCAATAGGGGTAGGCAGAGATCGTCGATCTCAAGGTTTTTAATTCTTAAAAAACTATATATCTTCTGTAATATAGCAGAGTTTGAACTAGCAGCCACAGAATAAGGCGAAAGAAGCGCTCGTGGCGTAGCTTGCTTAGACGTTCTTGATTGATCGTCGAAGTTAAGCAACGTTGTGCGCGGTCACAATCGGGATAGGTGATCGCAAGTGGCATTACGAGCTGAGCGCTTCCGTGCTTCGGAGGGCACGTTAAATTATCGATCCCGGCTTTTAAGTCGTTAAGCCATGACGGAGGCCTTTTAGCGGCCTAATAACTCCGTCACAAAAGTTGGCCACTAGCTCATACGGACTTACTTTCAGAATAAGGCCAGGCAATATCGACACAAAGAAAAGCAAACATCGCAAACGCGCATGTACTACCGTATCTACGATTTTTTTATATGTTGTTGGGCCCCTTGAGAGTAGTTTATACCTAAATTTGCAACACTGAAAACCTTGTGCTGCTCGAGATATTGAAAATTTGAACCCTTTTTTCAGTTTTTTCGAGAAAAAAACTTCCTTAAAGAAGCGTTTTTCAGGTATAGGGCGCCCTGTAGCTAGGTGGGGCGATGATATCCGTAAGTCAGCGGGCAGGGATTGGAGGAAGAGAGCTGAAGATCGAGCTCAGTGGAGTGCCATGGGAGAGGCCTATGTCCAGCAGTGGACTGATGTAGGCTGATGATGATGATGATGAAATAAATAGTTTCTTTCTTTATTTCTATTAATTCAAGTCTACTAAGTTATAAGCTTCAAAACTTGCCTGTGCTTCGTGCAGTATTCTGGTGCCGTGGACATCTGTGGCGCGCTTCTTCCCCCACCCGAGGATGACGCAGGATGTGTGAGGAGCCAGGACTTGGTACGGCCGGGGGAGGCAGGCCACGCCATGACCCAGGTCGGGCCGAGCGGGGGATGGCAATCTAAGCAAATAACTAGCATAAATAATTGTTGTAGGCATGTGACGAGAGCTGAATATATAAAGCCATTGCCATTAAAAGTAAATTATTATCAAGTATGGTTTCAAATCTCTAAATGGACGGAAAAGCATCCAATTCTAAGTTATACATACATATTATCCCTAATGGGATTGGCAGAGTTACAAGTGCACACACAAAAACTTGCAGCTACTCCTGGTTCAAAGTCCCAAAATGGATTATGGTGAACCATGGTGACAGGTGGCCAGCCCTTCGCCGAGAGATGGTCAATTGGGGTCACAGGGGGCATGACCCCCCCCCCCAAATCGTACACGAAAAATCTTCTAAACATTGTAAAATTTTAAAATAGAAGACTTTCATTCGTTTTATAATTGTGTATTGTGCAATAAAATCTGATTTAGGTACTCGACTTATTCTATTATTTATTAGTGACCCCCCCCCCCCCCCCCAAATTTCAGGCTGCGAACGCGTTTGATAGGTACAGTCCGCATTCTCACCTCAACATGGCGACGTCGTTGACCACAGTGTCGGGGTCGTATCTCGGGTGGACGACGGCCTCTGTGACCCTCATCTCGAGCTCGCCACGGTTGCGTAGCAGAAGGTCATGTTCCCCGAGCCGCACGTAAAGCCGGCGGCGGACGCAATGCGCCGCGGTCACCACCCAACGCACGGAAATCAGCGTCCCGCCACAGAATGCTTCCTACACCATAAAGATCTATGCAGTAGCTCTCAGACTGAGGAGTTTGTCCACTACGCTACTTCGACGCCGGTGACAACAGGCGACAGCATCGGCGGTGGGCAAACGCTGGAAGTCCTGGTCTAGACTAATAAGCCACAAATTAAATGAATTTCTCAGCCAATCACTATGAGTAACTGCGTTATTTCCCTATTTGTAGCGAGTGGCGTACAATGAATCCATTAGTTAGGAAAGAAAATCAGGAAGTTAGGAAAGCCAAGTACAATCAGATTATGGCCAGTTAAGATCGGCTACCTTCCTAATTATGATCCTACTATAAGGGTAGCGGGCATGTAATATAGGTAGCGAGAATAGGTTCGATCTGCAAATATTTTGTTTTGGACCCAATATTTGTGGTACCATGCGGTACACAATAAATCTTATATGTGTGAATGTATATGAGTGACCAGCCAGTTTTCAACTGAATAGAATGGATTTTTTTAAATAATCTAAATCAAGTTTCAATCTATAATTATCTTACTTATATTATAAATGCGAAAGTTTGTGAGTTTGGATGTTTGGATGTTTGTGCCTCAATCACGCCTGAACGGCTGAACGGATTTGAATGAAACTTGGAATATACATAGTACATGTACTGGATTAACATATAGGGCTATTTTTTACCCGGGTACCATGCGAGCGAAGCCGCGGGCATCAGCTAGTTAATAATAATTCGTAATTGAAATGCCGGCACTAGAGAAGGCTCTTTATTTGTCCCTTAGTATTAATCTTTATTAAAATAATTACTGCTTCAATAACTTTATGTAACTTTTTGAATTATTCAATTCGGACATTCCATTCGAAAGATAAAATTTTTGTTAAATACCCATGCGAAGCCGGGGCGGGCTGCTAGTCGTGAATAAAGTGAGCGTCTTCTAATTTTGAAAATGATCTTGGTAAATAAAAATGAATGAAGGTAAATATCAATATTTTTGTTCTTTGCAGAAACCTCCTGTTTTGTCTGTATTTTACACTAAAGCTAAAGAGAGAACTCTTAATTAAATTTTGCTTAATAATAGGAAGTTCGTGATTCAGCAGCGCCTGACATGATAATTACCTACTAAGCATAATTTTTAAAGTTGTAACCTACTTATTTATTGGCAGGGCCGATAATTAGAAAACAAAATTACCCTGTAGTTTTGGCAAATCACGCCAAAACTAATTTGTACAGACATTTGGCTTATCGTGGCCTTGTTTAGTTTTAATTGTCCAGTCGACTACAAAACGTATAATTTTTATACGACTTTCTAACAGTGTTATTCGCCAAAGTTATAATTTCGAAGGTAATAATTTCGTATCTTCCTAATTATTATTATAATTTATTTTATAGCAAAAGACATCCATACCAAGATACACAACCAGTGACACTACAGAGTATTAGAGACATACGTAACAAACTTTCTGATAAGTAGGTATAATATAACTCCGAAAGTTTGTTATTGATAGAACTTTCGATATTATAATACTTATACGAAAGTTTGAGAGTATTGTTGTGAATGGCTGTTTCTGAATGACCTGAAATACCATGAAGCTATGCTATTATTTTTGACGACCTCGGTGGCGTGGCGGGCGAGTGCTCGGCTGAGACGCAAGAGGTGCGGGTTCGATTCCCGTTATGGGAGAAATGTTTGTATGTTCTGCAAATATTTCTTCCGGGTCTGGGTGTCGTATTATGTATTATATTTACAAAAAAAGTATATAATTATTCTATCAGCCATCTGATGCCCATAGTACAAGCTTTGCTTAGTTTGGGGCTAGATGGCGCTGTGTCAAATGTTCACAAATATTTATTTTATTTAATATTTATTTATTTTATTTGGACGGGATGTATATAGGTAGATTACCTTATATCGGTTGAGGACAGCGACCTGCCAGGGCCACTTCCCCGGCGGCGCTGGCCTTCCTCCTATGATCTTCATCATTTCGCGCATTCTGCTACGCAGACGAACAGCTGCTGACCCTGCAAATAAAGCGACCATCATGCGTACTATTCATTAATTACTAATAATATATCTAGTCTGTCACTAGTTCTTTCGAACCAGTATCTTGAAAGGATTAAAATGCCCCTAAAAAGCTCCTTTAGTGCACTTGACACATATTTTCGATTTTTTTAGGTTCAACATGCAGGTTTCCTCACGATGTTTTCCTTCGCCGTTTCAGAGTATTACCATTACCATTTATACTATATTACCATTACGTTACCATTTTTCTCAAAAACTACTGAACTGATTTCGATGCGGTTTTTGTATTTTATTGGTGTCATTTCAGGGAAGGTTCATGGATATGTTTTACGGCCATAGCCCACCAGAGGGCGCTGCAGCAGCTAGCATAGTTTTTGCACCTCTGAAACTCAACAACTACCGTATTGATTTCGATGCAGTTTTTTGGATTTTGTTAGTTTT
Organism: Scotopteryx bipunctaria; assembly: GCA_949320045.1. Taxonomy (NCBI): domain Eukaryota; kingdom Metazoa; phylum Arthropoda; class Insecta; order Lepidoptera; family Geometridae; genus Scotopteryx; species Scotopteryx bipunctaria. The sequence goes on along the minus strand of OX439445.1, from coordinate 7,654,387 downwards.
ATTTTAGATATGTTGTAGATAACAATTATTTTTTCGTTGTATGTTTATTTTTTGTTTTTTGTTAGTTTTTAAACGTATTATTCGACACTTAGTTTGCAATTTCGAGTAGGTACATGCTTGTGTCGCAAATTAATTTATGACTATTCTATTCTAATCATTTTAATAACTAACCTCGGTATTTTCCCAGCTTGCCGCACGCCATCATCATGTTGGATACCGCCTTGGTAAAGACTGTCTGCGTGTCTTCACGGTGGAATGCGGGCGCTGGTGTTTTCATCGACTCCACCACCGTATAGCCGGCTGCAACAATATTAAATAATTCTGGCTACGAAATTATACGAAATTCCTAGACAATATTTATTACAAGATGCCGTTATTTAGAAAACCTCTTCCTTATTCATAGCTTACTTTTTGATGAGTGAGCGGTTGATTTTAATTTTTTCTTTCGTAGTTTTTTGATCCTAGAAACATGAAACTTGAAAGATATGATATTCTTTATATTGTGTAGGAAGGAGAATTGAGAGCACTGGTGGTCTAGTTGGCAGTGACCCCGCCTTCCGATCCTAAGTTGGTGGGTTCAAATCCGGTCGTGTACCAATGGATTTTTCAAAATTTATGTGCACTATACCAGTACTCTCACGGTCAAGGAAAACATCGTGAAGAAACCCGCGGCTTAGTCAGCTCCGCACGTATTGACCATGTCTTTCCTGTGGGCAAGGCCGACTAAGCTGAGAGGATGGTATAGGTGCTGGGCAAGCCTACTCAATCTTAATTCGTCCCGGGCACTACAGCGTCCCGTTAGTGAAGGTAAAAGTTGCCTCCTAATGCTATATACTATGGATGGTAAAAGGCCATAAAGTTATAGTAGGAAGGAATGTACTAAGAAAATATTTCCCGAAATTCGACTTTTAGAGGACGCAGTGAGAAGATGAAGTTTGTATAAAAAAAGAGAAGTAATTTATTATTTGGGTTTCAACTCTTGGCCTTAATTGTGGCAAAATGTCTGCCTTACCTACCTGTATCAAATTGTCAGACGTTATTATAGTCGATACGCCTAAGTTAGAGAGTTGAAAGTGGTTTCGAATCGGGGCTGATCAAATTATGATACTCACTAAAACAACGGCCAAGCTAAGTTGTATTAGGTAATTGAGGAGCAAAGCTGCCCTCACAGGTCTATTCAAATTTACTTGTTATCCAAAGGTTAAGCCACGTTTCAACCGTCTATCGAAGGAAAGTTTGGTTATTATAACCCTTACAAGAGTTTCTGCAGCGATCAAATTAGCAAACTTATTCAAAGTAATCTCTGTTGATCATAAGATACACTTACACCAACTAAATTGGTACTTTTAGTTACTGTTATATAAAAGTAATGTTATCTAAAGGTTTTTGGATACCGTGTTTATCATAAGTATTTGTACTTACTTAAATATCACACCTGTGTGTAGTATCTAGAACGGAATTAGCAAGTAGCATTAGCGGTTTTGTAAATATAAGAAGTTAAGTAAACATAATCAGTGTACAGTCAATGCAAAAAAAATCATAAAATTTGTTACTTTCTCGGTGACGAGCTCAGTGGCTTGGCGGGCGAGTGCTCGACTGAGACGCAAGATTCGATTCCCGCAGCGGGAGAAATGTTTGTATGTTCTGCAAATATTTCTTCCGGGTCTGGGTGTTGTAATTACCTATGTATTATAAGTTTGTATTTACAATGAAAAAAGGTATATAAATATTCTATCAGCCATCTGATTCCCATAGTACAAGCTTTGCTTAGTTTGGTGATAGATGGCGCTGTAAGAAATCATCATGATCTTCCTGCCCCTGTCCCACTCTATGTGGGGTCGGCACAGCATGATCCTTGGATCATGCTGTAATTTTTGGCTAAGGTGTTTTATGACCGGCCGCCTGCCTGACGTCAACCCTCCTTGGGAATACTTGCTTATTGTATCTCATCATGTTGTCTACAAATATTTATTTGATTCTGTATCACAATTATTGCTCGGTTCCAATAATATTTAACTAGCAGACGACGGATCCTTCATTACCACAGCAACGTTGCTATCTGTCGAAAAGCGCCGTATCATTGGAACCGGGCATTGATTAGGATATGACAGTTTGCCAAAGAAGAGATGGAATAGCTATTGTAGCAGACATTTTTGACAGGTTTCGTGCAATGTTTTTGCGTTTACTTACTATTTCCCCTGTTGATGCGTTCTGTGTTAAAAACCATAGGTACATTGTTAGTGAGTAGGTACCTATGTGCAAGATCACCTGGGTCCTTGCGACGCTGCATCTTCCTGCGGATCCACTGCTGGCAGTAAGTGCCCTCCATGTAGCAGTACGCCGACTGCCTCACCACCTGGTGTCCGCAGATGTTGCGTCTCACGCATTGTCTGAGAATAATCATTTTAGATTAGGGGTACCCTTTTTATCCCACTGAAAGGCAATAGAAAGTCCCGTGAAAAATCGTAAATCGTAATTTAAATGCAAGTTCTAATCATTTATAAATAACAGTTTCACCTCAGGATTCATCCAAGCAACCTCAAATTACCTGGAAGAGATCACTGTTAGTTGCCCCAATGGGCGGCCTTATCGCTAACAGTGATCTCTTCCTTCTCTCTTATAATTCACGTTAAAGTGCCTACTTTATTTTATTTGACATAGGTATTTAATGTTTTCTCTTGTGTTTTTACAATAAAGACATATAAGCGGAAGTGGCGGAGTCGTAGTGCTTGAACGTGAAGAAGATGGTTTTCCGTACCCGATGGGTGCCAATGGGACCCTATTACTAAGCCTCCGCTGTCCATCCGTTCGCCTGTCAGCGGGCTATAATCTCATGAACCGTAATAAGCAGAGAGTTGAAATGTTCACAGAGTATGTATTTACATTGCCGCTATAACAACAAATAATAAAAATAAAATAAAAGGGGTCCCATACAAGAAAAAAAAAACACATTTGTAATTGAACATTGAAGCAACACTAAGCGCGGTCAGTAATTCGATGGGTCGAGTGACTTTTTGCACATTTTTTTGTACTTAGTATTTTTGTGTATTTATTTATTTTGCATGTACCATCTAAAATTTACTGATTTGTACAAAATATCTTAATAAAAGTTAAGTGGGTCTCTTTTATGAGGACATAGAAGAGACGTGTTTAATTTAGCATTTTTTGTTTGATTTTAATAGGGAATACACCTATAATAGGGGGCACACAAGAATCATTTAGTCGAGAGTGTCGTCATAGACGTGAATCTGCTCGTTTTGTGTCCGTACGTTTTTTATTGATTATAAAAGAATTATTGATCGTTGAACCCCGTAGTCGCGCGCATTATCTAGACCGTTGTTTTGTGCTCCTGTGTGAGTGTTGGACTGGTGGCGAAGGACGTGAGTCGCCTTTAAGTTGACTATAAATAAACTAGAACAGTGGTTCATTTTCTCTCTGGGAGGGTATTACCCGAACTTACTCCTAGACACTTTATTTTTGCGCCATCTGTTGACGAGTGGCTGAAGTTGATCGACGTCATCTATCGACGAGCTAATTTTTGATCACAGGCGCCATCTATTACCACACGTCCGAACTACTTGCGATAATGGCTAAGTGTGTTGCTTGTGGTAAGTTCATCGGACCGATAGGTGCCGCTAGTTGCTGCGTGTGTTCTAGCCTCTGCCACAAGGCATGCGTATCACTGCCGGAGTCGGCCCCTGTCAGCAAAACTTGGGTGTGCCCAGAGTGTAAGACAAGGACACGCAAGGGCGACAATACCCCCGTGAGGCCGCAGGCTCCTCAGGACACCGGCGCCGTCTCGCAGCACTCGACTGCTTGCGCGCCCTCTGCCGGGGCCTCTCCTGTTGCGCTCGAACTGCAGGGCGTTCATCAAGAGCTGGCTGAATGGATGAAAGAGATGCGCGACTTTCGTAGAGAAATGGCTGAGTTTCGTGCCACCATTGTTGGTCTCTCATCACGTTTGGATTCTTTTGAACAAAGGCTCGAGGTGGTAGAGCGGGGGCGTGATGTCCCTTCCCCGGAGGTTGCTGATCTTCGGTGTAGAGTTGTGCTTCTACAGCAGGAACTCAACGAACGAGACCAGGACGCGTTGCTGTCTGACATGGAGATAGGTCACTTGCCTGAGCAGAAGGGGGAGAACGTGCTGCATACAGTCACCGTATTGGCTGCCAAACTAGGCGTTACGCTTGATGAACGGGACATTGTGTTCGCGGAGCGTGTGGGCGTGGCGCAGGGAGCAGGGGCTGCGGGCGAGGCACCGCGCGAGCGCCGCGTCGTGGTGCGGCTGGCGCGACGACATCTCCGCGACCAAATGTTGCAAGCAGCGCGTGTGCGCCGCACGCTGTCTGCTGCCGATGCCGGCCATGATACCGCTAGACGCATCTTCGTGAACGAGCGTCTGACGCGCGTCAATCGCCAGTTGTTCCATCGAGTACGAGAGGAATGCCGGCGACTTCAGTGGCGCTACTCTTGGACTCGGCGAGGTAGAGTCTACGCACGGCAGAGTGATGGCAAGCAGGCGTACCCGATCAAGTCAGAATCAGATCTACAGCGTGTTTTTGGACTTAAATCCGTTTGACTTTTTTCAACCCCGTGAATTTATTATTTTGTATGTAAGGTTGCCTTTCCACTTTTTTCATTGTTTTTTCTACTTTGATAATAGTTTTATACCTAACTCATTCGTTTTGTCTTATTTTGGAGTGTTAGTTAATGTACTACATGTTCTGGTTGTCTCTACAGTAGTATGCACCTATATTCATATGTATAATATTAAACACAAAATATTTATATGTTTATTTTTATTAATTTTACAATCAACATATTATTATATTTATACTTATCGACTTTTATATTACTCCCTTTATTATTCACAATTGACTCACAGTTTTACCTTTAGGCCTATACTATGTCTTATTTTACTTTTGCCTTTAGATTATTATACATTGCTTAAATGTATTATCATGTATCATTGTGTCGGATATCAACCTACTCTTTTACACTTCCTCTGAATCATCTAAAAGTTGGTTTCTTTAACCCTGGCTCTCTGAACACTGGACAGGATGAATTTATGTTTGCTATGGAAGAGTTAAACCCTGACATATTGGCTTTGAATGAAACCTGGTTAAGGGATAATCAGGACGATAGAGCACCAGTAATTCCTGGCTACCGTTTCGTTAATCTGCCGAGACACTACAGTATTAAGAAGGGGCGGGGAGGGGGTGTTGGTTTTTACATACGAAAGGGTATTAACGCGCGTATTTGCCCTCACCCCGTTGTGTCTGCGGTGGAACAGCTCTGGCTACGTCTATGCGTAATCGGAAGAACTGTCATTATTGGCACAGCCTACCGGGCACCCTGGCAGGATGTAGTGACACACTTTGACGCTTTAACAGACTCCATTGCCTCTTTCCCAAAGTGTGATAACCTTATTCTTGTTGGGGACTTTAATATTGACTGGCTTGACCCCAATAATAATAAGCGCCCTTTGTTAGAACAGTTCCTACAGTATCTGGATCTTAAACAAGTTATCACTGAACCTACGCACTTTTTTGATAAACATACTCAAACCTTAATCGACGTTGTTTGCACAAACATCCCTATTAGAAAGATCGCTATGAAGCACACTCCCGACTTGGGTCGCCATGCAATGTTGCTCGTTGAGTTCAACATTAAGAAAAATAAAGAACCGCCACGCTATGTTACCTACAGACCTATCAAGAGCATTGACTTAGAATTACTAACAAACGACCTCAACTCCATTGACTGGGATTATTCTCATACGTCATCTGACATTGAGAGTCAGGTGCTGACCCTAACTTCTATAATTACTACTTTATTTGACTTGCATGCTCCCATTAAAACCAGTAAATTTAGAGCCCCCCCTCACCCATGGATAACTGACACTGTGAAAACCATGATGAGAATTAGAGATGACTATCATGGTAGATACAAGTCACTAAAATTGGATAGCCTGAAATCATTCTACAAGTCTATGAAGCATATAGTGATTAAGGCTATTGAGAGTGAAAAAACTGCATTTTTCACTCAGAATATAAACAAAAATATTTATAACCCCAAAAAGTTGTGGAAAAACTTAAAAAAAGATATCTTACCCAATAAAAAGAATGTAGGCGAGCTCCCCCTTCAATTTGATGACCCTAATCTAATAAACTCACACTTCCTCAATGTCCCAGGCGACGGAATTGTACAAATATCACGTTTAACATACTATGAGCATCATCGTTTTAGGCCCGACTCTGCTGGTTTTTCTCTGCAACCAGTTACTGACTATGCAGTACTCAAAATTCTCCAGTCATTCAAATCCAACGCTCAAGGCATTGATGGAATTTCTCTGGATATGGTGCTTATGACCCTACCTCAGTCTCTATCTGCAATCACTGCTATCATCAATCAATCCATCTCTAGTGGTATCTTTCCAGAGTCTTGGAAGGTAGCAGTTGTAAAGCCCATTCCCAAAAATAGCCAGCCCTCCACATTGAGTGATATTAGACCGATTAGCATACTGCCATGTCTCTCTAAGCTGTTGGAGAAAGTAGTTAGCCTACAATTGACGAAATACCTCGAAGATCATGGCATTCTCCCACAGCTTCAATCAGGTTTCCGACGGGGACACAGCACTGCAACTGCTCTACTTGATGTGGTGGATCATTTATTGGCGGCTCAGGATCAGGGACTGTGCACCATCCTGGTCCTCTTAGATTTTTCACGGGCTTTTGATTCAATCAGCATTCCTCTTCTTCTATCCAAATTAGCATACTATGGTTTTGACTTAAATGCAATAAACTGGTTTTCTAGTTATCTGAGAGATAGGAAGCAGTGTGTAGAACTTAAGCTGCCTAATGGTCATTCACTCAGATCTTCTTTTGAACCAGTTCCACGTGGCGTCCCTCAAGGATCTATTCTTGGGCCAATCCTTTTCATTCTATATTGTGCAGATATAACTCAAGCTATTACATGTTCTAAGTTTCATCTCTATGCAGACGATGTACAATTATTTCATTCTTTCCTTCCGCATGAATGCCTCGATGCTATAAGTAATGTTAATAGTGATTTAGGCAAAGTCCTATGCTGGTCTCAGGAAAATTCCTTAGTGCTCAATCCAAAGAAGTCTAAATTCATGCTGTTCGGGACTAGAGTTGGGCTTGCTAAGCTTGCTAATGTTCATCTAAACATTCAGGTTGGTAGTGTGGATGTTGAAAGAGTTTCTGAAGCAAAAAGTCTCGGGGTTACACTGGACAGTGATCTCCGCTTTGAAAGCCACATTACTGAATGTGTGCGTAATTGTTTTTATCGAATAAGGACTCTTTATAAAATTCGTCCCTATCTAAGTGAAGAAGTCCGCATCTCGGTATGTGAGTCACTAATACTTTCTAAACTTAACTACTGTGATGTGGTCTATGGACCCTGTCTGCTGGGCAGAACAGAGAAGCTTGTTCAACGGGTTCAAAACGCTTGTGCTCGCTTTTGTTTTCATATCCCACCACGCACACATGTTACCCCATATCTTAATTCATCTGGCCTGTTGAAAATGAAAGAACGAAGAAAACTCCACCTAGCTACACTCCTGTTTGGAATCATTGCCAATAAACTGCCGTCTTATCTTTTCCTAAAGCTAAAATGGACCAAAGATCATCATCGCTACCCAAATAGATATTGCACTCAGGTTTTTGTTACGCCAAGACACAGGTTGGTATCTTTTCGTGGTTCTTTTAGGTTTGCAGCTTCTCGATGCTGGAATGATCTGCCTCCTCCCATTCGTGCCTCAAAGTCATTAAATACTTTTAAAAATAGTCTAAAGAAACATCTTATTTCAAAGCAAAATAGAGATTAAGCTGCTCACCACCTTTATTAACACTTGAGTAACTCTCAGTCACTACGTTTTCTCGTTTTACTCAATAACTTCTGTACTTATTGTATATTGAATTGTTAGGTATCGGTGGCTTTTCGTTCTTTTCTCTTCAAGTAGGTAGTTTTTATTTATGTTTTATTGTATTGTTTAAATATTTTGTTTTGGTATGCTGACAACGCCCTCTACATTACTTTACCCATTGGCCATCAAGATTATAATTATTAATAGATGTCAGTGTCAAAGAGACAAGCTAGTGCTTTCTGGAGTATTGTTATGTTTAATTTTATATATGATTTATTTATTTATTTATAAAAAGGTATGTATGTATTCTTGTTGCGGATTTTATATTTTATTTTATTTAAATTTTAATAGTTTGTGACGTCACCCTTCTCAAGGTCTTGACTGAAAACCAGCGCTACTTCACCTGGTAGGTACCAAGTGAAGTAGCTCAAAGCTGAGTCAGGACCTCTTGGCAACTCTTTTTAATTGACAGAGCAACCAGGACATGTGCTATGTAGGTTAGGTCTGTTTATGTATTTTCTTCTCCTTTTGCCTCTTTTTGCCCTATTACTCTGTCTTTTAATTTTATTTTTTTCATTTCTGTATTTTTTGTGTACCTACCTAGGTTGCCAATAAATCATTTTCTTTCTTTCTTTTCTTTCATTTATGTACATGTACGATGGTACGGAACCCTTCATGTGCGAATTCGACTCACTCTTAACCGGTTTTATTTGCATAGAGTACTTTGTAATCTTTTCTGAATAGAATTTGCGACACGTCAATTATGTATAATTTATTCAATTCCAGTTCTACGTACCTACGGATTATGTTCAGTCGCGCTGCGCTCTTAGTTAGGTATTTAGAAATTTAACATCAAAGAAGATATCACGTTGTACGTACGTCCCTAATTCCAATAGAAACTGATATGGAACTTTGTACTCGTTCGGATTTACCTCTTTTACCAGCATCGCTGTCAACTTCCAACATTGTTTGGAACTGGCCCTTTTTTACATTTATATTTTTGTTAGGATTTTCCTTACCGTCTTCGTACTGTAGAACATCTTCGCGAACAGTTGCTCCAGGCACTCCACGGGGAAAAACCCCGAAACCTTTTCTGTACCTCTTCAGCTTGTAGTTGACGTTTCACTGCCTGTAAACATCAAAGCGGAAATGCAGAACTTACTTTGCCTTATAAAGATTTAACAGTAGTAATAGAAACTCTTTAAAGGAAAACTATAATTTATTACACTAATTACCTTTAATATAAAGACTAAACTAGTTTTAATTGAATGTGAGAGGCACAGGACCAGAGCGAATAGCGGAAACTAAGGGAGATTCATGCGTTTGATAGAAGGCCAGTCATCAGTTTAAAAAAAACATGGTTACTTCGTACCCGATATAGTATTGACCATTCTGCCCATTAGACAATAAATAAAGAGTAAATATTGCTACAGTACATAAAGTGGTTACTAAAATAACCGAATAGTAATGACATCGCCTCATTAATTCTAGTGCTGTAGTTTAAGTCCCCTCCAATATAAAAAAGGGGTGAAGATTAATTAAATTTGTAGAGTTGCCTACTGCGCATTTACGCTGAATAAACACGACCTCGTTCCACAACCGGGCCATCAGCAAACCCACTCAAGAACTTGACTGAATCGTCACCTGGACAAAGGGACCTATTCTAGACTTCAGAAAAAAAAATATCATTTGCCAACTGGACCGATTTTTATTTCTTTCCCTACGGTTACATAAAAAGTGTTATACGTATTGCATTTTCAGAAGCATTTTTCAAAATACTACTGAATCCTTTAGGTCCCCGTGTGTCCTAATTATGACCGAGTTAGCAACCAAATGATCAAAAATCCGTCAAATCACAACTTTTGACGTTCCAGTACAAATACGATTCGGTTATGAATGGACTAGGTACTCAAACTGAAGGTCTTTGCAGTCCTTACTTACCTATGCTTCCAATAATGCTGCAATCCTGCTTTCCGTACATAAAAACATTATAAATATGGAAGTAGGTACCTATACTCCTCACATAGGTTCCTAGTGCATTGAAAATAGCGCAAAAAATCTTCAAACTCTACATCGTTCTACATTCGCGAATCGTCAATTCTCACCTAATGAAAATGCTGTATGTACCTAGGTTAGGTACTCGTATTTCACTGTGAATTATTGTAATTACCTTCCTAATCGTATCATTTGCTAAACATCGAAGTATGTTTATTTTGTGAACAAGCGTAGTGTAAACATCGTCTAATAGCCTAATACCGCAAGAGTTTGAATTAATTTGAAATTAATTATTTGCTGAGTTCCATAGATAATTAATCGAACTTAGACCGAGAGATACTCCCAGATAAGTTGCAAGGTAAATTATTCATATAACCAAGTCGGTAAATCCTATCCTACTGTATTATAAATGTGAAAGTTTGTGAGGATGTTTGTATGTTTGTGCCTCAATCACGCTTAAACGACAGAGCCGATTTGAATGAAACTTGGAAGATACATAAGACATGTGCAGGATTAACATTATAGGCTATTTTTCATGGGTACCATGCGAAGGAAGCCGCGGACGGCAGCTAGTAATAAATAAAGATCACCCAACAGTCACATTTCTGTTCTGTCCCCACACTAAGATTCTTTTGTGTCGTAATTATCAAAAACTACGAGTACCATGGTACCACAACGCCCAGATCAGGAATATTTGCGGAACATGCAAACATTTCTACCGCAGCGGAAATCGAATCCGCACCTCTTGAGATTCGGCCAGGCACTCACCGGCCACGAAATGCACCATCAAGGCTGTCAAAGGTACTTGATGAAGTATTCATACATATGTACCTATAGATGTCTATGTACTTATGAATAAGTTACTTACATCCCTAAAAATAGCTAAAAATATACTAACGTTAAAATACTTATGGTAGCTTAATAGGTTACCTACGACATGTAAAATTGTAATAAAAAAGTTATATAGAGTTGTTAAACCATATTTGTCAATACTTACAGAAGCTAAAATATTTTCATGTCCAGTCTTCTTCGATCCTTGCGTTTTCAAACGATTTGCACTGTAATCTTTACAGCTGTAAAAATAAAGTTTAAATGTATGTTAGTGTCTTTAAATTTTATTTATAAACTAGCTGCCGCTCGCGGCTTCGCTCGCGTGGTATCCGGATAAAAAATAGCCTATATGTTAATCCAGTACATGTACTATGTATATTCCAAGTTTCATTCAAATCCGTTCAGCCGTTTAGGCGTGATTGAGGCACAAACATCCAAACATCCAAACTCACAAACTTTCGCATTTATAATATAAGTAAGATTATTTAAAGACTTGAAAATTTATCAAATTACAATTTAAAATCATAGTAATCATAGTAGAGCCTCTTGTAAAATATATTAAGCTGTCCTTATCAATCAACTTTCTTACCAACTTTTTTAATAAAATACGGTAAGTATTTTATTTTATGGTATTTACTTTCCTGCTATTACTCGTTTTGTAAATCCGAAGGTTTGCGAGTAATATGTTTTTGCTTCAGTCACGACATACAGCTGAATAAATATTAATACATACATATTATCACGCCCAGATTCCTAATGGGGTGGGCAGAGCCACAAGTAAACAAAAGAAAACTTGCAGCCACTTCTGATTTAGCCCAAAGATGGATATGCTGAACCATGGTGACAGGTGATCATCAGCCTATCGCCCATATAAGTGGTCCATCATGTTGGAGAGGATACTATCCCTTAGTCGACTTTTACGACATGTTCGGGGAGAGAAGCAGCTGAACCCATTCTATGCTTTTTATTTACTGATGCTTGGAATATACATACTTCGTGACCTGGAATAATATATAGGTTACTTTTTATCCGGGTATTAGCAAAGCCGGGAAGCTAGTTTTAATTTAATAAGAAAATTGTGAAATTTTGAAACTATTGCATTGTGATGCACTGCAGTAATTACCTTGTGACTTCAACGCGAAGCGAATCCCCGCAAATGTGCCGTCGCAAGCAATGCCGACGCCTTGATCTCTGCCCTCCTCTGCACTCACTCCACGAACTCCACTTGGAAAACGCTGAACTTTTTATTTCTCCTACAAATACATAAATCAGGAGTTATTAAAAAGTTTGGAGGATCAAACAAGGCGTCCGAAATAAAAAATGTGCTTACCTTTGTTATAACTTCCGTCAATCTCATGTTTCTCAACAACAATCATATTATTATTTAGACTTGTGTTTGCATGAGACGTGGACAACGGCTCGTATTTAATCTGAAATTAGAATAATAAAGACTCGATTATTGTAATCGCATAAAAGATCAGACAGCTGTAATAAATTCTCCATTGAGGAAACTAGGCCGAATCTTTACAAAGGGCTGATCACAATGGTTGCATTCATTTGATATAGCAAGACATTTTTTCAATTTGGCCGAATGCCAGACGTTATTGTGATCGATGCATTGTTGCAACTGCAAATGGATGCTCTGGAAAAGACCTCGATTTTGACTTTGATTATCGAACTACCTACAATACAATCTCTCAATCAATCGGTAAAGAGATATTTGGATCGGATATTGTTCGGGTATCGAATATAACCTGTAGGCACTATTGGCTATTCGAATTTATAGATTGGTAAACTAAAATGGAAAACAGAACCTTTATTAAGCCACTACGTATCACAGCTGATTATTTTCTTTTTTATAGTTTTCGATTTCAATTATTATAATAATCGATCAAGCACACCAGGCTCCCCTTACCCATTAAAAAAATATTTTAAATATGAAACCAACCCTCAGTGTACGAGTAGAATCGCACTTGGCCAGTCTTGATTTCGTTAGGTTGTGACCGGAAAGCATGAAACTCAAATATCACTCACGCTGTCAGGAAGACTATTTGCAATGATGAAACTAAAGATGATTGACAAGCATAACAACTTCATATTATTCAATCCTCATCAATTACAGCTCCATCAGAATTCGGCATCTGAAATGGCAAACATTTTAAGAAACTAAGAATTTCAAATTAATATTTTCGTAGAATATTTTATGTCCAAGAGTCACTCATTTTTAAATTGTCTAGAAAATTATACTTATATAAAAAAATAATGTTTAAATAAAGTTGACTAGTTTAGTCAACTTTAAGTCAACAGTCAACCCATAAATACGTAGAACCCGTATTCAGATTTAATTATGGAAAAAAAACTATGTATGGTCAATTAAATGTCACCTATTAGGTGTGACTACATGAACAATAGCTCAAGAACAATGCACCTAACACTCAAGTGCGAGAACCGGCATCACGCTTCTAATAACTTCTATCTACACACCTTGTAAGGACCATTGCAATTTGATGTCGACATTGTTTCAGTGCTCGATCCAAAAATAAAATTAGGTCAAGAGTGAGACTAACAGTTATCTACGAGTAGATAAAAGAAAGAACTGAAAAGAGAGAATTTCTATTATTATACTACCTCCAAAAAGATTTGACCTATACAGAGTGTTTTTTTTATCTGGGACAGTATGAGAAAATACGAAACCAGAAAACCAAATTACGAATTTCCCCATACTGTCCCAGTTAAAAAACACTATATAACTAGTAGTTCGAACTGAGTGCGCGCGCGATGTTCACAACCCGCAAGATTTGTATTCGCGCCCTGGGATTTCTTATACTTTGTACCAACTTCTGCAGTCCCGATTTTTCTTTTTGATGCAACGAAATGCTCCATAAAAGAAACTGAGTCGATAAGCATAAAAAATATGTATATTTTGACAACATCGCTCATTTTCATGGCAAACTCACGCTTGGCCAAAAATTGACTATATAAAAATTGATTTTACAAAAAAAGTGCAATGGTTCCTAAGCCACTTTTTCTGTACTTTCGTTTTACTTATTTCGCTGTATTTAAAAAACTAAACATCCTAGATTAAAAATAAAAACCATATTGAAATGTACAATTTGTAAAAACTGTTTTATTTGTTTTGGGAATACTGTTTGGTTGAATACTCTGGTTGTAAGATATTTTCCGGATACTGAAGGTATACAGCTATCTAAAATAGATGTTTAATTTAAATAGGATTTGGCTGTGAATGAATTAACACCATAAAAAACACTTTTTAAAGTAGGTTATCGGTCAGCAATGTACGTCATGCAGTGAACGTAATGACTGTTGGAGGTGCGGGAGCCGTAGGTTTGACCACGAACTGATGATTATCTCGCTTAATTATAATTAAAATAATGTATATTTATTTTTATTTTATTATACATGAGCACCATTTTGTTGAGATCTTTGGTTTCATAAAAATGGCCCTTAGAGATTTTAAAGACTGAAACTGGTGCCAACCCTAGCCATTCAATTTAATTTAGAAAAGGTTGGATATTCTTTGTATGCAGGACTTAGGAGTCGTAAACAATATTGTTTTCAGTTTACGACACGCATCCCTAGAGATTTAATCAAATGAAAGCAGGACAATTACAAAGTTATTGCTCAATCTATACGCACAATTGAATCCATAATACTCCAATCAAGTTACCATAATACTCCTACCAATTTTGAGGAAGTCGTTACAAGGATCCAAGGACTCAATAATGGAATCTATAAGACCGAAAACTGTTCAAAGTCTGAAGAATAATTGGAGTTTAGAATCAAGTCTCGTTAGATAGGATCTAAAAGTTGGGTGTCACTTTGTAATAATATTGAAATTATTGGATGATTAAGACTTAATTTTAATGCTCGCTCTTGTAGACATTATTATTTTTACGTACTTGCCTTTCGCCTTTACAGTATATTATCGAACGTTATTATAGACATTTCTTTATGTATAAGTATCTAAGTTAACGCTAACAACGTCGAAAACGCAACCGACATCGACACCGCAGCGATAACGATAAAATTAAATTTCGATTATTATCGAAAATGTGCGCTGCGGCTGTCATTAAATCTACTGAAATGTGGAGAGATATTTGCGAAATATGTGGCTGAAAACCAGCTGAGGTACTAAATTGACAATCCAAAGTTTTTGTTTAACCCACTTACCTATTATATTCACAAAAACTGTGAATAATGCTCCAACTCTTTATAAATATGTAAAGGGAGCATCCGAAAATAACCGAGCGTGGTTTCTTGCCTGTATCTTCCACGCTTGGTCGCGTTAAGGCGTAGTTCAATGTAGATTTAAGACGTGTCCAAATGATTCCATTGATGTAAAGGAATAAATTATCTACTTCTGATTTTTGAATTGTCTTGGATTCCTTGGTCATGAACAGCGCTCTAGAGTGAACTCAAGCATAGATTCGTGCACATCAAAAACTATTCAAAAATCTGTAGGTACTTGAATCCATTCAATCCATTCCTACTAAGATAATTTGTTAGTGTTCTAATACGGCCCTTATCTACTCAGTGACTTTAAGAATGCTGGTTCTAAGAACTCGATTACATAAAGGTTTCATGACATGAAGAAACTCTCGAGTTTTCTTTGGGGATCAATCACTAATCGAGAAATAAAACGTAGAATAAAGAAATACCTAGGTTCTAATTTTAAAAAAATAATAAAGTCATCTAAGATTGAAAATAATTTACAATTTCAATAGAGCCACCGAGAGTGTCCTATATTTCGCTGTGGAATTCAGGTCATAGATATTGAATCCACCAGACCATTACAGTAGTTCGTAATATCAATAAATAAGGAACACTTGCCGGAAATATGTAACTATGTAAGTAAGTAATATGAACGTAGACACGTGCCCCTCGTCGTGGCTCATCGATCACAAAATACCAACTGTTAGCTGTAGCTCTGAAAGCTACAGCGGAACATCGGATATTATGCTCTCCGATATATTTTAGTAGGTAGTTAAATAAAACTTCCACTGTTTTCTTTATATATTTTTTTAAAATTTGACGACCTCGGTGCCGGTGGCGTGGCGGGCGAGTGCTCGGCGGAGACGCAAGAGGAGCGGGTTCGATTCCCGCTACGGGAGAAATGTTTGTATGTTCTGCAAATATTTCTTCCGAGTCTGGGTGTTGTAGTATTTGTATTATATAAGTATGCATTTACAAAAAAAAAGAAAATGTATTATATGTACCTATTCCATCAGACATCTGGTTCCCATAGTACAAGCTTTGCTCAGATTGGGGCTATGTAAAATGTCCACAAATATTTATTTATTTATATCCCTAGGATATTCTACAACAATCTGACGAATCTGAAAAATCAACATTAATCAGACGTTTAAGAATCACACGATATTTTTAAATAATTGGCTGCTGATTTTTTTTGTAATAAAGAAGACTTTTGAACGATGACATTATTAAGTAACGTTTTCTGTCTTGTAAAGTTGAGTTTTTGGTAATGTAATTACTTGAGTTAGTTTTATACAAGTACTAGTTAAATTTTTGTTCGTTTGTTTTTATTATTGTTTTCATACCTATGGGTGATGTGATCGTAAAGCAACAAAACCCTAAAATATTTTTTTTAAGTAATTTTTTTGTCATCTTGCAACTAACGCACGTGGTCAAAAAAAAACGCAGCTGAGTACCTACCTAGTAACGCAACTGAGTTTTGCATTTGATTGTGCAGCGTGCAACAGTAGAAATTTGACAAAAAAAAAAACAATTATGTACGGGGGCCGGCTGGCTTATTAATTTTTTTGCCAGCATGCAAAAAGTTGTTAGTACCAATAAACAGGAAATGAATGGCAACACTTTGAGTTGTCATCTAAAATAAAGAATAGTCCAATTAAAATTTATGCCAAACTTTACGACCCCGTTATTGCTAGATTACGCAATGATACAGATCTTTGACTCTGAGGCTGCATTTTGACAGAAAGCAGCTGCGAGCTTATTCAGTATTTGCTACAAGAGAACAATTACGTAAAATGGTGTACTTACCTAAATAAACTCTAAAGTCTATCTGAGTAAAATAGCCAAAGTTTTTCAACATTAGGTATAAGTTCATTATAGTTTTAATGAAAAACAGATTTTAACAATATTAAAATACCAAATACCACCCTTTCGAGCGTACCTAATTTTAAATTAAATACTATCTAACCTTTACTGAATAGCGCTGTATGTTTCTGTTTATGATTAAACAGTTTAACAGATTAAAATAACTAGTGACACAAGTATTAATACCTAGGTATTAATACTTGTGTCACTAGTTATTTTCAACCAGTGTGGCAAAATGATTAAAGTGTGCCAAAATGTGTCCTTTCGTGCACTTGACACATGCTTTCAATTTTTTATTAAACAACTGGTTGAATGGTTGTAGTACATACAGTTGCATACAGTCGCCGGCGGCATCGGCATTCAGCTCGCTGTGTGAAAGTGGCCTAACAGACCTTGAATCTCAACAATAACTGCCCATTGCATACATTACTTAAATTAATCGCCTCCAAACGTTCGTTCATGCGATAACAGGCCAAAATTAATTTATGCACCATTAAATAATGGCCTATCGTCATCATAGGCCGTATGTAAGTACCTTAGTTAATTTGTCCAGGCCACCGGTCACTAATAATTGCACTGTCAGCATTTCGTTGACAACTTGTAATAAATCAATCAATATTTGTGATGTAACTCTGCATTTATGTCTGTTTTACGCCTAAATTGCTAAAACGATTTTAATGAAATTTGGCAAGAAGATATATTCCACCCCGGGGAAAGACAGACTACTTTTTATCCAGTAAAACGATTCCAAATACATAGAATTGAAATGCTCATGATGAAGCTGTCGATATCATAAACCTATCAAAATACTTAAGTGACAGTGACTTTTCTACAGAATAAAGACATGCTTAATATAAAACTTCTTACTTACAACATTCTTCCCTCCTTAAATTTCATAACCCTGAAGATGAGCTGATGGCGTCGGCTTCGTTAAGATCGTGGCCGCGGATCCGGACGAAGTTTTAAAACATGACAAGCAAGTTTTCTACTTTCTACTTCCCTATCATGTTACCAGTTTTTTAGTGCAAAGTGCATTATTAATCTTATTTAGATAAAACAATAACCATAGTTGTACGAAAAAAAACCGGCAGAAGCAAAAATAAATGTTTTTGGTATTTAGCGCAGCATCTTTATGAGCGGTGAAAAACAATCAAAAATTAAATAAATAACACCCAACAGTCACATAGTTCCGACCCAATGCTAAGATTACCTTTGTCTTGGGTATCAGAGTAACTACGATTACCATGGTACCACAACACCCAATGAAGTGGAATGATCGAAGTATGTCTTACACAGGGTTCTTCCATCATTCTAGCTTTTCACTGAATACCGTACGGAAGTGTCGTGTTCGTTCATTCTGATACGATAGTCCCACCTTGGCCTTGACTCGGGTCGTCAGCTGCTCGCGAACTGAAACTTTTTGTTACTAGGTACCAGTTTCTTTTTATTTATTTTTTTGTTTTTCACTTTAGAAAGATTTTTTTTATTTTTTCGATTAGGTACCTACTTATCATACGTCGTGAGTTTAATTTTTTATTAATTTTCCCTTTTATTGCTTACCTAAAATAATTCAGGGTAAATCTTCTCAATTTCCAATTTCTTTCAGGGTAAACCTTTCTCTGCCAAATCCTACAAATCTTTGCTTAAATTCAATAACTGAACTACTAAAAGCCCATTTTACTAATGAACTAATTTAGAAAAGTTAACGTTAATGCCTTTAAATCCACGCCATTTATATCGCAGCTTTTACTCTCCTGTAGGAACCTATGACATTACACAACGTGCTTGATAAGAAATGGTTTACCTATGGATAAAGCTCGGCCTGTATACTTTTTTACTTTTCTACATTTTTTCGCGTAGATATTGTTGAACGGACCTTATCATAATAAAAAGTTAAACTTTTACCAATTTACAGTTTACAAAATATATGAATACAAGGTCATCTTAAGTGTTTTTATCAAATATTATTTAGGTAATTAGTTATTAGTCTACATAGGTAGGCACCTACCTACAATTCTCAAGATAGACTTAAGTAGGTCATTTGAAAATGGAAACCTCTTCGTTACCTGTTAATAGGTACCTCCTTGTTTGTTATTAATTATTTTCGAAACACTGAATAATTTATAGACTCAACTGCTCAGTACATCAAAGAACACTTAAGTAAGTACACAAGTACCTACCTAAGTACCTACTAGGTAAGGAAGATAAATCAATAAATTGTTGGGTTATTTTATTTATTGACGACCTAGATAGCGTGGCGGGCGAGTGCTCGGCTGAGATATAAGAGGTGCAGGTTCGATTCCCGCTACAGGAGAAATGTTTGTATGTTCTGCAAATATTTCTTCCGGGTCTGAGTGTTGTAGTATTATAAGTTTGCATTTCCAAAAAAAACTATTTATGTAGATATTCTATCAGCCATCTGGTGTTCATAGTACAAGCCATGCTTAGTTGGGGGTAGATGGCGCAGTGTCAAATGTCCACAAATATTTATTTATTATTTAAAAATATAAAAAATATGTTATTTTTATCTTTTAGAACTGTTAACTTTATTTATGGAAATCCATGGGGTAGACCTTTGTCCATCTGTGGGACGAAAATAAAATAATACCTTTAGAATTTTCTTATACCTAAGTATGAAATTAACCCTTTTTCTTAATTTTGTTAAACGTATTATACCTAGTATCTACCTATCTAATTTAATAATTATAAATTGACTTAGCAACAACCAATAATATTTGATATAAGATACAAAACGGAAACTGTTTTGTTTTTCTTGACTGATGTCATTGATAGTTATCCACGGGGAAAACAAAACACTTTTCACAAAAAAATATTCTCATTTAACTGGTTTCTCAGAGGCTGTTAACGCTTCTGTTTAATATTTATACCTAGATGTGGCAAAAAGAATTTTATGAGTGAAACAAAATTATTTTTACTAACCAGTTATCGAGGATAAAAAGTATTCACAGATTTAACTGGTTATCTGAGGTTGTTAACACCACTTACAATGTGGTATAAAAAATACTAACTTTACAACCGTCGGTGTTTAGATAGCCCGACTGTTTCTGTTGTATTTTGTAAATAACTACTTGTATTAGTTGTGAAATTTATGTTAAATAAATATTACTAAGTAATCGTATTTATATTATGTTAAGAATAATAGGTACCTAAGTACATTTCCACATGCCTATTTACCTTTTGAAATAACTAAACAAGGCTTACCTCAAACCGCCAGATGTTTGCTCATCGTGAATGTGCCAATAAACTGAAACGGACCACGACACTCATGCTCATCTGAAGTAGGACTGAGCGCGTGCGCAGATCGACTCGCGAGTACCTCTGCTTTACATTGCAAGATATTCTGTCAGCTCGTTATGGGTATGACCACGGTGTGCTATGTGACAGTTTTGGATATTCAATGCTACACCTAGCTTTATAATAATATACAAACATAGTGTACGTTGTTTTACTTGGTAGGTATAGATATGTATGGACATACTTACATAAATATAAAAATCATGAGCGCCGCCAGAATTTTTTTCAGGGAGGTGCATCTGCTGCCGCCCGCGGCTTCGCTCGCATGGTACCCCGATAAAAAGTAGCCTATAGGTATGTTATTCCAGCACACATAGGTACTATGTACCTATATTCCAAGTTTCATTCAAATCCGTTCTACCGTTATGGCGTAATTGAGGCACAAACATACAAACATCCTCATAAACCTTACATGTATATTGTAGACTAGCAGCCGCCCGCGGCTTCGCTCACGCAGTACCCAGATAAAAAGTACCCTATGTCCCATTCCAGCACACGTAGGTACCTACTATCCTCATCATTCATTATAATATAGTGTACGCTAAACGATGACTAAAGTATTGCCATCTCTTACCATTTCATAATGACAAACAGTGACAGGGCTAACTTTAAGCAATGGCTAACTTTAGCGAACGAATATGAATAATGGTATGTCAGTATATTCCGTAGTTTTTGCGTGAAAGAGTAACAAACATACCTAAATCTAAAAATTAAGAAATTTCGCTAAATTTAGTAAAAATTTTGAGAGTTAAGGTCATGGGCGCCGGCAGAAATAATTTCCAGGTCGTGCAGATTTTAGTTTTCTTACAATCTTTGCCGTATTGTTAATAAAAAGATGAAATTTTAGTCTGAATGTTCGAGACATTTACAAATTTCTGACTATTCATTATGAATTTATTATATAGGTACCCAGTCGTCACGGCTCACACCTATTTGTTCACGACGATCGAAATTTAAAAATTCTAAATTGGTGGGCCAGGAGTACCGGGATCGATATTAATCGATTTCCATTACTTCTCTGAACGCACCCTTTAAAGTACCGCTACTCTACACCAGATGACACCAGCATAAATGGGATGAACTTAACAGAGAAAGCGCAATACAGTTTCAATAATTCCTGTTGATCCCGAGATTCCCAAGGGGTGCAAGTGCACCCTCTGGCACCCCCTTGCCGGCGCCCATAGTTAAGGTAAACTTTTCAAAACGCAACGATAGCGCGTCAAAATTTGATCAGAATTAGCAGCGACATCTAGTTTTCAGACGTAGAATTACGTCAGAACTCCATGAATAATCAAGATTGGAAACTTATTAGACCAGTAATAATTTATGCTTCCTTTCACAGGTAATTTGACATTGACAGTTCCTTTTCCATATGTTTTGTATCATCTATTACTAATCTTTGGTATCATCGCTGTCATATGTCAAAATAAAAGTATTCTATTTTTCATGAAAAACATGCCAAAAATAAAGAATTTGCAGGTAATTATGACATCAACTAAATGAGAAAAATCGGCTCTTTAATTTGATATAGGTTATGTGCAGTTTTAGACCAAAAATTGATTCCAGGTTTTCATCCCTTTTCACCCCTTTAGAGGTTGAATTTTGAAAAATCCCTTCTTAGTACACCCCTACGTACCAAGGTTTACCTACACTGAAAATTTCAAGTCTCTACGTCCAGCGGTTTAGGCTGTGCGTTGTCTGTCAGTCAGTCAGTCAGTCAGTCAGGACAAAGATTCTTATAATATAAGATAAATGTATGCCAAATTCAAAGGTGATTACAACCCAGACGCTTTCAGCTTTTATTCAAACAGTAAATAGAAAAAACCTGACAGAGGGGGGGGGGACCATGCACCCCCTTGCACCCTGCTGCTAAAAATGCCCATGATAAAAATTTAGTTTGCTGTATGGTTTTAGTTACACAGCAGCGTAGAGAAAGTATTTTTAGTATCAATAAATAAATAAATACCTTAAAATGTTTCCGTTTCTTTCTTAGAGATCGAGATAACAGGACCGGCTATAAAAGAGATCTAAAATGATGCTTTCTTTAGAAAAAAATACCTACAGAAGAATGGACTCTCACTTTATCTATCTCTACATTAATTAATATTCTTGATATAAAGATTAGCACTAATAAATTAAACTCAATATTAGGTAGGTATACTTAGTTTTAATAAATCTTACCAATCCTCTAATGTTATCAACTTCTGACACAGACTAAGTATAGGTTTGTTATGTTGAAACTTGTAGGTAAATGACCCTAAGCTGAATAAAATACTTGTATTGCTTTGTAAGCTTTTTGTAAGTAATACAGATGGTAACAGCCTGTGTGTGTGATTGTACCTACCTACTAGTATAATATTTATGATGGCATCCATTCTGTAGTAAAGTTATAAAGAAGGTACTTTATCAGTACCTAGGTACCTAGTTAAAGTAGATTTCACATTGCCTTAAAACTGCGTCTCAAAACTTCCGCCTACACGCAGATCGGTGTTGTATGTAACACAACAAAATTATACGCTAGCTTGAGATTTATTGTGTCAAATCCACGATTGTGGTGCTTCGACACGATTCTATCTAGGTACTTAGTTCCACCTTCTCAGGAACTAAGGAATAATCACGCGAAAAATAGTTACCTAATTACTAGAAAGATTATCGATTACACGGCAGACAAGTAGGGGAAACTAAGGTGACTTGATCACCCCTTTTGATTTTATTTGATATGATACGTTTTAAAAATAAAAAAAAACCGACTTCAATGAAAAATAAATAAAAACTCCTTGGCGCCATCCTATAGAAACTGTATTTTATTGAAAATTCCAGAAATCCTGAGATTTCCAAAATCCGGCCGCAATCCTGAGAAGATCCTAAGAATCCTGAGATCTCAGGACAAATCCTGAGATATGGTAACCCTACCTTCATAGCAAGACATAGAACCTAGACAGGTACTAGGTACCTAGTAGTTTTGTAGGTAGGTAAGTAAGTGAAATATTTGCATAGAAAGCCAGTTTTAACTCGTTTAATTAAAGGTTGAGAAAAGGAAATTCGCTGTCTCGTATGAAATGCCGTCTGACAGCCTCTACCTACTAAGTATTAGATTTACGCATTTAAAAGCATAGGTAGGGACCTACCTAGCTTTACAGGATTTTTAAAAATATCTTGCCCCGTTCTAATATTCTACGGACGGACGATGAATCGCTTATTAGCATCAACGTTGTTATTCTGACAAAAAAAGTATGGCGCTTTCGAAAGATAAGAACGTTGCTCATACGATCCGTCGTCCGTTAGTACAATATTAAAACAGGGCAGTAGGAAATCTTGCCATCGATAGGTAGGGACGACCGAGTACACTTGATCCTGTGGAATCGGGGTGGGCCGATTCGGTTCTGTAATCTAGTTAATTTCTGAACTGCTAGAATTTCAAGGCAAACAAAAAATGGAATAAACAATGTTTGAACGTACCTAACCAGTCCAGTCAACCAAACGCTTTGACCCCGACTTCATCAAATTGACCTGCCCAAATTTGTCTCTCCTAGGATGAGAAAAAATTCGTTAGTCAAAAGTAAAAAAACGCTATTGGTTTGGACTTTGACTAAGACTTTATGGAGGTTTGACTAGCCGAACCTAGGCTCGCCGGAGCTTTGATGTTTAGCTATAACATATCCTCTACGAAAGCGTAGAACACGCCGTAGCATCCTTGTGCATAGAAATTTCCTAAAGTCGACATTCCGCTATTACCTGTAGGTATTGAATACTTACTGCAAAAGACGGCAAAGTGCGAAAGTCGGCACTAAGCTCCTAAATCGTAAAAAGTAAGTAGGTACCTAAGTAGGTAATTAAGAAAAATAAAAGACAGAGATAAAAAATTGTTCAGCTTTATTGTTAGGCGTACCTAGAGTACCTACTGTACCTATAGCGCTGCTGATCTTCCGTGACCCCAGTCAGCACTGCAACTCGCTACCATCGATCGCTACAATGATATTGCCATTTCATATTCGGCTGTTCGGTCATACACGGCTATTTAGTATACCTACCTATTGCAATTTTTTTGAATTTGCCTTATTTAGTATCCACCCGCGGCTCCGCTCGCGTGGTACCTACCCGTATAAAAAGTAGCCTACGTGTCATTCCGGGTCATAAATTATGAGTAGTTATTCTAAGTTTCAGACAGATCCATTCAACCGTTACGGAGCCCACTCACACTTAGGTCCTCATGTAGGTACCTACTTACAGAAAATAAAACCTTAGGTAATTATGTTGAAAAGCTCAGTAAGTAAATTACCTACTAAATAACGATTTAACCCTAAGTTAAATGCCTACGAAATAATGGCCGAATAAGCGACCGTTGCTAACCCTTACCTACTCTATCTACCTGTGCACAACTAACGATCCTCATAAATTACGACACTTAACTTTTCAGAAGTTGGCAAAGTGCCCAAAACCTACTTATTATTATTAAGAAAGAATACAGCCCGAGTGACTGCCTCCTGGTTAAAAACTATGTAGGTAAGTAGACAAGTAACATAATAGGCTTTTAGGCTATATTCATCTATTAAACAATTTCCGTCGGTAGATTACCATAGCTAACTAAGAGCTCGTATGTTACCGGCAATCTGTATAATTCAGGTTCTGGTATTCTATACAATACCTAGGCAATGTATAGAATACCTACCTACTTGGGGCGTCCAGGCAAAGTATGAAATATTATAGGTTTTTATCTATAAACTTGCTGCTTTGCCACCCGATAACTATAGGTAATCGTACTTATGTTCATTTTTAATGTGTCAAAACAGGCCTCATTTTTTTACGTAATTTTTTTTATGCCTATTCCAACATTCTAGGTACTAACGAATGACAGATCATATTTAACGTTGTTATCTGTCTTACTTATGCGCCATATATTTTTGTCAAAAAAGACAACGTTGCTATGGAATCGGGCATTAGCGATTTACTTCAGCAAGAATAAAAAAAAGAATTAAACTATAATTCAAAGCAATAAAAATAAATGTTATAGCTTAATTATCCGACGGAGTCAAATACAAACGGAATTACAGAAAGGTAAGGCAGAAAAGTCATTCGAATTTATCGGATACTGTCTCTAATTCTCGTAAAGCCGGTCGAATAGAGAATCATCACCTAAGTACAGCAATAAATACGCGCAAGGGTTCCAATTACCTACCTAAACACTAACAAATTCATTGAGGAAACGTGGGATGAAAAAATCTTTAGACACCAAACAAAGTTTACCTACTGAACCCAAAAGAAGTTTACCTACTGTTTAGATAGGTCGGGACACTATTTACTAAGCTTCCGCTTTCCGTCCGTCCGTCAGTCTGTCAGCGGGCTTTATCTCATGACAAAGTTGAAATTTTCAGTGTGTATTTCTGACATGTTAAATGACATATAATTGCACGAACACATGATGCAATAACATGGTCTTAAAAATATATCAGTCCAATCTATCTCTTACCAAAATATTTGGTATGCTATAACATCTTAAGTCCTATTTATTCAAACAGAAAAATGCATTGGTGGACGACCGGTTGCCAACGTATTAGGATCAGATGGCGGAGCGTCTCGCTCTACTATCTCATAGACCAAGAGCCCCTCTGTTCATATAGATAGGTAGGTAGGTACATTATAAGTAGAGTAACGAGCTGAGCCCATCGAGCTCAATACCTAACCGTAGTTAACTTATTAAGTTATCAGCTTCCGTTCAATCCAATCAAAATCGATTAGGCATCACTTATTGGGCCTTGAATCCGTGTGCATGAAAATTGAAATATAACGAGCGAATCCATGGGCGAAAGCTTGTATTAGAAAAGCAAGCGTTTGAATGCTTGTGTTTTAATCGGACTCAATAGATTTGAATAAAACTTGGAATATACATAGCATGCCACTGGAATAGAATATACTTAGCTAAACAACTTTTACTACGGAGTGAATCCAAGAGTGGAAACTCGTATTTAAGCTAAATTTAGGCCTCAGTATCCTACTATATTATAAATGTGAATGTTTGTATGTTTGTACCTCAATCACACCTAAACGGCTGAACAGATTTGAATGAAACTTGGAATATACCATGTTCTGGATTAACATATAGGCTATTTTTCATCCGGGTACCACGCGAACGAAGCCGCGGGCGGCAGCTAGTAGACCATAAATGGGTACTACAATAATAATACCTACGTAATAATATGTAGGGTACCATTTATCCCGTAGTATCCAACGGAAGGATAACAGAAAAGCACTTTGAATTTCAGAGAAAGCATATCATGAATATTTCCATGTCATGAAGGTAATCTGAATTATTCTGAAATGAAAATATGGCAATGCACGTTGACACATTGGAATTCCATTTATTTCTGCAGGCGATTTGTATTCGATAAAATTACGATATATGTAGGTAGATAGAGATATAGGTACGGTACTCATACATAATTATGTAATTTCGTCTATGTAATTTTACTGGTGTGATATTATTTGTGTTACCACATTTTAATAATGAAAAAAAAAAATACTACACTTATTAATTTTACGTGTACTATTTATTAAAATAACAAATTGAATGTAACTTGCCTACATCATATTACATTGTCAAGTAATGTGAAATTAAATAAATAAAACATTTGCATTAAGTATTTATAAATAAAAAATATTTTAGGTGATGCTAAAATGATAGAACGGAACCCTTATTATAAAAAGATCCACATTTCAAAGAACTTGATTTTCTCATTTTAAGAGTAAGTTTTCTATATTAATTTAAAGCTGCGTCCAGATACGTTCTTTTGTCCGTACCGTACCTGCGTTCCGTTCTTCCGTATCTCTAGTGCCTTATGGACGCACTGAAAATAGCCCGTATCTCCGTAACGTCGCCGCGATCATCGCGTGTTTGTTTCTGCGTCAAGTGCCGTCCGACCATGTCGTCGACTCTTTCGATTGTGCGTGCTTCATTGTTATTAATAATATTATAACGAAAAAATTAAAACAAAAAAAGCGCGTGTGGCGATCGCGTCCAGTCCAGACTGGCGCGTACACCGTGAATGGGACGGTATCGGTACCGAACGGCGTTCAAATTAGCGTTTTTGGATCGCGACGCTCTGTTGCGAAACGGAGGTAAGGTACGGGCAAAAGAACATATAGTAGAACACTGGACGCAGCTTTAGGAGCATAGTTTTTATTTTATATCAATGAGGAGTCGAATCGCACTTTTTGACCGGGATTCGTTTACCATAATGAAACATCATATTATAATTGTCAAAAGAAAAAGTAATGTAGCAGTCTTACTTTGAACTGAAGACCTCAGACTCATCATATATTTAATTAATTGTGCAAAAACTACTATACAAATAAATTGTGCGTATTAAAGTAGTTTCGTCAAGATGGGTACCTACTTTAAGTTGATGTCAAATATTTGGCGAAAGGGACCATAACTTGACCTTTATGAAAATATGCTATCCACAACAATAATAAATATTTCAAGCAGATAAGTATTTTAGATCAAAATTTGTTGATACTATTATAGTATACATAAACATACAACTTAGTAGAAACCTACCTATTTAGAAATCATTATAATAAGTACATCGTTGCTGAAATAAAGTAGGTAAATTCAGCATGTTAACTACTGATCATCTAGTGTTCCTAAATCATTTTCGATACTAACCTTAAGTATGAATTTTAAAAATAATAGGTACTCATTTTTCATACTAAAGGGAATATTATTTAGCTCAATATTGCATTCGGTAAGAAAAATTGACTTCGTCAAAATTATATGCAAAATTAATCAACTTTCGACTTTACACAGGTAAATGCAACTCAATAATGCCCCTTTATGTCTAGTCACGTGCAAAATATAGATCATATTTATGTATTTGTGTACATCACAAATAGTCATAGTGATGCTCTCTAAAATAATAAATAATGTCACTCGAAATTAACCCAGAACGTTTTCGGCACTCCGGGTTGCCGGAAACATTCCCTCCAAGTATCACCGTACGGTGATTTCTCCTCAATCGTCGCCTTCCCTAATATTTCCTTCTTAGCCATCTTCGTCTTGCACCCAAGACTTATGTAGATGCTGACTTTATCCAGGCTGGCTTTGAAAACTGACAGTTTAACCGTAGATGACTTGGGGTCCCATCTGGCGGATATTGCAGGAACGAATCTGTCGCTTTTCCAATAGCACTCAGCTTTATTTGCTTCCAAAATTGTAGCTTTTAGGTACAGTGGGGCTGGAAAGTAAAAATAAATCTCAATAAGAAACATTCTTAAAAAAAAATCTATAAGGCTGCTTTTATGGCGGTAGGATTACATTGGAACTACAAGATTGTTCCTTATGATAGGCTTTCAAAGAACAGGATTATTTTAGGAAAAAGCACCCGACAAAACAAAAAAAGAACCAGTCTTCGAGTTTCGGATAGTCAGATTCTTCTTAATATATTATTAAGTTACTTCTTTAATACAACATGTATTTATACTAAGTGATTGGTAGATCGGGCGATCTAAATTCAGGGTGTGAAGCCAATATCTTCGCACTCCTTCGTGTAGTAGGTATACAGTAGGTTAGGCAGGTACTATACAGTCTCGAAAAACTGCTTTTGCCATCTACAACGTTTTTTTGCTTGTTACGACAGTAAACAAAAATACATGTTCGGTATTACATTATGAAATATTAGCGACGACTTTTTGTACATTTTGATGGAGTAGGCTTGCCCAGCACCAATAGGAAGCAAGACTTATCCTCTCAACTTAGTCCGCCTTATCCACACACAGGAAAGACATGGTCAATACGTGCGGAGCTGACTAAGCCGCGAGTTTCCTCACGATGAGTTCCTTCAATCTCGAGAGATATAGGTAATTAATAAATAAATATTCGTGGACATTCGACACAGCGCCAATTTGCCCCAAACTAAGCAAAGCTTGCACTAGGTATGAGCACCAGATGGCTGATAGAATACTTTTATACTTTTTTTGTAAATATATACTTATATTACCACAACAAGTAATACTACAACACCCAGACCCGGAAGAAATATTTGCTGAACATACAATATTTCTCCCGTAGTGGGAATCGAACCCGCACCTCTTGCGTCTCAGCCGAGCACTCGCCCGCCACGCCACCGAGGTCGTCAAATAATAATGATGTCTTTCTCAAAACTCAGTCGGAGTTTTCTTCAGAAACTGTTGCCAATGGTGTAGATAATTGGCACATTATTCACAAAGCGGTGAAGACTGGTTAGAGACCCAATTACGTAGGTCGGCGTTGAATGGTCATCATTAGATTAGGCAATTCCTACGAATCTCCTTCAATTTACAGGACGACTGTCCAGTAGGTAATTCAAATGAAACAAAGACAGTAGTTGGCTGACTGTACTTTTCTATGTACGCTATCTAATAACATTTCAATCTCTGTAGGTAACAAAGATCGCAGATTTGAAAAGTAACATATTAAAATTAATTACAGCTGAATTTCACACTAAACGTATTCAAATAATGTTGAAGGAACTTGCCAAACCAAGCATTGTGACGTCATATCAACAGACTCACAGAATAAATAATTACTTGGGGTGGGTTAATGAAAATAAATTGTACTTGTGCTAACTCTACGAGCATGCAATGTTTGTATTGCGTCACGACAAAGTCAAGAAAAATCTACCACAAATACAATTTCTCGTAATCCAACCCACACTAATGTTATACAGGTAGTCAAATAATTTCCGTTTTCGGATAGGCACTTTTAGCTTATTGCCTTATGCCAAACAAGCCCTGTAAACGGTTCGTAAGTCTTTTATCTCCTTTTTAGGATCAATCGGAGAAAGGGACTTTATTGAATTGTTTGTTAGCCAGTCAAGCAAGACTTATTTTGCTAGGTACTACCTATAAAACAGAAGTAACGGTACGGAATAATTCAAAGCGGGATTCTAATATACTCTAGGTAAGTTGGATAGGGAATATCTAAACAAAACTTTCTTGTGCAACCATTGACAGCAGGATTAAAACATATTTTTGTACCTAATGCTCACGAATTTAGTTAGCTAATTCTCTCTCTATCATCTTCAAGCTATTTTGCTTACAGATTCATAATTATGATTTACTAGCTGCCGCCCGCAGCTTCGCTCGCGTGGTATTCGGATAAAAAATAGCCTATATGTTAATCCAGTACATATACTATGTATATTCCAAGTTTCGTTCAGATCCGTTCAGCTGTTTAGGCGTGATTGAGGCACAAACATCTAAACATCCAAACATCCAAACATCATATAAAGAACTACCAAAAGAAATCCAGCTAGAACTTTAAATCACTTTATTATCTAACCACCATAGGTACATTCACTGTATTGTCTAACCACCATAGGTACGCTTTCCAATCTTTCCCAAAACCATCCGCAACAATCGTCAACAACCGAATGCCCGCCAGCCAGTCGCCATCCCCTTCTTTTTCGTCCCAGGCGAGTAAACAACAAAATGGCGGCTCCCGCTCAGTATTCGGATCTTGACGTTGAATTATATTTTAACAATTAATTTTGTACAGAATAATATGAAATAAATAGTAGAACAATTAATTTATAGCATTACATATAAAATATATTTTCCTAATTTATCAATTTTAAAATAGTATCTAATTTATCTACTTCACGTAACTTCCGCGTTGTTTGTTTATAACTAAAATATTTAAAATAAAAAGGTATCTTTAATTATCAATAAAATAACATTATATAAATTCAAAAATCATCAAAACTATAAATAAATAACCAGAACCTTACACTCGACCATCCTGATATCGTGTATGTCCTCATACACGCCTCTGTTGTAAACCTTACAATCATTACAAACTTGCGTACTAGATGGCAGCACAGGTAAAGTTAGTACGCGCTATCGTTGCGTTTTGAACTTTACGCCGGTAATTTCAAGCAAACTAAGACTTTTCAAATTTATAATATTATAATATATAATATAAGTAAGAAGTAAGATGGTTAAATGCAAAGCAGCATAATCAACTGTCTTAAAATATTCACCAAGACATTTTGTAATTCAACCACAAAATAATTATTCAACAAGCCAAGTACTTGCGCTGTGTCTCGCTGTTTGGTTTGTAGAGTTTAAATAGCTCTCTCCTAATTAATAAGCAGAGGGCATTGCCTGCCCCACGGGGACCTATTCAAGAACATAGTTGATTTGGATCGCGTGTTGTGATATGCATAATATATTTTCGTACGAATCAAGTTGGTCTGAGGAATCAAGTATTTTACACTCTGCAAACAATATAGTCGATAATTATAGCTAAATCGCCCTGACAGACAAAGTTTTTTTCTGACAGTCTTTAAAAAGTACTAAGGATTCCTCGGATACAAAATGAGAGTTGGTGCGAAATGTTAGAAAACTTAAAAAACGCAAATTTCTAGTCGTATCGTGTCATTAATTACTTTATTAGTTTTAACAGTCAAGTTACTCCGCATTTAGGGGTACGATGACCCTGAAAATTGATAGTTATACTTATTTGTTCTTTTATGAAAACATCACGAGTAGACGCGCATGAGTAAAATAGAGAGATCAGATTTTTTTTAATATATACTCCGAATCGTCTTCGTTCCGTTGAAACAATACAGACGTTCAATAGAGCACGTTTTGTGAAACTTGTCTAAAACAATAACTTCATAAAAACTGCAAATAAGTTGTAAACATTGTTACTAACATCATTTTACCTAGAAACTTTTAGAAACCGAACGTAAGTGACTTTTATTTCAATTTAAATCAAACAAAACACCAATAACAACAAAGTGTACTTACCTACTTTAATGTGCAATACTTTTGCCGTTCTGCCTAAAATTACTAGGTGGACAAAAATGTAAACAAAACCCGTAAATAAATGGCTAGTATCATTTACACATACCCAATTATTTAAATTACAATGACGTGAACAAATCTGCGGGCAGAAGCTAGCATAATTTTCATGAGAATAACAAAAATGTTTTTATAGCTGCGTCAATGCAAACATTTCGTATCGAATTTAGCCAGAGTAAACTTTGGTTTAAAAATTTTTGGAGTAAAAATTAAAAAAAAAAACTTTGGTTACATACTGATAATCGTATTTCATTATATTGTGTAGGCACTTTCTACAAACATACCCTTTTTTGCAAAGAAGTAAAAACTATGAATGTAGTGCTAGATGGATTTGCCGATAGACACTCACATCACATGTCTATCCGTACAGCCCCAGTTGGCAGTGACAATAATAGCAGGGATAGGAATACAAACTTTAAGATACTCTATCTCTTCACATTTAATTAGATTCATGGTTTTTGTCTCCTAAAAACCAGTGGTGTTGTTTCAGCTCGGATTTTCAAGCGCGGGTAGCTCAATTTTATTATTTTTCGCATTAGTATTATCTACACGAAATGCTTTTGAACAAGTAAAATAAAACTTTTCTGAACTATTTCAGCTATATTCGTTTCGAATTTAATACTTTTTCGATCATTAGTCTTTCAATGACAGTAACTATTTCAATTTCAATCCTACTAATATTATAAATGTGAAAGTTTGTGAGGATGTCTGTATGTTTATGCCTCAATTACGTCTAAACGGCCAAACGCATTTGAATGAAACTTGGAATATACTTAGTACATGTACTGGATTAACATATATGTTTTTTTTATCCGATTATCACGCGAGCGAAGCCGCGGCAGCTGGTCAGTTTTAAATAACTTTTTAATTTTCGTCAAAACATGGCAGCCCACCAAATGTCAAATAATCAGACCGCTGAGCAAATAATAATCACTTCGTTTAGTCAGGCTGTATGGTAAACTCAGATAAACTATCAAAATTGAGCGAATCGTTGTGGTATAATGTGTACTTAGTTGATATATTTTCCAGTATTAATCTAAAAGTAGGACCGTAAGTAACATTCTAAGAATATTAATGTCATGAATTTCTCAAACAGTTTCCGATACCAGAGTAGGTACACTATGTTATGTCCAGCAGGGTGTAAGCGGTGTCGTATTTAAACGAGTCTTACTAACGATACCCAAGGCAAGCATGATTCATGCTCAAGAGAGCCGACTGGATCATTAGTCACCCTGATAAATAGTCACCTCTGAACTGCTCTTCTTTCTGCATGTTTTGGACGCTGTCAAACAATTATTTTATGCTTGGCAACAGAGTGTTACCTGCGAGTACATTAAGTTATATCTAGCTAAGATGTTCTAATATTGCATAGTAGATAACTATTTTGGCATTGTTGTAGAATATGTACTTCATTATTTTCATACATACCGCCTCTGTTGTTTGGCAGAATAACTAAAACCTCCTCGGTCTTGTTCTAATTTTAAACTGATAGAAAAACAAAAGAATGTCATCGGTTCTTGAAAAAGATGTTGGAATAGAAATATGCTAATTTATTAATTTTCTGTATTTTGATAAATAAAATCAAATGTGAGTATATTTCTGGTTTAATTAATTAAATTAGGCTAGATAGTCTACAAGAGTATGTAACTATTGTACTACCATACCACGTTAGGTCTTACATGTTTATGTATGTGTTGTGAGCTCTCTATTTTGGCAAGAGAAAAGTAAGGTCCTACTTTCACTTAGTCACGCAATAGCACTGAGGTACGCACTAGTCATTGTCGTAGCTACACGTCTCTGTCTTTCAATACATGGTCACCGCTCACTACCTTTGATAAAGTAATTTATTACATATATCAATGGGTACCTAATTAAATTAACATGTTATATTGATACGTTTGTGTATAGAACTCCCATACCTTGTCGTAACACAATATTTTTCTAACACGGAACGGAAGGTACAACATTCTATACTTGTACATACATATTATCACGCCCGTATCCCTAATGGGGTTTGCAGAGTCACAAGTAAACATAAGAAAACTAGCAGCCACATCTGATTTAAACTCTTAAGATGGATATGGTGAACCATGGTGACAGGTGATCAGCCCATCGCCCATATTGTGGTCCATCATTTTGGAGAAGATACTATAATATTATTATGTATACCCTTGGTTGCCTTTTACGACATCCTCGGGGAGAAAAGCAGCTGGAGGCATTCTATACTTGTACCTCATAATAATGTAGATTAAAGATTGTTTCTTGTTGGAAGTTATTAGTTTATAAGTTACTAACCCCAAATACTCAAACGTATCTCAAAGTTGAGCACGTCTCAAATGACAATTTTTTTAATTAATGGGTTAATTGACATCGAGAGGATAGGGAGAAAGTCTTGGACGCGATTGGCCGAATCCAAATCTGAATGGCACAAAATGGGAGAAGCCTATAACCAGCAACGGGTAGATGAAGGCTGAAAATTATGATGATGATGAGGGGTTAGATACCTTTGAACTGCTCCTGCTCCTGCATGGTCTGAACGCTGCACCGAAACCGATTGACCGTCAGTTGCACCACGTCGTTAAATCCATCTTCCGACGCTGTGTACAGCAACGTCACTTCAAGCTGACCCTTCTTGTTCTCTCTCTGATACAAAATAAACACAAAATGTTATATTTCATCAACTTTTACTGTACGTATAAGTCTGTATAAGTTTGACGGCCTCGGTTGCGTGGCGGGCGATTGCTCGGCTGAGACGCAAGAGGCGCGGGTTCAATTCCCGTTACGTTAGAAATGTTTGTATGTTCTGCAAATATTTCTTCCGGGTCTGGGTGTTGTGGTACCATGGCACTCGTAGTTTCTGATACCCACGACACAGGGAATCCTAGTGTGGGGTCAGGACTATGTTTGTGACTGTTGGGTGTTATTTGTTATTTTATGTATATCCCTTAATGTAAAATGAGTCATTTGCATAATGAACATAAAAAAATGAAGAATTGTTTCTAATTATTTATTTTTACATTAGTTCGTGCACCAATTAACGAGCTCGAAAAATTGTGGTACCTCTATGCTAAACAGTAAAGGAAAACATCTTGAAGAAACTGGTAAGCATGCGTGTTGTAGGCCGTAGCTAAGCTAAAAAGTTCAGAGACATTGTGTCAGTACACGAAAAGAGTCAATTCATTCACCACACTTGTTTCAAAAGAACTAGTGACACAATTTTATTGTAAGTCGTGCATCCTTAATAGACAAAAAAACACAGATGTAAAAAAATTGTTTCTAGATTTCTAAAAATAAGCAATGATTCGGCCTTTACCAGTTGAGGATCGTTCAAGGTCAAATCTATTCTATTGTCGGCTGCACCTACGTTCAAATCAAGATTCTGTTCACATTTAACATGCGAGTCGGATGACTCATACCATAATTGCTGCTATTACGAGTAGGTCTACGCAGGCATTTTATCAAGCCCTTACCGTACTAGCTCGTCCACTTATCAAACAAAATGTTAAGTGCTTACGTCACTAGTTTCTTTGTGGTCACGCTTTTTGCGTTACTGCTACCCGTCTATATCTACTTATGTTTATTCAATATCGAAGGTACTTGGTGAGTTTTGTGTGTGACACCGAGAAAGAATTCTATTTGAACAGCATCTTCGTCAGTTAACATTTTCGTCTCACACTCTGACTGAGGTCCTCTGAGAAATCAGAGCCATTGAACCATTTTCAGAGGGTTTGGCTACAACATGCCAAATAGATAAGGTGTATTAAAAATACGTAACGTAGACTTGCAAGTCTGCGCATGAGAGAGTAATGTGTTTGGCAGGTTATCATACAATATAATTAATATTGTAAATTCTGAAAATATTACCTTACATCACATTTGTGTTTTTATTTTATTTATATACTTATTGTTTTGTATCGCAACATGATCTCCAATCATGTCCATCTAGTGAAATGTAAAAATGAAATCTGTACTTTTTTCTTGGTTCATTTTTTGGTACTCTATGCGAACACGCAAAAAAAAATTCTATAGAGACTTGTACCTTTAGAGCGGAAGTTGATATCTAAAGCAAGATCCAGTTCTGAGCAAGTGTATTTGTTTGCCACTTGGCCGACCAAGAAATAACGCTTGCTCTGAACTAAGCGGGTTACAAAGGCATCACCATTTTGCTCCTCTAACACTCACTGCAAATTGCCACTGCATCTGATAGATCATCGATTATGTATGCTAAATTGTTAAGCGAGTTGAGACAACGATTTTCTAACCTGCAAATATAGGTCACTACTCACTGCTCACGGATAAACGAGCGGTTACCGTAACCATTAAATATGATGACAACTCTGAATGAAAACACGAATCGAACCATCGTGTCAGCGTTTTGGTAAACTCAAGTTACACCTAACATACTACATTACTCTGTTTATATGAATTTGTAGATGATTTGTGTCTCTTCGTCGTCACGGTTTAGCCATAAAGATAAAGTATCAGAGGAATGGTTGTAAATAAGACAATTTAAACATACCCGTGAATCAGCAGCTGTAAGACCACTCGCAATGGCATTGATGGGTCTCCAAATATCTGGAGTCCCAATTAGACCATTCTTGAGATCATTTTGAAACAACTTTGAATCGAAATTCCATGTGGCCGCTCCAACCGTTCGTCTCTTCTCCAAAAGTGATTTCTGCGCAATAGCCTCAGCTTTAGTCGTTTTAAAACTGCTAAATGTTTTCTCAAGAAAACCAGCCTTAGCTTTAGGCTCTTCTTGATCCGTCGACACTTTGGAGGTTTTTTTTACGTCGGTTTTAAGACTCTTCCGTTTATCAAAATCTTTCGGAGTCTCTAATACCGCGTATATTGTTAGTGATAAAAAATGGCCAGCGAGTAGACTTTGAAGGTCGAATTTATCCATAGCTTTTTTCAGATCTTTTTGTTTTATAATAAACTTGAAATCTTCATTCCACACGGGCCAGGAGGTCTCTTGTAATGTTGTCTCGAACTTGCTATCACCCGGGAACAATTTCACCTGAAAGTTAGCATGTAAAATCTTTAGAGCCAAACTAACGAAGAAGGTAAGTTCTTACCTAAGTTTTTACCTAATCATTTCTAATTATAACACCCTAGATGAGTGTTAGGACCAAGGTTAGGACCTTAGGAATCGATTTTATCTAGTACCTTCCAACAGAAACGGGAATTCCTAGCTCTGTTGGGAGCTGTTTAATTAAACTGTCTTCACTTAGTGTTCCCAAGTTTTCTAGCCGGGTGAGTGAACATTTATTTAAAAAAGAAAATAAACCTTATCCCTTCCCTTTTAGGTATAGGTAATTGCTCAAATTTTTCAGTCTCATTGGTTTTATCTTGGGCACACACATCACCTGCGTCTACACAGCGTAATAGGTAGGTAGAAGCTAATATTCTATCAATGTTCTATACCTACGTTATTTAGAAACAATGTCGATAAGGGTGATAGCTGTTTTAATGAGTTTATTTAGAAATTCATGCATTACTGATAAGCCGATATAGTTAGCGTTATCGGAAGCGTGTAAGATACGCTTTGATAACGTAATAATTTGACATAATGTAGGTAATGTATGTAAACAGCAGAATGCATTTTTGTTTGTAAAGGTTCATGAAGCTTTGTGGTTTTTACAGGTCAAAACTTACCAGGTTACAAAAGGTGATTTTATACCAATCGTCTCAGAGTTAATAGATTATGATGTTTTGACTTGTTATTTATGTACCGTAATCAAGACATGTCCACTCCTAAGTTTTTATGAGATGGAATGGTTGGTCGGTCATTACGTGCGGATCTTAGGAGTGGGTTTCCTGACGATGTTTTTCTACACCGTAAGAGGGTAACCTAAGCACCTGTCTCAGTTTTTACCCGACTGTGAAGGATGGTAATGTTTTAGGTATCTATGTTTATAGTGTAAAAATCAGGTGAGGATACCTAATCATTTTAAATGTTTTATTATGCAACTAAATAACTCCTTAGCGCATCGATCACTACGAGTGTGGAAAAAACTTTTTATAGATATCCAGAAATCAGCGGAGCGTAAACAGAGGTGTTCGTTCGTGTAGCCAAAAATATCTTGCATTTACGACGAGAATAATTAGAACATAAAATTTGCTAGTTGACCAGCTCAAAGCTAAAATTTAATTCATGCCTATCTTTCTAGGAAACTCGTAGCGATTAAAGTTTTAGGTAGGAAATATATTAGGATTTAGGATAAGTAACACAGAATTTTACAAACTAGAATACCTGAATAGGTAATTAGGAAATTGTAGGTAATTGGTGGCGTAGGAATACCAGAACAATCAATCGAAAACCGAATATTCAGTCATCATATTTCTTAGGCAAAGTTACCTAATTACCTAACTCATCATTTAAACCAAGACAGAAAATGAATAGTGATTGATACCACCATTCATTTTCTGTTTTGGTTTGAATACATCTTTTTATTTTTTCGCCAACGAAGAATCCGGAAATATAACTGTTTTTTAAGAAACCTCAATTTTCTACATGCACCTACCATGAGCCACAGTCTATCACAATCAGTATTTAATTTACCTCTCTCTAGCTAGCCTCAAAGGTTTGCTGGAGGAAAACTCTTTGTAGAGTAAAGCGCGCTTCTGTACACATGTTCTTACTGTTTGTTTTTATGTGTAAAATGTAGATTCTACATGCTACTGAACGCATAGTTTGAAGTTAGGAGATAACCAACAATTACAAACGCCGGCTTCAATTAGGTAAACAATTAGGCGGATGTTAATAGGTAGGTAGGTACATTGGACGCATTATTCGCGGTATGACGCGGGACCTTCGTAATTAATGTTAGATGATTTGATTAGCTATAGGTATGATGATCAACTTATCGATTGTGTTCTAAAAGATCATGCTGTACCTAGGTAGGTACCTACTCTCAAAGTAATGCAAAATAGGAACTTACCTACTTTAAAGGTACCTAAGTACTTAATAGGTATAGTTTTTCAGACATATACGTCTGCCATAGGTATCCTAATCTACCTAACTCGATACCTAACAATTAATTGGGTTTTTCTGACGAATTAGTTACCTACCTAAAAAGTACCTATGTAGGTAGATAAACTGGGTTAGGTATCTACATAATTATATAAAGTTTTGGCTGTTGATATGCGAACAGACAAAATTACAACAATAAATTCGTCTTCTCGGTAGACGAATTTATTGTCCGAGAGGCACTTATTTAACATAACACTATTGACCGTTTCAATGTTCGTTTTGTTAGTTGATCAACAAAAGATTACCTACCTTTACAAGATATCCATGGGCGCGACTGAGCCCAAACAAGGACGGGAGATGCCGGGCACCGATAACAGTCACATACAAATTCTTATTGACCGGGTGCAGAGCCAACTTGAACCCAATCTCTGGCTCCAAGCTCCCACTACCAGCCAGCTGACTATCTCTATTACTGTTCAAGATATTCTTTAACTTATTTAGTGAAAACGCCATTGTAAACACTAGTTTTCGCTCAGACAATCGCGAAAACACGCATTAAAAACCGGTTTCTGTATAATTAATCACGCAATACTATCAGCCCCACTGTCATCGATTTCCATCGTCAGGTGTTGTTTTCCATGGTACGAGTCGTGGAGCCACACACAGATCGAAAACTTCAAAAACTACAATGTATTAAATAATTTTAAATTAACTCGCGTATAGATATGACCACATCACATTTGTCACTACTCGTATCGTATCGTACTATCAATGTTGAGTTGAGTGACATAATGAATGAAGCATAGTTCAAATGACATAAGGAAATTTGTTGTCCCCCTCGCACATGGGGATTCGTACGCAGCTGCGCGAGCGCTAGTAAACAAGGGCATACCATTTTCTGCTAGTAGAGTTATGTTCGGTGTTAAGGGCGACTATGCTGCCATCTGTTGAACACATGTAAGAACTAAATGGTAAAACACCTGGGCCCTATTCACGATGACCAAACAAAACGAGACGCGGGAAAACGTGTGGAATTACCGTGTTATCGTATTCTGCATGACAATGTCAGATTTCATAAACGAGAGTAGGCGCGAGACGAGGCTCGTTTTGAATTGTCAAAATTACATACTTCAATATTGCGTGTTTTGCTAAAACTAGGTTGTGTTTTTACTAATTATGTAAATAAATTAGTCTTCTTTAAACTATTTAATAGCAGAATAGATTATTTGTACAATAAATAATATAATCTAGGTACCATTGAATAATATCCCTAATAAATGATGTGGTAAATAAGTGAAATAACCTAACCCTAGTGTACAGAATAATTATTACTCCCGGAGCCCTAGTACACAAAAGGAGCTTTTGAGGCGCATTTTGAATCTTTTCACCACGCAGGTTTCGGAAGTACTAGGGGCTAGTAGTAGTTGTAGTAGGTACTAACCTAACCTAACTAATAGCTCTTTTATTGTGAATGCAAAAGTTTGTGAAGATGTGACGATGCTTGTGACTCATAATTTAATTCTAAATGGCTGCACGGATTGAGTGAAACTTGGGATATGCATAGTATGTGTGCTGGAATAACATTAGGCTACTTTTTATCCTGGCAATAGGCGAGCGAAGCCGCAGGCGGCAGGTAGTACTTAATAAGTTAAAGAAAAGTGAGCATTTTTGTGTTTTATGGTTTTAATGCATTTATTTAACATAATTATAATTGTCATGAGCTGCCCCTCCTAATGTAGCACATGAGTAGGTATGCCTTTAAACCTCTGTTGCAAATCTGAAACGAGGCAGAAATCATTGTTATTGTTTTTATAGGTAGGTACATACTTTCATGTTTTTGGAAATAAAGATTATATTCTACTAATATAATGAAAGTGAACGTTTTCTCAAAGAATCTAATAAAGTTAATTTATTTTAGTTCGCTGATGCTCTCACAAATACTATTATGTAATACCTACTAAAATAAATAGTTGATTAAAATATTACCCTTGTTTGATTTAATTCCTCTCTTGTTCGGAGGTAGGAAATTTGATGTAGGTTGGCATCATTAAAGGCATTCACCGCTTACTCTATGCAGAGGCTTACAGGTGCTAACCAAAAGTTTCCCACTGGCTTTTGATAGCTACTGGTGATCAGGAAATTGAGGGTTGTAAGTATCTGGAAAAATACAATAAATATAATAGGTTTCAGTCTAACCTAATACCTACCTAACCTAGGTACCATTTTATTATTGTTCAATAAATTAAGTTTATTGACCGTAAGTGGCATTGCGAGCTGAGTGCCTTCGTGCTTCGGAGGGCACGTTAAATTATGGGTCCCGGCTTTTAAGTCGTTAAGCCATGACGGAGGCCTTTAGGCGGCCTAAAAACTCCGTCACTAGAGTTGGCCACTAGCTCATACGAACATACATACCATACATAATAGGTATCTATTTACTTACTTATTCATATCAAGTGCCTATCAAGAAAAAGCAGGCAATTTGTGGTACAGTACGGTCAACGGATCTAGGCACTCGTGAAGTTAGCCGTTTCGAGCAGTAGACAGTATGAAAAAACTTCACTGCGCATGTCAAACTGCTAACTTCACGAGTGTCAAGATCCGTTGACTGTACTGTACTCGCAGTTTCTGATACCCAAGACACATAATCCTAGTGTCCCTCTGTATTGTGGGTCATGTTTGTATGTGAATTTAGAGAGTTCTATATTTAAAAAAATCAACATTTTTTATGACACAATTTTCCCAAATTGAACCATGTAGGCTCAGACCAAATAAAAAGAAAAGACCCCGCGCCGCGAACAACAAAAGTGAAGCCGCCATTTTATCTATGTGTGTGTGGAAGGTTTTACTTGGAACACACAATGTTCCAAGTAACCTAAATTCATAGTATAATAATTAAGAAACGATGCTATTTGAAGTACTTACAGTAAGTGAAAAGTGATTCCGTGAGACTTTTTATGTGATTTGCTGCTGTTTTTACAAGTTTTCACTACACAGGAAGGCATAATTCTATTTTTAAGACTCGTGACGTACTAAGAGCGATGAGCATGGTTTTAGTGTAGGTGTGTGCGTGAGCGTGTATGTTTACTTGCAGGAGCACGGTTTTGTGTGGCTTCACTTTTATTGTTCGCGGCGCGGCGTCTACTCTTTTTATTTGGTCTGAGCATGTAGGTAAGTAGTTGTGTTTTATAGTAAACAAGTCATACCTGATTAAATCAGCTGGAAGAAGGTGTGGTTGTTCACGAGTTTCCTGAAATAAGATATAATATCTGATGAGTTTCAAATCTAATAAAGTAAACAAACTATATCTCAGTCTTATTAATCATAGGTTTGGAATTGTTTGTTTGCTTCTATTCTAAGGACAAGTCAGTCTTTTTTAAATCTTAATTAGTATGATGGATCACTAGAGTCTCTTCCTCATGAGCTCCTCCTCCTCCTGGCTCATCTGCACAGGCAGCAGCGCGCGGATCTGGCACAATCCCACCTACAACTTCGCACCTCCAACTTAGTCTTACGTATATTCTTGATCTAAATAGGAATGATGGCTCACCAGAGTCTCTTCCTCATGAGCTCCTCCTCCTCCTGGCTCATCTGCACAGGCAGCAGCGCGCGGTTCTGGCTCAGCCCCACCCACATCTCCGCTACATCCAGCTTCGTCTTCGCGTTTATAACATAAGTCTTCTCGAGAGCCCGGATCAGTTCGCCAACAGCGTCGTACTGACGGACTAGGAGACTGGAAGGAAGAAATATATTATTATTGTCATTAGGAGTCTGTAATATATCTGCCAGT
The DNA here is from genome assembly GCA_949320045.1 of Scotopteryx bipunctaria. Classification (NCBI taxonomy): domain Eukaryota; kingdom Metazoa; phylum Arthropoda; class Insecta; order Lepidoptera; family Geometridae; genus Scotopteryx; species Scotopteryx bipunctaria. The sequence goes on along the minus strand of OX439445.1, from coordinate 7,611,652 downwards.
TTCATCATGTTACATGAATTAACATATAAATAGTGTAAAACATAAATGGCAACGAAGATACATTTTTTTTTTGTTTGGTACCTGGAACAGAGATGTGAGTAAAATTACCTGAACATTTCTCTGACGAGTTTGGGCGTCTCGATCTGCGACTCCTCGGCCCAACTGACAATAGTGCCGATCAGGACTTTACGGAACTTCTCTTCTGGAGTCTTCTTTGCCGGTTCTTCTATGGCCTGTACAATAAATAAATAAATAGCACCCAACAGTCACATACATAGTCCTGACCCCACACTAGGATTCCCTGTGTCGTGGGTATCAGAAACTACGAGTACCATGGTACCACAACACCCAGACCCGGAAGAAATATTTACAGAACATGCAATTTCTTCCGCAGCGGAAATCGAACCCGCGCCTCTTGCGCCTCTGCCGAGCAATCGCCCGCCACGCCACCGAGGCCGTCAAATTATTATAAGACACTTTTATTATAAAAATTACTGTAGATTCTAGTTTTTTTTTGCACTAGTACTGAACCTTTCGTGTGCGGATCCAACTCGCACTTGACAGTTTTTTTTTAAATTATACTTTCACTTATTCTAGTTCTCTTTCAACTATAATTAACCTTTCACACCTTCAACTCTTTCTAGTTCTCTCTAAAGTCTTTCGCTCCATAGATAAATATTTTTCAAGAAATTCCAAATGTTATTTACGTTATGATTAGTAATAGTTACCTCAGACAGTGGCTCTTGCAGAGCGTTGAGAGACACATGCACCATGAGGCTCTCGTGGATCTTGTTCATCCTGACGATGAGCTCCTCGCCACAAGGACAATTCTCCTTCCAAGATTCTTCTTCCTGGTCCATGTGCTTGAAGCCTGTAAAAACATCACAATTACCTAGTAGATTTCATAAAAGGCCTAACCTCCGAATACTCAAACGCATCTCAAAATTGAGCACGTCTCAAATGACGATTTTTTGACAGATTATCATCAGAAACTGTCAAAAAACCGGGAGTTGAGACGTGCTCAACTCTGAGTCGCGTTTGAGTATTCGGGGGTAAGACAAGTAGGTATATAGTTGAGCTCGAGGCTTAGGACAAGTTTATAGTCAAGTTTACTCCTTTTACTCCATTTACTCTTTTCTAAACTAGTAACACCTACCAGGTAGGTCCTACCTATTACTCAATTAACCTTTGAATTTATAATAAAAGCGTCCATTTTAATTGCGGTTTCCTATCAGACGGAATAGGAAAAAATAAGACAACGATGTTTTTATGAAACAAAGTATTATAATCAGTCTTTTATAAATAAACTATATAATATCTACTAAAAAACAGCATAGAAAATCACAATCTTTTAAACAAATTTTTAACCGTATTCTGGAATACTAGGTAATAATTTATAGAAACTACTCAAAATAAAATTAGTCTTAAAAAAAACAGGAATACAAATATCTACGAATATTTAATTTTATCTACATAATCATTATAGGAACTATCTTTTTTTTTAGTGTAAAGTTCCGTAAATTAATATCCTGATTTTAGATGTTAGTTAAATTAATATAAAAGTCAATTTATGATTTTAATGTAAGTCACTGAACGACTACCGGTACGACATCGCCGCCATCTTGTTGTTTACGAAGGATTTGTATAAAAGCGCTTGCCTGTCGTATCGGGCTGCTTTGCGGCTTTGCGGCTTTGCGTGTTTCGACATCGTGCTGATAACTTGTGTCTGAGTAAGTACCTATATCGTATTAATACATTAGTGTTCTGTGGGTAGGTACGTACTCTAAACACAAGTTATCAGTACGACGGTAATGTACATTACCTAGGTTAGTTACATTATATTTTAATGTGTTAATTCGATATTGCTATCTTTGCTGCCTATGCGATCTTTGCTGCCTATGCGATCTTTGCTGCCTATGCGATCTTTGCTGCCTATGCGATCTTTGCTGCCTATGCTATCTTTGCTGCCTATGCGATCTTTGCTGCCTATGCGATCTTTGCTGCCTATGCGATCTTTGCTGCCTATGCTATCTTTGCTGCCTATGCTATCTTTGCTGCGAAATTTTTAACTTAATGTAGCTTTAAACCATCTCTAGAAGTCTCTAGAAGTTAGCGAGCTAAGCGAGCTTCAAACCAATGCGAGCGAAGCGAGCCGAAATTTTTAACTCAATGTAGCTTTAAACCATCTCTAGAAGTCTCTAGAAGTTAGCGAGCGAAGCGAGCTTCAAACCAATGCGAGCGAAGCGAGCCGAATTTTTTTACTTAATGTAAACATCCAAACTCACAAACTTTCGCATTTATAATATAAGAAGTAAGATTTTAGTTTCGACGATGTAGATTGTGTGCTTATTTACCTACTATAGACTTCGACTTTGAAACAAGACGAGACACTTACTTAAAACTGAGTTCATCTGTTCTCTGGGCGGACAGCGGAATTCCCTGGTCTTCTTGGCAGCCACGGCGCTCGGCAAATCTGACTGCTTGATTTCTTGGTAACGTCTGAAAGCAAGAAAAATATGCGTACATAATATTTAATCAGTTCAAGCTGGTATTATTGTTTCTGGTGGCCACAAGCATTGATTGAGTGGGTTAGATTCCCGCTGCGGGAGTATTCTATCAGCCATCTGGCTCCCTTTGCTTAGTTGGGGGCTAGATGGTGCTGTATGATAATGCCCTCAAATATTTATATTTATACTAGCTGCCTCTCGCGTCTTTGCTCGCGTAGTACCCAGATGAAAAATAGCCTATATGTTAATCCAGTACATATCCGTTCAGCCGTTTAGGCGTGATTGAGGCACAAACATCCAAACTCACAAACTTTCGCATTTATAATATAAGTAAGATTTATAGAATTTTTTTTTAAAGCAGGGTTATGCCGATGTTACCTCAACTGATCGCTCTGCAGATCGCCTACGAAGTCGTGAGCAAAAGCTATGATGGCTTCCACTCTATGCCTCAGTTGTATGTCGTTCAGATGTTGTAGGAGATAGCACATCTGAAGCTTCGCTCCCTCCGCCATTTTCATGTGTAGTAGACCTTTCCTGTGCTCGTCTTTTCCTTCTATAGGACAGAATTAGAAACATTTATAGAAACTTCAAAAATTTATTTACAAAGACAATCTATATTATCATTAAAAACTTTCAGGTAATCGGTGTAATAATAAGAAAATAGAGTACCTAATAGGTTAGCGTGGGCATGTTATGCGGAGGGAAGAAAGTCGTGTTACAAGGAAAGTGCTGAATATGAATGTGGATGGATACACGGACAGAGGAAGGCCTAAGAAAAGATGGATGGATTGTGTGAAAGAGGACATGCGTATGAAAGGAGTGAGTACTGAGATGACGAATGATAGGAGAAGATGGAAGAGGAAAACATGTTGTGCCGACCCCACCTAGTGGGATAAGGGCAGGAAAATGATGATGATGATGATGGTGTAATAATAAGAAATGAAAATGAGCTCAATTTTCTATGTTATCTTTAAAATAATAATGTTTAATTTTTTAATAATATTTATATGTATGTATATATTGTATATATTGTATATATTTTTGTAGATATATATTATTTTATATATTTATATTGTGTGTAGTATATCTTATTAGTTTATTATATTTGTGAGCTTATCTTTATGTTTTTCTTTTTCCTGTCTCTGTACACATAACTTCCACTTATGTTAAAGCCTCTCCCTTGCCTCAAAGGTTTGCTGGCAGAAAACTCGCGAGTTAAGCTCGCCTTTGTACATGTACTTTTTAATGTTTTGTGTGTATTTGTTTCGTTTCGTGCGTGTACAATAAAGAATTTCAGATAATGGAAACTTGTGGGTAAGGCAGTAAAAATTTTATGAATTGTAACTTACCTTTGTCAACGTCTCCGGGTTGATCATGATGAGGAGCTTCTCAACGTCTTCATCTCGCATCATACAGACTAGCAGGAGACGGTCTACCAGTTTGATCAGAGGTCTGAAACACATTTAAAAAGGTTGTTTTGATGTGTTTGACTTAATTACAGCTTAACGTCTGAAGAATAATAAACTCTTATCGGATTAACGGGTAGGGTTGCCTATGAATATTTATTTATTAAAATGAGAGTTGGCCTGATGATAGGGGTAAAGTACTTACAGGAAGAGTGTACTCACAGGAAGAGTATATTGTCAGGAAGAGTACTAACAGGAAGAATGTACTGTCAGGAAAGTATACTCGCAGGAAGAGTGTACTCACAGGAAGAAGGTATTCGCAGGAAGAGTGTACTGTCAGGAAGTGTGTATTCACAGAAATTTTAGATTTTAGAGCTCGTGCCGAGCGGGACGTATCTGTTCTGCCTACTTGTTTATTCAAGAGTTACTTGGTATTTGTACTGGACGCTAATAACTTCGTACGATTATACCGAGTGTGATTTTTTTTTCGAGGTTACCCATTATGTCGGAACCCGACGAGAACACGTGCCCACTGAGCCCTACAAATCGGCCACCTGGGACATATTTATATTCTTCCGAATGTCTGCGAACACGAAAGCAAGCAAACTCACCTGATATCTTCACAGATGTGGGGTAAATAGTTTCCTCACAGTTTGCTCGCGCAGTTGTTGTTTTTATTTCAGAATGTGCAGCGTAGCACTTCTGCGGCTCGAGCGTCGCCGCGTTCGGATTGCGGCACGCCGAGCCGGAGGTCAATCACCTGGGCCGCCGCGCGTTTGCCGCCATTTCGTCGCGGTGCACGTGCCGAGGTCATTCACCTGGGTCGCCTACCGCTAGGCAAGCTACACAGATATCACGTGAGTTTGCTTGCTTTCTTCATTCTTCATCTGCGGTCGAACGCTCTCTGTTTGCAGCGAGCGGAGGCTGTGCCCCATCTCTGGGTCTTCGTACAACGCCTTCAGTTCCGGTCCCAGGGGGATCACGAACTCGTTTTTGCATACAAAAAACAAAAACAAGCAAAAAAGTAAGAACTTGTCTGTTATATAATTATCTTCTTGATTCTTAGACATTATGGGCATGCATTATTATTATTATTATTATTATTATTATTATTATTATTATTATTATTATGGGTAAACTTTCAAAGTCTCTGCTCATAAGAGCCGGCTTAAAAACAATGAGCACGGGCCTAGGCCAAGTGCGCATCGTTAAGGCTGTTAGGTCGGTTTTGGGTACTAGATGGTGGTATATTAGTCGATAGGTCAGTTTGCAAAAATTTACGGACAATTCTACAAGTGTTTAGAATAACAGCTTTTTGTAGCAATGCAAATGTATGTTTGGGCAAGTCGAGTAGTGCGAGTGACTGAAAAAGTTGTTTTGGGATAACACCGGTGGAAGATAACACTATAGGAATGATTGATACCTTTTCTAGTTTCCACATTCGGGTTATTTCATTTTTCAAGTCTACATACTTTGAAAGTTTTTCCGCAATCATGTTTTGCAAATTGTGTGTATTGGGGATGGCTATGTCTATTAAGAGTGCTATTTTACTGGATTTATCAATTAGTGTAATGTCCGGTCTATTGTAGTGTGTTGTTTTGTCTGTAAGAATGGCTCTAATAGTTTATGTGTGTGGTTCTCCAGCACTGTGTCGGGGGTGTATTTATAATACGGAGTTGGTCTTGTGGATGTTTCTATCAGGTCATATTTGATAGCCAGTCGTTGGTGTATAATATTGGCTACCTATTATTATTATTAGCCCATATCGTCCCACTGCAGGGCAAAGGCCTCCCTATCCCCCTTCCCCCTTTCTCTATCCTGTGCTTTGGAGGACCAATCCTTCATGAATGAGTCCAAGTCGTCCCGCCATCTCAGTCTTGGTCTGCCACCATGCCGTTTACCACCATTAGGAGCCCACTCGGTAGTGGTTTTCGCCCATAGGTCATCCGACATACGGCAGACGTGCCCTGCCCAGTTCCACTTCAAAGTGGCTGCTTTCCGAGCAACGTCAGCGATTTTTGTTTTGGAGCGCAGTATGGTGTTGCGTATTCGGTCAGTGAGTTTTACTCCGAGAATACTGCGCTCCATCGCTCGCTGGCAAACCCCGAGTGTGGACCTCTGCTGAGCCGTCAAAGACCAAGTCTGCGCGCCGTACGTGAGGATAGGGAGAATGCATACGTCCATGAGCTTGCGCTTAAGGGAGATTGCCTGCATGCATGCAGGCAATAAAATAACGAATGAAACTGAAGTTCACACAATCACTTTGTTTACTTGTGGCTCTGCCCACCTCATTAGGGATACGGCGTTATAATATGTATGTATACTATAATATTGGAAAGCTTTAGTTTGCTTGAAATTACCGGCGTAAAGCTCAAAACGCAACGATAGCGCGTACTTTACCTGTGCTGCCACCTAGTATTTCATAATCCTGTTCTTTTCCAGATGCTGTTCAAGCGAAGCTGGTGTACTCACATGGTAGTGGCGTGCGACTCGAGATGCATCGCAATGAGGATGTCGTAGAAGCCCTGGCGTAGTGGACCAGACATGTACTGAGACTGTATTGCGTACAGCAATTGCTTCTGATCCACGTGTTGGCATAGTGCGTGGGCAGCTCTGAAATATAACAATTTAAATGTAACAATCTAAAACACACGCACACAGTCATGCTTACACATATACACTAAGCTTCTTAATCGGCCTCGGTAGCGTGGCGGGCAATTGGCAGAGACGCAAGAGGCGCGGGTTAGATTCCCGCTGCGGAAGAAATGTTTGCATGATCTGTAAATATTTCTTCCAGGTTTGGGTGTTGTGGTACCATGGTACTCGTAGTTTCTGATACTCACGACACAGGGAATCCTAGTGTGGGGTCAGGACTATGTGACTGTTGGGTGTTTTTATTTTATTACTTTTTTTTATTATCTAAAACACACACACAGTCATGCTTACACATGTACAATAAACTTCTTAATATGCACATGTAACTTAAAATAACATAACTTAACATAGCTCTTTTATTGTGAATGCAAAAGTTTGTGAAGATGTGACGATGCTTGTGCCTCATAATTTACTTCTAAATGGCTGCATGGATTGAGTGAAACTTGAGATATGCATAGTATGTGTGCTGTGAGTATTTTTACTTAACATAGCTAGCTCTTTTATTGTGAATGCAAAAGTTTGTGAAGATGTGACGATGCTTGTGCCTCATAATTTACTTCTAAATGGCTGCATGGATTGAGTGAAACTTGAGATATGCATAGTATGTGTGCTGAGAGTATTTTTGTGTTTTATGGTTTTAATGCATTTATTATTACTTATTATACCTACACAACCCCATGTACCCATATGTTAACACTAACACACACACACACACACATCTCATGATTTCTGATTTATTTAACATAATATAACTGTCATGAGCTGCCCCTCCTAATGTAGCACATGAGTAGGTATGCCTTTAAGCCTCTGTTGCAAATCTGAAACGAGGCAGAAATCATTGTTATTGTTTTTATAGGTAGGTACATACTTTCATGTTTTTGGAAATAAAGATTATATTCTACTAATATAATGAAAGTGAAAGTTTTTTCAAAGAATCTAATAAAATTAATTTATTTTAGTTTGCTGATGCTCTCACAAATACTATTATGTAATACCTACTAAAATAAATAGTTGATTAAAATATTACCCTTGTTTGATTTAATTCCTCTCTTGTTCGGAGGTAGGAAATTTGATGTAGGTTGGCATCATTAAAGGCATTCACCGCTTACTCTATGCAGAGGCTTACAGGTGCTAACCAAAAGTTTCCCACTGGCTTTTGATAGCTACTGGTGATCAGGAAATTGAGGGTTGTAAGTATCTGGAAAAATACAGTAAATATAGTAGGTTTCAGTCTAACCTAATACCTAACCTAGGTACCATTTTATTATTGTTCAATAAATTAAGTTTAGCTAACACAATACTTACTTTGACTTCTGTTGTAATGCTAGAACATCTCTGAGGCCCAGAATTAACTAGCCTCCAAGAACGCCGCACAATACCAAAACCACTCTTTGGCCACCTTATAAAATAGCACAAAAAATTTAGGGTCCAGCTCAGCAGAATCCCTTGACAGTCTCCTATTTATGTGTGGGCGTTGCTGGCGCTAGCATATCCAGCCTATCCAGCATATACGTTGTCTTCGAAGAACAACGTCCATTTTTATCACTCTGTTAAAATATGTATATGTATATCCAAGTTTTTTTCAAAACAAACAATGCAATATGTCAGTCAATATTTTGATTGATAATTCGTTCGGAAACAAGTTGTGGTTGGTTTGATGTAGCTAACCATTTTACGTATATATTTTTTTTTGTTCTCTAAACTTTAAAATATAACGAAAGTCTTAGTAGAAAGAGTTTAGCAATTTTATAATTCAATATTTATTTACTTGAGATGAAAATTGTAAACAAAATAATAAAATCGAATCTAAAACCGATTGTTTTCCGAAAGACCGGATGCTTGATTTTGAACGAATCACGTAAAACCAAAACACGGTCGTAGACAACTAGTCTTATGGCATACAGAATACAGTTTTTGATTTCACACCATGGCGTGTCTCGTTTGTGTTTAGAGACACGATGACATTTGGCTCGTTACGTGGCTCGTTTTCTTTGGTCATCGTGAATAATAGGGCCCCTGGGTAACCGTGGGTAACGCACGGTAAACGGTAAGGTTCGCTTCAGAGGTTCGCTTGTTGTAGAGTAGGTACATTTTGATGGTGTGTTTCGTATTCTCAAAAAATAAGAATAAAGTAGAAAATATCTACAACTGTAGGTACTTAAAAGTAAAAGAATAAAGTCAAGTCACTAAAATCAGTAAAAAATAGTCATTTATTCAAAAGCTTCAATTGAAATATTATATTCAACTCTGTACATTATAGGTACCTACTTACATAACATTATTTCGCGCATAAAATTCATATGTATTGATAAAATATAACCTCTACTCATAGCATGCCTTTACTCAGACAATCACAATAAATAGAACCAACAGACATTTCCTTCAAATTGAATAACTTTTTAATGGAAAATAATAAGGAACTGTACTCAAACATGAACTGCGAATGTTAAAATGACGAAATATTTAATTTCGATAGAGGTATAGATTTTTTGTATTTTTTTATGAAAACTGCTAATAATCTATGTAGAACGGTACATCCACTTTGAGTAAAGTTCCAATAGGTACCTAAGATTTAGTAAAAACTTTAGTGATGACCGCCAGAATACCGTCGTAGTAGTGAATGAGAATGGATACTACGAGAACGAGCATAGCGAAGCATATTCCGGTAATGTACATAAACTGACTCGCTTCCTGAGGCGTGGCTAAGAGCTCTTCGCTGCTTGCGTCACGATCTAACGCGTCGAACTCTGATGTATCTGTGGACAAAAAATAAATTAACAAAAGAAAACCATAATGTCTGAACTAAGTCGACTTGGAGGCTCTTCCTAGTTCCTATAGACATCGAATCGAGTTCATATCATCAAAAAAATACGAGAAAATATATCGTCGCTCGAAAGGGACAAACGCTGAAGCGCCATTTTTTTTAAATACCGTTTTGGCGCTTTGCGTTTTTTCCCTTTCGAACGACGATATGTTTTCTCGTTTTTTTAGGAATAGTTCTAGCAAATTCAAGGGAAAATCGAAGTTAAAATTCTGTAACTAAAAGATCCTTTTGCGTATCTCGTTCGAGTCACATTCTCGAATCATTGAAACGCATATTACAATAAATTGTCAGCAATTTATATAATCAGCACAAGGTACTTAACTACTTCTTCAATGATGGCTCATTGGTCTATTCTACGCAGAGATATGTACCTATTATGCTATGAGATTGTAAATAATTATATTTCAGACCTTAACCAATAGGTAAACCAGTCAGAAAGAGAACCAAAGGCTCTAGTCTAGAGGACTAGTTTTATGAATTAGGGAGTAATTACCAGCAGGAGTTTCCACATCGCACACAACATCCGCCTCTGTGATCTGAAGATCGAGTAATTCCCTCACGGAGAGTAAAGCCTCGGCCGGAGCTTCGCCAGGGAAAAGATAGTCGCAGAGGTAGAGGGAACCCACCGGCACTAGGACTCTGCGAGGCGGCTCGTTGAAGCATACTTTTTCTGGAATTGTAAAGTTAGTTAAATATTGCTGTGCAACTTCGCTGCTATCTATATTTATTTGAACAGTATTTAAGGTACTTTCCCTCCATATGGCATAGTCATAGGACACCCTATATAGCAAAGTCATCATATTAATTTGACAACCAACTGATAGAAACCGAATGTAACAGCAAATACAGAATCTGCATAACCCTAGTATGGATGTTTGTCTTGATAGAACGAAAAACGAGCATGTGCATCAAAAGTTCTGGAAGTGTGACAAAATATCTGTTTACTTGATATCTCGAACTCAAAAACAAAAGCATAGATTTAAGGACATATTTATCCCACCAAAAACATTCCATGTAAAGTTGGTTGCCAAGACTCAAGTTCAAAATGCTTTCACTGTTAAAAAGTTATGAGATCTCTACTAGTAGAGCCAAGCCTCTGGCTGAGCTCCGATTTGTGCTGCGCATCACATAGCCCACTGGGCCCGTCTCAAGTCCAAAGTATATAGCTCTAAGTGCTCTTGACTGTACCACATTTATTATAAACAATTTATTATGTGCACAAGTTAAGAAACTACAAATAGAATCCTTATGAAAGCATTTAGGGCTGGAAACCTATATCAATTAACATAACATCATTTATTGAAGAACCCTAAAAAGTAAACTAATGAGGCTCCGACAAAGTTTATAAGACTTGAAAAGAGACCATCGAAGAAGTGAAGTGAATTTGTACTGTACCTTCGGGCAGTAGATTGTCATCAATCAGCGCGTCACAGTGCATTGTGAACCGGGACGCGAGAGACCGCACAATGTCCTGCTTTACAGCTGCTATGGCTTCACTGACAGTTGCCTTCGGGTATATAAACACACTTGAAGATACTACTCCGCTGAAGTGTATGCTACCATCGCATTCAAGGTACTCCACTGTTTCAGGGAGAGAATTTTCCTGGAAATAAAATGACGATTCTCAAGTTGGGTAGGCCATTATGCGGTATTGAGTATTTGTGACAATATTATTTTACAAAATGAGTAAAATCCATGTTTGATGTTGTGTGACATTAAGTTTATGTGGTTCCTTATAGTTAGTTTATATTTAAAATTGAAATTTTAATGGGACTGAATCTGATACCTTATTGTTTTTTTTTTTGTTCCCGACAAATCGTAATAGTTTTAGAAAAGGGTATACTCCATTCAAAGACTAGAGAAATGTTGGGTTAATTTTATGAAATGGTTATTTTAATTATGATGGCATGACAAATCTTCTTTACATGATTAAAATTAAATCTTCTTTACAGGGACATGACTATCATGTAAAAACAATTGTACTCACAAAAGGCACAAATAAAGACACATGCATTGATTTGGGTGTTTCATTCTGTGTTGGTTTTGAATTGGACTTCGATTTCTTCTTCTTTGTGAGTTGCTCCAAAGGCTCAGTCGCATCTTTTAACTCCCCGTCTATAAACATGACACTGGATTCAATGGTTTTGTGGGCAGATTCCAGAATTGCCTGAAATAAAAAAAAAATATATTAATCATTCCAAAACTTAACTGCCACTCTACTCTAAAAAAACATTACTATTTTTGTGTTATTTTGGTCTTTTCTTGAATCACCTTGGACTATTGACCTTTAAAATAACCAGTTTTGGTGATACAATTTCTACTTTTTCTAAAGTAATTTCTAGATTTTATTTGTTATGTAAAAAAGAAATGACAATTCGTCGTAGTCGTAGAACAATGATGGATCTGCAATTTAGCTACTGTGGCGAAATATTATGTGCATTACCTAACCAACTTATAATATCGTAAACTGTTAAATATTTTTTTTTTTAATACAACAACATGTTCTTTTAAGTTGATAGAGCTAGCCGTCCAAAATATGCCATAAAGTGATTTACTGTAAAGTAGCTAAATTGCAGATCCGTCATTGTTCTACGACTACGACGAATTATTCCCAAGAATAATTTGTTGTAGTCATAGAAAAATGCTTGGGCAAATTAGAGGTAGAATCTTTACTTTTTTAAAGAATGTTGCATTGATTTACAACATAGTCTATTCCATAATATTTTCTATTATACAGAATTTTTACTGATAAAACAACATTTACCTGAAACTGTTGCTTCACAGATATGCCACTCTTTTTCACAACCACCGGATAAATCTCATCAAATTCATAGTAACAGTCTAGCCTCTGCCACTGATGAGCTTTAGGCACAAACTTCCAATCTACAGGCTTTATAACTGTGCTCTTACCTGTACCCACTTCAATGCTCTTACAAGTTAATACTTTAGTGTTTGTAGACATGTGGAGTACAAGTCGTTCATTGGTGTTAGGACAGTTGCCATACATGTGTGGGTTGGCATTCAGAGCTTTGTATGTGTAGTTGAGCACAGCCTTTACTTTGCTAAAACTGTTTGGATCTTCAAATATATCCTCATCACTTGTGATAAAAATGCCTGGAATAAAAAATAGCATATTGTAGGTAAAATACTTTAAGCCTATTAATCTGATAATAAGATTACAAGAGCTTCACAAAAGAAAATCAAACCTTGCACAAACATGCCACCAGGCAGCATCCGCGTGACATGCTTCGCGTGGTCCGCGATCCACACTTCCGAGACTCCGAGAAGTGTTTTCACCGACTCCAACTTGTCCACAGGATAACTACTCTCAGAGACATTCTCAGATCCTTTCTCCTCCGGTGTACGTGCCAGATGAATAACATTTTCCCTTGCATTTGTACTCTACAAGCCAAAAAACGAGTTAATTAAACAATGCATTGAGTGAGTGCAATCCAACCGATGCATTTTGTAGTGAACAAACCTGGCCGAGAATAAGTCCAATGACGAAAATTTCTTGTGTAGCGTATTGCTCTAGATACTGCAGGCAATATTCAGGGGAATACACTGTTCTAACCATTTTATATACGCTATGTCGGTTTCATTCGCGTAAAAACAATAATTATTTTGATTGAGCACGGTCGCTGGATGATTGGTTGGATTGGATTGATTTGTATTTTCGTGTCGTGCGTGTCAACTAAATCTGTCAATGTCGTTCTTGTTGTGAACATCAACGTCAAACATTAATCTAATCAAAAGTCTATAGCAGGCGATAGTTCATATCTCAGATTCTTATTCATGAGGAAGAAAGACCTAAGTATTCTTGGAAAACTTAGCTCCCTTGTTGTGAGCAAAAACATTTTCGTTCAAATTATTTTACATGGGGTTTATCTTGCGTAACGTGGCCCATATTATCAATACGCATAGAGTAGGTTTAGTTAGAAACGAAGATGTTATCCGAACAGAAAATGCATTTGTGCATAACTAGGATTGGAACTCACACTTTATTTAGGTAAATTACTTTCTTTCGTTTCACCTAAGTACCTAGAGACATAAGTACCTATGCTTCAACGAGTATTTAAATATATCTAAGGTTACATAGGTTACATACACTTAAAAAAAAAACATTTCATGTGTTGGTACATTTTTATTTTATTAAAAATCATGTAAGTACATATCAAATCACCTTCGTGGATAAATGTAAGAATGGCGGAATTTATCCAGTTTAGAAGAAAATAAAGGTGACTTACATTACTGAAAACTTACAAAAATAAAACAGCATCCACATCATGTATCTTCCCATATCTTGTTGATGTACATGATCAAAGAAAATATACTTAAATCATTGAACTTATAAATAGTGGAAATACAATTTTAAAGCACCCTAAACGTGACAGTGACGAAATTAAAACGTGTCTGCGACGAATAAAATAACGCAACTTCAGATCAGTGAGATTGTCTTCAGTTGAATTTGCACTTGGAAAAGTCCATTTCAGGATGCTGTTCCATGAATCTGCGGACAAAACAAAATGTATCACACCAATTAAACACAACACTAAATTATAAGGCGACGGTTACACGTAAGGTATTTACTGTGATCCATCAGTAAATAATGACGTATCGTGGTATTTAATTAACGTGTAACCTAATGTATTGATGTATGTCATTATTTATTCATGGATTTCTAGATTTCTTGATTCTGGATTGATGATCCGTCGGATTATGATAAATATTGATCGTGTAGCCTCGCGTCAATATTTATCACGTCAGTACGCGTTACGCTAGCAATGGAGGAGGACGACTTTTTGGACCTTGATCCGCCGCCACAGGCGGCGGACGCACCGTCGTCGTTGTCGCCGCCCCGCACCCTCTCGAAACTTACTAAAGATCAGGAAGTTATAAAAGAATTTATCCTAAATTTAGAAGTATTGCCAGAGATATGGGATAGTTCTTCAAAAAATTTTATTTATTTAATTTAATTTAATGTAATTTAATTTCAGCCATTAAATTCAAATGTGTGTACCTTTCCCTTTGTTGTAACCAATTTTTTGCCCATCGCTTTCGCTTGACCTTTTTATTTAAACTAAGTGCTAAAATAATAGCCACGAAACCTTTCTTTTTCAGCTCTGTGGCCATTTTAGACGTTTAAACAGCAGGAGACCGGACACAATATCATCATCATCATCATCATCTTCCTGCCCTTATCCCGCTCTATGTGGGGTCGGCACAGCATGATCCAAGGATCATGCTGTAAGAGTTTTGGCTAAGGTGTTTTATGACCGGCCGCCTGCCTGACGTCAACCCTCCTTGGGAACACTTGCTTATTGTATCTCATCATGTTGGAGAGGATACTATCCCTTAGTCGACTTTTACGACATGCTCGGGGAGAGAAGCAGCTGGACGCATTCTATGTTTTTTCTTTACTCCCAGTCCAGCAGAGAAGGACACAATACTGACGTAATAAATATTGAACGTGTAGGCTAGTGTATTAATCCATCAGTAAAAACTGAAATCCATCAACAAATACTATATTGACGGATCACAGTAAATACCTTACGTGTAACCGTCGCCTAAGGCTTTATCATTCGGATTCTTAAAAGAGTAGAAGAGGAAAGGACCATAATAAGAACAATACAAAATAGAAGAGGGAAAATGTTTGGACATCTTATACGACATGACAGCTTCATAAAGACGATCATAGAAGGAAAGGTAGAAGGAAAGCGAGGAAGAGGAAGACCAAGGATTAGTTATATCAGCCAGATAAAGGAGAAAGTCGCTGTTATGTCGTATAAAGAAGTAAAAGAAACCGCATTAGAGAGAGAAAAATGGAGGAAACTTCATCATTACACCGACAAGAGCTAGCTCTTAAATAATATATATATATATATATATATCATTCGGATTAACAAATAATGATAAGAAATTTGGACTGAGAATGAAAATGACATCACAACCGAGGGCAGTTTTTTTTTTTTACTTCTATCAGACTGCTGGGCAAAAGTCTCCCCCAGGATTTGGGAATGATATTACTACTACTACTACTACTAGTCGTGTCACTAGTCGAACCCGTGTGGTGAAAGGATTTAAAGTGCGCCTCAAAGGCTCCTTTCGTGCTTTATAACGATAACGATATTAATAACACTAATATTTTAAACGCGAAAATTTATTTTAATGCTAGGTGTGCGTTGTATGTGTATATTAGTTTCTAGTTTCCCACTTATCTATGCAATAACTAAACTAAAAAACTAAGTAAATTCGTATGAGCTAGTGGCCAGCTCTTGTGACGGAGTTTTTAGGCCGCCTAAAGGCCTCCGTCATGGCTTAACGACTTAAAAGCCGGGACCGACAATTTGGCGTGCCCTCCGAAGCACGGAAGCGCTCAGTTCGTAATGCCACTTGCGGTCACCCATCCCAATTGTGACCGCGCACAGGGCTGCTTAACTTCAACAATCAATCAAGATCATAACTAAGCAAGCTACGCCACGAGCGCTTCAATAACTGAACTGATTTGGCTAAATCTTGAAATACACTGGCTTGTCTACTTTCACCTGGGTATATATAAAATACAATATAAGGAGAGAACAAACAAAAAATACATACGAAAAGTGAGTTGAGATGAATGTCGCTGTTGTGTGATGTGATATTTACGGTGGAAAATAGGGAAGTTAATAGTTTTAATCAAGATAGGATAATTAATAATTTTTCTGTTTCAAGGTAGTTTAGTTTGAGCAGCCAATTCTTCAAGATAAACTTACATTGATTGAATGACATTGGGTAGTATTGTAGTTGAGTGTTAATGTTGTTATATAAGTAAGCACCAAGAAAGGCAGAGTACAGAAATGATAGAACGCATTCAAGGTCTATGAAAGGCCTGTAGGCCCTGTAGGAGAACCGACCAGTTGACATTCACAGCCACTTTCCATTTTCGTCCTTGAGGTAACAATCGTGTCCTACACGGGATTACCATAGAAAAGGACAACCACCTTGTACCGCCATAGCTATATGCAGCTGCTTTGGCCTTTAACACGCTTTAATTATATACATTATATGATTGGTGGAACGCCCCACGACTTTGTACGCGTGTAGCTTTTTTAGGGTTCCGTACCCGAAGGGTGCCAACGGAACCCTATTACTAAGCCTTCGCTTTCCGTCCGTCTGTCTCTCAGCGGGCTGTATCTCATAAAGCGTAATATGTAGAGTTGAAATTTTCAGTGTGTATTTTTAAAGCCGCTATAACAAATAATAAAAATAAAATAAAAGGGGGCCCCATACTTGAAACATTTAATATGTGTATGTACGATGGTACGGAACCCTTCGTGTGCGAATTCGACTGGCACTTGATCGGTTTTTTCTAAACAAATTTCATCTTCCCTTCACTTACTTTCATCGTATTGTAGTATTATGTATTATGTATTATAAGTTATGTATGTATTATTTACAAAGAAAAAGTATACAAGTATTCAATCAGCTATCTGGTGTCCATAGTACATTACAAGCTTTGCTTAGTTTGGGGCTATATGGCGCTGTGTGAAATGTCCACAAATATATATTTATTTACTTATGTATGGACACAAATAAATTGATCTTACTTTTTGAGCACATCTTGTTTCTTCTGTTCCTCGCTGGTTGGAAGTCCCATCTCCTTCTGCCTCTGATCATACATCATCTTCTCAACCAATCCCCGCGTTTCTCCGTCCAAGTCTGATAATTTCGATGGCTCTAAAAAATAAATGTGAATTCGTGTTATTTACCTTGCTTTCGAAGTAAGCGTCAGTTTTTTCTTGTCGTGTCACTAGTTCTTTCGACCTAGTGTGGTGAAAGGATTTAAAGTGAAAGTGAAAACCTGAAAGGCTCCTTTAGTACACTTGACACATGTCATGTTTTCGAACCTTTTAGGTTCTACGACATGCCGGTTTCCTCACGATGTTTTCCTTCACCGTTTGAGAGTACTGGTATAGCGCACATCTTTCGAACAGAAAAATCCATTGGTGCACGACCGGATTTGTACCCACGACCTTAGAATCGGAAGGCACATTCTCTACTACTAGACCACCAGGGCTCTCGAAGCGTCAGTGATGCCACGACACTATATCATGGACACTGCGCTCTAGCAATTGATAAAATAATCGATTGCTTACATAACTTGGTTCGTACTTAATCTATAGCTTTCGCGTCATGCTAAACTAAGCATGGTCGATTTTTCTGCCGGAGAATTCTTATGACATGACAAATATTGGTTATTTACGAATTTTACTATCGAATCTTACCTATACTTCAGCCAAACTGGAGATATAATTCATTTAAACAAACCGTCAGTACTTAACCTAAAACTTACTTTTTTATTACATGTTTATGGAACTTTAAGTACTAATTGTTAAATTAAGGTGTAAAAACTAATGTTATGAGGTTTATTTACCTAAAACTAAAGTGAATTCATCGTAATAACGAATAATACGGGACGGTTTGTTTACATAAATCGTATCTCCAGTTCGGCTGAAGTATAGGTACCTACTGATTGGTAAACCTAAACGAGTAGACTATCGTAGTTCCAGAAACCAATTACAACATGAAATACACAATAACACTGCCAATTATTCTAACTATAGCTAGCAGTTATCTATGACAGCAGGTGTAATTTGGATTTGGCATTATCTATAGCTATGACTTTGTACAATAAAGTAGAGTTTATTCGTTCATGACTTTGTCCGTTGGCATAAGCTAAATAAAATGTTCTTCTAAGGTTGAAATATGACGAAAATCACCATTAAAAAGTAATGCTATTAGGTAGATATGTGACATGAATGCAAACTCCTTAAATTACAATTACATGCGCATACATTAACCTTCTAGTAATAGATTTACAAGATCGTACAAACAACTAACCTGGGTTGATTTTCTTCGTTGATATCTCAGGGTCCGTAGTGACTAGGCGGCCCCACCAATTCATTTTATTTACCTGTGTACAACGTTTCAGCTATAAAATTTACCATTACCACAATAATTGGTGTCCAACAAAATCATCTTATTCCGCGCTATAATGAATTTACGTTTAAAATAATTAGTTAGGTGTACAAAAGCAATTTTAGAAGTGTTACAAGGTTCCCCTATGACATTTAACATTTTTGTAGTGCGTATTTTAGTTGCCTTTGAGGCGATTCGCTCGTATCTTATCTCTGTAGCCTAAGCTAGGTACGATTCACGTCTTTGTAAGCTAAAAATGGAAACAGCCTTTGAACGCTAGTTACTCAATTCTGCCCTCCTATATCTAAAACATCGCTAAGCCACAAAACCAAGTTTTGAGATATGAGCGAAAAACGCGGTAGTATAAATATATATTTTATCGTAGATAGCGCTGTTTTTGCTAGAGCTATTTCCTGAACTAAAAACGCTAGAAGAATGATTCTAAAACAGATCGATAGAGAATTTTTTTCTAAGTAGAATGGCATCAAAAACTCAAAATCGACCCCCTGTGGCTTAGCGATGTTTTAGATATAGGAGGGCAGAATTGCATTTTGCCACTTATACAAAGATGTTTAACCTTATTGTCTAACTGTCACACACGACATGCACATTATTCGGTACTGGGTCAGTGATTAATACTTTTAAGTAAAAACATTTGAATATCTGCAAAAATGCTTGCTTAACCAGTGAAGCAAATTAACTATAGGTAAATTAAATGGACATTTGCCCAGTAAAGTATGGGTTCAGTTAATTCTAACAAACATTGTGTGGCAATTGGGTTAGAATATTAGAAAATATAAAGAAAGTAGCTTTTCTTGCGACTTTATTTTGTTTTTTTTTTCCAATTAAAGAGGTAGGTTATATATTGTTTGCTAACCAGGACACGGTCAGTGCCAAATCTAATTATCTTTGACACATACTTTCGCACTTATGACATTTATACAACCCGGATAAAAAGTAGCCTATATGTTATTCCAGCGCACGTATTATGTATATTCAAAGTTTCATTCAAATCCGTTAAGGCATGATTGAGGCACAAACATCCAAACATCCTCATAAACTTTCGCATTTATAATATAAGTAGGATGAGGTAATACCAAATTTTCCTATATTCTCTTACGTAAGGCCGGTGGAACGCCCCGCGACGTTGTTCGCGATGTTTTTTTCATACAATATCTTTCAGCTGCATCCTCACGAGTTGATTTTCGGGAATTCCTTTTTAAAGTGCACCCCTACACCATAAGAGGAATATACCTTCCAAGTTTCATGCTTCAAGGACTTATGGTTTAGGTTGTACGTTCATTGTTAGCCGGTCAGTCAGTAACGTAAGACTTTTATACATGTACTAGCTGCCGCCCGCTGCTTCGCTCGCGTGGTACCCGGATAAAAATAGCCTATATGTTAATCTAGCACACGTACTATGTATATTCCAAGTTCCATCCAAATCCGTTCAGCCGTTTTTTATACATCCATACATACAAACTTTCGCGTTTATAATATTAGTAAGGATTAAGATTATTTCCAATGAGCCAATCAGCAAACCTTCTCTAGATTGACGAGCAAATTGCGTCCGTCTTGCAGCACCCACGTGGATTCTTCGACTTTGACATCGGCGTCGAGTTCTCCATCGATGATGAGCGGCTGGCCCTTGATGCCGACCTTCAGATGCCGCTTGGAAATGACCACGGTCAGGTCGCGCGGCCGTAGCGTCTGTCGCAGCGGAACTCGGAGCTGTTGATAATAACTACTATTACTTTACAAGCCCATAGCGTCCCGTTGTTGAGCAAAATTGTGAGTAAAGAGACCTCGCTATTTGGAGCAAATATCTACTGCTCTCAATAATCACACGCATAGTCTAAACCGAACAATGTTTGAATAAAGTGTTTGTTTGGATGCGAATATATAAACAGAGCACGCTAGTGTCAGTAAACAGTAAGATTAGTATGTGCTACTGCGTGTACGCACCTTGAAGAGTATGCGCTATATATAAGGGCATAATATAAAGAAGGAAACATTAACGTAGGTTTTTGGTTTTAGTTCCGGAATATTACAGTTGGGCTCAAAAGTATACTTTCGCAAGCAATAAAAGGACAGACCTGTGCGCTAAGATTAATTATAAGACAATTAAATATTTGCGTAGACGGCAAATCGAGTAAACAAGGCTTTGCAATACGAAAGCTCGGAAAAAGTAAAATGTCACACCTTAACATTTCAGATCGGAAAATGCTTGTTACACTGAACGCAGGTCGTTACGTCACAAAATTAAACTACATTATGGTACGAATGACGTAGAATTGTAATTACCAGCATTTACAACACCTAAAAGCACCAAATCAGAAGGTTCACATGCCAAGTCAATTATGATAATAACAGCTTATTACAATTACATTATGGTACTCATGAGAGAGAACATTAAATTATTTCACCTTTAAAGTGATGTGTTGTTGATGTGTTAATAGCGAATGGGTCTGACACGGGCAGTGAGGTGTCGATCGGCGAACTGACATCATAATAACACGAATAGAATACGAAATGAGCAGTTTTTAATAGCAGTCGTAAAATATTGAGTTTCACGAGAAGCGCACGGGCAAAGTGCGCGTTCTTCGAACCACGGCGTGATGACCTCGCATTCCTGGCAAGGACGATCGCTATGACAGAAGGTAGTCTGCGCGCTACCGGACTGGACAACCGGAATATTACTGCACTAATACTACCAGTTTTTCTTAGCAGAAAAACAAAGAAACAACGGTATCTAAAGGACTTTCAAGTTTCTTATCTAGTTCTATAGCGAAGCCATTATTAAATTTTATGTGTCGGAAAAGCTTCTTAGAGGTATTTTGGAAATTGCAGGAACTGCCACTAATAAAGCTAGGCTAAATGCAAACACCAGCAACGGCTTCGTCCTAAAACAATAAATAACTTAGTAATTTATTTGTCATTTAAATTATCACAGCCAATTCTAGCAACTCTATTGACATCCAAGTTATTGACCTTCAGATAATAATAAATAAAACTGTTTTGATGAATTATAATAATTATAAATAAGAGTAGTTTATAAAAGGCTAATGTAATCGCAATCAACATCATGGTGACCATGATCAATATTCAGGTATGCAAAGACTATATAAAATTATTGAGATGGAGCATACGGAATGCTATATAATCATTTGTCGAATAAAAATAAAATGCAGCGTCTACAAGATCCTGGTGGAAAGCCAGTTTTTAAATCAAATAATTTAAGTAGATTGATTTTATACAAGATTCAACAGAATAAAATTCATATGATTACCTACATAGACTTTTTATTCCATTTAACAGGAAGTTTATAACTTTACTGAAGCTATCGAAGTTTTAGTAACTTTACTTCGAAAAATAAAATTATAGTTTTATCATCACTAGCTTAGCTACACAATTATTGAGCTATTCGTAGTATTGCAATTGGGTGTTGGTTGCAATTTGCTAGAAACTTGGTACACGAGGTGTACCTAGTACCTACCTACTTACCCTGCCTTACCCTACTTACCTACCTAAAAAGTAAGTAGGTAGATAGGTATCCAAAAAGTATCCAGTATCTACCCAATACGAGTGACCTGGCACAAGTGGGTTGGTCAGATATTGGAGATAGGTTGGATAAGATTTTGTAGCAATCACTTCAGAGCACTTAGCATCCTTGTGTAGTCAAGTTAATATCCAAGCATCGTTTGAGGTGAATGTCAATGAAATACAAAATTGAACCATACATTTAATGTATCAAACTAAACAATTTGTAAATATTAATATGGTATAGAGTTTATACCTTAGTAAGCATGAAAGGAAGGTCTCCGAGGAGCACTTAAATTATTTCACAACACTGGTATGAAATGAACCAGTGACAAGAATAACTTAGTAATATTTACTTTGGTATGATTTTTTTATTATTATTATTTATTTATTACATGGAAGCAAATTGAGATGTTTATAAAGTTTAACACCATAATAATTTTAGACTTCCAAATGTCAAATAGACTAGCTAAACCAAACATGTTCAATATTTATGTAAGGACTATTTGGGCAAGTAAATGGCATTTAATTTATTGTTATGATGATATCTGCAACACTAAGATCCGGCAAAATGTAGCCTCAAAATATCTGTGGGTGGACACAAAATGGTGAATTGTTGAATCATAATTAGATAATAACATGATGGCCTAATTGACACTCAATTAAGATGAAGTCGTACGCCTGTTTGTGTCGCATATTTCGTGAAAACTCGTATAAATCTTCGAAACTTTTCTTTTTAGAAGTTTGTACGGAACCCATGGCGCGCGAGTCCGACTTGCACTTGGCCGATTTCTTTAATTTTGTGATACCTAAGTACCTACATGGATACTATATTCTAGAGAACTATCATACAGCTAAATATATACATAGTGGGTACCTGAGTCAGTAAAATTAGTAAAGGCTAAATAGGTACATAACTATAACAATATCATATCGAGTGTCATTGAGAAGTTCATTGCAAAAGATTTAAACGCGCACGCTCTACCCGATTTTATCTTAAAAGTATTGTTTGATTTTCGATTCGCATTCAAGAATCGTGACCGTTTTAAAATAAATGTTTAATAGTTTAGGATGGTAACAATGAAACACTCGAAACCCCCAAAGCGCGGAAATCACCATCATTATGCGTGTAATAAAATCATTGAACTCCTCAATGCGGAGACGTCATGGTCATGGCGAGGCAAGTAAATTACACTCTTACACGCATCAAGTTTTTTTAATATGAGTGCATAAATTCAAATTTAAAAAAAAATACATAATGAATAGCATCAATCACAATGCCAACGGTTTATTAGTCTGCTGTTGCATTGCTCGAGCAGAATGCTTCTCGTGCATCATCCGTCAATTAGGTCGGAGGTTGAATGAAATATCAAATATTTGTCCAATATCTTGTTAGTGTGTTAAACTCAATGGATATATTTTCCTCATGATCCCACGTAAGATATATAAAATTCCAAACTCGTATTATCGATATCCGTGGAGCATGTCATATAATGTAAATTCAAGGCAAGGTAATGTCACCAACATTGAATCCTGTAGTAAGTCCAGCGGCCGCGTCCTCGCGCATTGCGCAACTCCAGGCGGCTAAGGGTGACACGTCATGAAGACCCAAAGCAAAACGTGATGTAGACTCTGTATTACCATTTTACAATTTTCCTGTGGGCTAAGGCTGGTTGAGGCTACTGCCAGTCGTATATACGGCCGCGCACGCGCTCACATTATCATCGCCTATTATTGTTAAAAATATTTTATTTTATTGTTTTTTATTTGGTAAACAATATATTTTATAACCTTAGCATTTGAGGCGAATTATCCATCATCTCCTATAGAAACTTTATCTCGGTAAGTTCAAGCTATTTTCATTCCACAAATGAATATTACCTACTTGGGCACCTATATGATTTTTTTCTCTGGCACAATATTTAAGATTATACTTGGTCGGAAAGGGTTTTTAAAAGATTCTATCTCCATTTTAGGATGAAGACACGTAGGTCTTAATTTAAAATAGAAGACTTCGAAGAATCGTGACCCAATAAATTCCAGGTACAGTTAATTGGATGAATCATAGGCTTATTTCCACCGTTATAATTAGGATAGTTTCAAAATAAGGCTGGTTAAAAAGTCACAACTCACAACACGTTCAAGATACAAAAATACATAAGTATAATTTTATTTTCAGACGTTCTTTCAGATGATATGAAAATTATATTGCAAATTTTCTGTAAGAACAACGACGTCGGCGACGTCGTGCAACCTCATATATAAACCTTGAAGACTGTTGCAACACTCTCAGTACGACTCTAGTCGCTTTGCCGCTTGGTACAGGCGCGTCCGACGACGCCGACCACACGGAGAGGGCGAGAGAGGAAACTCGAAACAGCTGATGAACCAAACGTAAACACAAGACATGTGGACCCAGTGAATGCAGTGCAAAGTGACGTAACAACAGTGAACCTATTAGACAACTGAAACTGTGTGGAATTGGCCGCAGACATCACAATGGATATCAAAAGCTCTGTAAGTTGTTTTTGTTGATACTTCTTATTTTGAATATATGAGTAGGATAAAGTATAGCGGCACTGAAAAGGGCCTTGTAACCGGCGAGTGAAGTATGCGATTTATTGAAACAATGATGTGGACCTTGTGGCCGGTGTGAATGCTGCCGACTCCGAACAGTAGGCTTCAATTTGGAAAGACATTAGCGAGATAAGAGTCTCTATACATACAACATAGTAAATGCTGCCATTGAAAGATTGGTCATAGGATAGTCATTTGCTAATACAATGCAAATAAAAATGTACACAGTTATTTACAATGTGTGTATTTTTAATAACATGCGTTATCAAAAATCGTGTGTTACTTACACTTAAAAGAATTTAGAGATTTATTTTTATTTCATGATCATAGAGTATATTAATTATTTTAGATGTCAATGAATCTTTGAGATAATTTTCAAACGAAATTATCTTTTGTTTTTATATTTTATTAAATACGTTATCAGCTGAAACTTGATCAGTATCCAGTTGTATGAATAAGTGGGATGTGGTTGCCATTCTTAGATATAATTGACAATCATGAATTAAACATTTCATTGCTATTAAATACACGAGACTAAAGAAATTATTGAGATTTTATTCTTGTAGGTATTTAGGAGACACAAAAACCACAAGGTATTTTTGTATTTTAGTCTTAACAAAGAAGTTCCTGGCTTCAAGTTGACATCGTCCAATGACTTGACAGCGCTCATGCATATAGAGGAGCTTGTGTGAGTTGGCTTACCGCCCGGTGTACTTGTTGCCGTGTTGTTGAATAGGTAAACATTAAGATACGTATACATTCATACATAATCATCACGCGCGTATCCCTAATGGGGTGGGCAGAGCCACAAGATAAGAAAACTTAAGAGCCACTTCTGATTTACTTCCAGATTGATTATGATGAATGACGCTTTATAACGAGTGTGACATATATGGGTCAACCAATGTCATGTTTTAACCCCTTACCGCATGATTTTTTTTATTTCGTTGAAAAAAATATATGTTATGTAAAATAAAAAATAAAAATACACGTATTTCAGGAAATTAGTATTTATTTAGAAAAAAGTAAGATAAATAACTTTTTTTACTGTGGTTCATTAATGGCACAACATGCATAAATTAACAGTTTGATGAAAATATATAGGTACTTTATGTAGTATGGAATAGAAGAAAACAATTTCTCTTGTCATTTAGGCACAAGTTGACCTGACATTTTTTGCATTCAACAAAAGATCGACCAGAGCAGTCTGGTACCTTACAGCGCTGCCTGGATGACCAGACAGGCAAGTGGTCCAGTTTGTCCAGACGCACATCCTGAGAGGGCATTATTGCAATTCATCAGATGTCTCAGGTATTGTAACTGGTGGTCGATTTCTAGCCAATGCAACGAAGTGGTCATCATCAGAGAGATCCTCATCGGTGCTGTCACTGGGAAAATCCTTGATTATGGTATGTATACCTCCATAAAACCTTTTCGGATCCATAATATCTAAAAAAAGACATAGGTATGTAGGTAAGTAGGTACCTAAGTACGTAGGTATTACTCACAGAGAATGTAGACACTAGTTCTGGATGCGGGAATCGAACCCAAGACCAACGCGTCTAAGTCGAATAAATTTTTATTTTATATTGCATACTATGACATGCATAATGTACCAAATAAAGACCGAGGTATAAATGTATATTTCTGCATGTTGGCTCAGATTTGGACCATACTGAAAAAAGTTTACTAAACGCAATACAAACATAAAATGAATAAAACCTTACCTTTTCCATAAAAATAAGTAACTTCTGCAATCGTTTTGTATTTTTTTCCGTCAAATTAACTGGTTTTACTAATATTTTTCAATTTTTGAAATCTCAGTTCGCTCGTTCACCGGTCACAACTTGCTCGTCGAACTTGTCACTAAGTTTTAGTTCAAAACTTAGCCCAGAGATGTCGTTATTTTATATTTAACGTATTGGTGTACGGTACGTTTGTGGTACCGTATGCAAAATACAAGAATTTTATGAAGATAAATAAAGAATATCAGCTGTTTTGTAGGGTGGTTCATATTTGGCTCGCGATGCGGTAAGGGGTTAAATAAAGACATATGCTAAACAACATTCCTAATGGCGTTTCCTTTAAGCTAATTGATTATAATTAATTTTGCACAATCAATCTCAGTTCAACAACTTGCACATAATATAAAGCTTTTTCCAAATGTTCGATTGATTTATTGGCTATCAAAAAAAGTCCGGATCTCACATTCTAAGAAGGCGCCATAAGCGATCTTAATTTAGAACTGGTAAGCTCCAAAAGCATTCCGGATCTGCCATAAATAACAAATGTGATCAAGACACTCAGGAATGTCCGGAATATTTGGCATTGATATATTTTTTTCTAAACACAAAATGACGAAAATAATATATAAGCTCAAAAGGACACTGACACGAGCATAAGAATGAAAGGCATTTCAAATATAATTGAAAGTGCTGACAACATTAGTATGTCAGTAATACAAGAAGTATATGAGTCGTAATATCTCTTGACATTTTTTTATAATTAGGTCCAAAGTAAACAGGTAGAGCTGTTCGTAGCGCAAACTATACAAGTGTCTTATCAATATTTGTGTTTTTTTGCTACATATTTTAGCAAAAATATATAATTCTGTTTACTGATCTTTACAAAACTTCCTATACTTATCATACATTTGAGATTCAAGGTAGAATCTTAAAAGATGTGCTAGATTATATAATGTTCAAAGAAATAAAGAAGTTGTTAAAATGTTAGTGGTAAAAAAAATAATTTTGTAATGACTTTTGTCCGGTTAAAAAGTGGATCGAAAACCGCGATGTGACTCAAGACAAGTTATTAGTCCAAGCAAATGGCACAGGGACTGACAACTAAAATTGTTCTCCAGTCGCGGCCTTCACATTTCACAACACCCGGACTTAGTAAGCATCCAATCCACCCGGCCGGCTGCTGCGATTGCGTTCAACGGAAATCCATTCAACACTGAAGATTTTTTGCACCTGTTCAAATATCAGAGATAGGTACTGAAACTTAAATAATCTACCTATGTTAACATTTCAGTATTTTTATATCAGAGTCTAATATTGAGAAAAATAACAAGAAGACCCTGACAAACAATGTTTACTATTCGAATATAAAACATAAACGAATGCGGAAATTTCCGATATTCTCAGTGTCAATACACAAATTAATGAAAATTTATTTTCCTAAAGATTTTATAATACTTACTTAAAAAATAATTAAGTTATTCATAAATGAAATCATGTTCACAGCTCAAACCTACGGTCAATTCCATAACAAAACAATCCAGTCTTTTATTTGTAAATAATGAACTTGACACGAAATAACATGAATCTCTATTTTATGTCGAGATAATGAAGAAAATTCACTTTTATATTCATCATAGACATGACCTTGACCAATGTTGTTGAAGAAGAATAAAGAATTTATGAGTTCGTTTGTATAAATCGGACACTCACCTCTCGCAGACGGCTAGGTTACGTCACAAGTTCACAACAGAACACTCAAAACATTGATTCATTGTCATTTATCAGCATGTGTGTTGTATCTAAGAGTAGGACACTTAGCGCCATCAAATTGCATATTAAATCAGGGTTTTACTAAATTCGTTGTAAATTGGTCTAAATCTATACTAATATTATAAAGCTGCAGAGTTTGTTTGTTTGTTTGTTTGAACGCGCTAATCTCTGGAACTACTGGTCCGATTTGAATGATTCTTTCAGTGTTGGGTAGTCCATTTATCGAGGAAGGCTATAGGCTATGTTTTTTTTCTTTCAAAATTAGGGATCCGTAATAAAATTGCTATTTTGTAACACAAGGTGTAAAATCGAAAACCTATTTTTGCGTGCGCTGCAAAAACTATTGACAATAGAACAAAATGATGTACTACGGGTTTGTAGATCCCATCAAGACCTACAAAAAAGTCCGCGAGAACATATATCTAGCTATCATGGTTTAATCACAATAACCGATTTTGTGTTCCAAATAATTATGAAATCGTCTGAAGAAAAAAAAACTACGTTAAATATGTATCGTAATATTAATCTTTATCGAAATTAAGCATTATGTTATCAAGAGTATTTATGTAGAAGTAAAATACTTTTTGTTTCATCTCAATCGGATATTTCGTTTAAAAGTTATCACGTGTGTAAGATGTTAAGAGTTGGTACCTATTAATGAGTTATGGGCCATAGTCCATTTATTGAGGGAGGCTATAATATAGGCAATATTTTATCTCGGTATTTCCACAGAAACGAGAAAAACGCGGGTGAAACCGCGGAGCACAGCTAGTCATTCATAGAAATCTATTGCTAAATGTAGATACCGAGATATACCAGGTAAAGCTTTTTTGTAAATAAATATAACACGTTCCTATTACCTAATAAAATTGAATGACCAAATCATTGCTCTAAAAATCAAACAGACTGACGCCATACTCTATTCTACAACATTCTACATCGAGCTAATAGGCAAGAATATCAGGTTTATAAATGTTTCTTTCTATAATCTCTCTCAAAACATCTTACTTATTAGAGTTTTTCAAAGGTACGTCGGAAAAGAAAATAATGGATATTTTTCAGATGCTTAACTCTATTCTTATTATGTAAAATATCGAAAAGATACTATTACATTTCTCAGTATTTTCTCGTTAAACGTACCTATTCAACACGTACCCTAATCAAATCAATGACATCAATGGAATCTAGCACAATAAACGTGCGAAATCCTGGTTCTGGTAAGATCGTAAGCACGATGTAGGTGCCTTGGATTTCCCATCAGTAAACGGAACTGCGAAACATAGCCAAGGCACGGATGATGTAACAAACGAGACAAATTATTAATACTCGTAAACCATATAATCCGTTTGTACCTAAACACATACGAAACTTCACGTTTACACGACTATTGTCAATCTTGGGAATAGCACCAATTTTTTTTATTTTACTATCGTTTTTTGGTTGAGCATAGATTATTAGTTCAGTGACCAACAAATATGAGCAAATTTCTGTAGTAAGAATTTCGAAATAATTGGTAAATCATTACGCGCCTCAGAACGTTCTTCACACGACGAGAAAATAAAGGTCGTTTCACTTTTGTACCTCATTCAGTTACAAAACATGCCGTGCCGTGACACATTTTAAATTTCGATATTTTCCTGAGTCACCCCGTAACTTATTGTTTATTTAGGTTCGTGATAAAAGTACCCATACAAATTAAACTAATTCATGCAATTGAAAGTTTCGTGTTCTATAATCTAAAAAAAAGCAAAATGGATTCATGTCGAGACGAAATTCGAGTAGGTATAATAGCGTTAGAAGCAACTTTTTTAGTCATTGTGACACTGGGTTTTCTCCAAAAGTTTGGATTTTATGTTTGACCTAGATTAAATATACAAGTCCACAGTAACCTCATAATCTACTTTCAACTCTAATAAGAAAACATTAACATAACCATAAACTATATTTTTATATGAGTCTATACTTTCTTCATTAATTCGTTTTCCAGCTCGATTTTGTTATATCGTAGATGTCGGGGGATTCTAAAATATAGCTCGTTCGTTTAATACGTGACCTTTTTTCAATTAACACAGTAGACGATCATAATTTGTCATTCAGTTAACATTGTAGCTAGGAAGCGCGGTTTTGTACTATTTCACAAAGACCCATACTCGTCAAGGCAACGAGCGTCCTTTGTGATCGAGTAAAGTTCTTTATTCAATTGTTAGAATGTGAACTCGCGATTCCTTATATATAATAGTCAATCACATCAATGCAAATAGCACTTAGCTAGCTATAGAACCATAATGATACGTACCTGTAGGTAAGGTAATGAGTTTTACCACGTAACATTATAACAGTATATTACAAACGTCAGCAAAATGATATCATCAGACGTAAACAGGAGAAGAATCCGGCTAGGTAACCCGCCTCATGGCCACTTTTTCTATCGCTACATCCCACTCGCAGTATGGGCGTAAATAAAAAGATAATCGCTTTTAAGTATACGATGATCGAATCGAATAGGGAAGAATCTACGCGCATTAATTAAACAATCATAAATATCTCTACAGTTGAGTTTATTCAGACATCTTCATTTTGACTGGCAACCACGAATATTTGTTTGAGTTATATGTATTCTAGCTTCCGCCCGGGGCTTCGCTCGCGTGGTAGGATAAAAAGTAGCCTATATATTATTCCAACACACATACTAGGTATGTATGTTCCAAGTTTCATTCAAATCCGTTCAGCCATTACGGCGTGATTGAGGCACAAACATCGGTCACTTCGTCACATCCTCACAAACTTTCGCATTTATAATATTAGTAGGAGAGGCTTTTAGGTTAATGATTTTTTATTGTCCATAAATATTTTTCATAAGACGATGAATACATAAATATTGGCCAAAAGCTTAGTTTAAATAGAGACGTCACACGCGCAATTTTAAAATATGCGAGTAATATTATAAGTATGTACGAGAGGCGAGATTTTCTTGTCAGCCAGTAGTCAAGCGGCTTCCACGGCGATTTGCATTGACACGATTCCCGTTAGCTTCATAAATACAGCCAATTGAGTTCAAGGACGACCATAAGCATCATGTCAGTTTGTGACCAGCGTGAACAATGAGTTATGTTGCGGCATCCTCATGCAATCGCGCATAAAATATGATAATTGGACTCTCAATAACACGTTTCGATGCTGTCTGTAGCAGGCTAACATAAAACTATAGAGGATCTTAGAACTGAGAGCTAGGACCATACCTAGAAAAACAATAAATCCGTCGATCTACAAAATGACCATTCTTATGTGGAGATTATAATAACGAACGAGAGCGTAGATATAAAAAGAGAAATTTAAAATTAAAAGTAATTGAATTCACTGGTCGAAATCCGTTACCCATTGTGTCATTTGCAGTACCAAACTGAGATTCCAAGAAGTGACTTGCAACAGGAATGTTCGCTTTCTCTTCTAAAGGAGAACAGTCGATTTAGTCGGTAAACGATTATCATAAGTAATTGTAGCAGCTATTGTTTGAGGTTATGAAAGTTGAACTATGCGGCAAAGGTCTGTGCTGAAATAAACAAACGATCAAACGACACTTTCTTTCTTCCGAAGATTACCTACACATAACAAATTCATTACAATTTCATTGCTATAACAAAATGTCCCATTGTTCTCACATTTACATTTTATAGTAATGGACAGAAATCAAATATACATCATGGTCCGTAAAATTCAAGATGTTGCATAATTTTAACATTTATTCTGTGTTCGTAGTATAAGCATCCTCTCATCATCACATCACGGGCTCATTAAATCTATGTCCGGTATATCAGCGACCTTAGATGTATCACTTTGTTTAGTCGCAGATATATTGCGATTTATACAATTCTGTAAGTTGTAATAGGTATGTTGCACCATCAGTCTGTTAATCAGTTCTATCATTCCTTCGATTTTATGTTTACTTGTTAATGGATTTTCGATCTTTGTTATTTGAGTAAAAGTTAAGAAAACTTTTGAGATGATATACAGTGTACATCGTGTGTAAAATCTGCTACACTAAGTATAGGTGCATACTGCCCTCGCGAGGTTGCCGTCCGTGAGGCAAGTGCTCGCTTAGTCAGACAGGACGTGCCTCGCCCGCAGTATGCTCGTCTGCCTCGCGAGGCTGCTCTGTCAGTCAGTACACAGCATTACCGCTGTACATAATAGTTGGCACAGTTGCCTACTCTTGTTACATCAAGTCGCATCTACAAGAGGTATAATGTTTAATGATTTCCGTGATTACAATGCACCGTTATGGGCACGCGGCCGCGGCACGCATTGACTGTTGATTCGTGAAGATTACCCAAGTTGCATAACTAGACCTCGTGAACTAACGTGTTTCACAACTATGCACCTGTTGTTATGGCGTTAACTGGTCCGTCACCAATGGCCATGCTCATTAGGTACTGCACATGCACTGCAGCTTGGTAAGTCTAATTCTCAACACCTTTTGTAACTATTTTTTTTATAAGAATCATCTTGTGAAGTGAGCTTAAGATAACTATAGGTAGTAGATACTTTGCCCGACAAACATCACTCCCGGAAACGTAAACCAAACATTCGAGCTACGTATCAAAACACAATTTTTAGGAGATTCGCTATATTGAAGTCATGCTATTTTATGGACGGACTATCAACACTAGCCTCTTAACTTATAAGTTTTATAATTAAACCCCAAGATTATTAAATGTGGAATATTTTCTAGTAAAAATGAATAAATTGTACAAATCTTTCACGTAACTTTAAAGAAGGTACCTAATACCTAATCAAACAACAACGTATTACGTACGTGGTTTCTCAAAATGTGAATGGATTTATCTTTTCATTGACCTTTCAATAGAAGCATTTAATAACACGTAGAAGTTGACGAATTATGTTATCTAGATTAGTGAACATCAAGTCATAAAAATAAACAGTTCCGTTCTCTATGATAGGTAAGTACTTAATCAGAATTATCATATTTTTATCCGTATTGGTTTGTGACGAAATTTTTCTTAAACAAAAAATATCATTATCCTAGTACTGTCATTATTATATTGATCTTCTAAAAATGAATAATGTTAATCAACGCCATTATTATACATATCAATTTACTTATTTCGAAAGTTAAGTCTACTCAAGGCTCTTTGTTCTAATCTATTGTCTTCGCTGTACGGACTGAGAAACATAATTCTTTAAGAGTATGTAAGTTCTGCCGTAATGAAGGGGCCGTAAAGACACAGCAGCGCCCATTCTGCAGTAACATGCCTAAAACAAGAGTACATTACATAATTTTACAATTTCATTCAAAATAAAATGGCTTTTGTTCTTCTTATCGAAAATGGCGATCGTAAGTTTTACACGGTAGATAATATACCTGGCTCGTAAACAACAAATGCATAAAATTATAATAAGTAAAACAATCTAAAATGCGGAGACACGCACCGATTCACGTGCCCAGTCGTATGTGAAGGAGTGCTCTAGCCTACGCATAAGTCCCAGTGCATAAGGCTCTATTAGCACTAGTTCTCACGATGTATCGTACGTGTCCGCTACACGTGCTGATAGCAATTAAACTCAAATCATGTGGTCATACATCCGTAAATCTACACGTGCCATTTAGAACCTATAAATCTACTACTGATATAAAATTCACATCGAAAGAAACGAAGCACCTGTACATAGCTTAGTCATAGCTCTTTTGATAACAGTATTTTGTCAGAACAAAGAAATAAAAAACTTTATTAAGCTAAATGGGAAGCGAGCACGTACTTGTAATCTGCATGCTCTAAAATGTTATTTTCTGAAGGACATGGCAGCTGAGCTGTGGTATCTATTAAGAGAACAATATTTTAACACACCACCAGCCTTACAACAAAGCATTACCGCGTTGACTAATACTTTGTCATTTCTTCATCACAACAATGCTTGGATTTGACCGAGTTCTCACTTGCGATGTCAACTATCTGGTATCGCAGGCGGAATTTATTCCTCGTACAAATAGCGAAAGTCCTGGCGCTTGCATTGAACAAGACATACTCTCAGGTCGGGAGTAACAACGAAACTCCGGAACCGGTTCTTTACCTTTGGCGAAACATTTTGCAACAATTGCGAACTGCACCTCCAGCTAAAACTCTATCCAGATATATACATCGATGTATGCAAAGTGATCTATCCACTTGGAACACAGAGGCATTGCAACATTATTTGTTCAAGTCGCACCGGTATCTCTATGGTAAGTATTTCATAATAATAAAAACTTGGAACATAAATTGGCCTTGCCATATAAAACTATAAACGTAGAATAACTTAATGATTTTAAGCATAAATGCTTATCCATTACGTTATCAAGCAACAAAGAGGACCATGAGGCCGAAAGCTAAGCTAAGATTTATTGCATCAGAGGCCGACGAAACGAGACCGCAAATAAAGAGAACACGAACCTTGAACACCGTATCTGACAAAATCAATCGGCCACTGAGCAAAACATTATCTAAAACCGTAAATGATGAGTGATGGCTAACTCTACCAGACAGTCCCAGTATGCTTTAACCTGAATCTTAAGGCTTCTGTTGCAAATGTTACTTATTATGTAAAGTGAAAGGAAAGGACACTTATTTTCAAATTACATACAAATTGCAACATGTAGAGTAGTTTATGTAGGCATTTTACTAGGTGCTAATCGAACGACTGAGCAAATCATAAGAGTATTGTAATGTATCTCAGGTTCCAAAGTCAGGTAATCGGATAAAGAAATATCAGTGTCAACACTCAAGTAACATTAGACGAAGTTACATAATGATACAGAAAAGTTGATGAAGATCATACGAAACTAAATCTCTGAAGACAAGGAAGACTTCTGCAAAGATTTCCGCACGCATAAAGCAACCTACACTCCTATTACACAATAAGCACTTGTAAGAGTATGTGTACATATTTGTGTCATGTTTAACTTGTAGCTTTTGTCTGAGCGCTGGGAATGGAGCAAACTCTTTGAAAAACCCATTTAAGCGTGGAGCAATTTGCAACACTGACCAACGTAAAGTAAGGTTTCTTTCAATGCGACTACACTACTATGAGGTGCAGTTATTATTAAACGTTTTGGGTTTGATTGTTGCATTACCTTAACACAAATAAGTAAATATATTTTCACAAAAGCCTATGACTACAAGCATTTATGCACTTCTTCCTGTGCCATTTTTCACTGTGTTACAGGGAGTAAGTCCTTCACCAACTAACAAATACAAAATACAAAGAGGTTTAAAATCAGAAAACAACAAAGTTGTTCTTTATGTATTATTACTAAACAGAAAATTACTAGCGTTAGTGAACATTTTGTTGAAGATTTATCCGTGTAGCTATACAACAGAAGGAAACAAAGTTTCACCCGATGTCCTTTTACATAACTGAATACGTAAGCAAGGACTTGAATCTGCCACTCACATTTACTTAGATACACAACTTTGTAACATTTCATATCCTTATGATCTCATTCCATAGAAGTACACCAGACCCGTTATTATACATGAAAAACTCAAAACTCATACAACTATGATTTACTTCAGATAGAAGATTCAACGAGTTATAATTGCCAGTATTTTACGCAACTTGTCTGTGTTTGGTCTCCTCTCTATATTATCTATAGAACATCGAGGAAAAACAGAGTCAGTTAATTTCGCGTTTTTTAAATATAAAGTTGCGTAGGTATGGCAATCTTTTTATTTAGACATTTATATAAAAAGGGAACTTTTAAGCGAATAAAAATGATTGCAGAGCATTTGATCCCCGATCGGGACTGCCATACAGGCTGCCTTTTATCCGTCCCACAAGAGCGAATCTAGTTTTAAACAAAACGTGTTTAACCTATTGTATATCGATGTCCTAGGTATAAATTATCATAATGTTTATTCATTATGTTACAGATCACCCACGAGTGGCACATACCGCGGCCATCTCTATCCGGAAGCAGCGCGAGTGGCAGTCTCAGCGACAGCCGTTCGAGAGGCGGCTCCGCGTCCAGTCAGGGGTCTGCCAGCAACCACAGCACTCATGTAGGTTACCCAACTCAAATCTGTTTTTATTCTTTGATCACTTGGATCTTGAGTACTGAAA
Organism: Scotopteryx bipunctaria; assembly: GCA_949320045.1. Taxonomy (NCBI): domain Eukaryota; kingdom Metazoa; phylum Arthropoda; class Insecta; order Lepidoptera; family Geometridae; genus Scotopteryx; species Scotopteryx bipunctaria. Next base: position 7,575,555 of record OX439445.1, on the reverse strand, counting down.
GGAAGTCTACTAATGTCTACCTAGTACTGATCCATGTTCAGGGACATCCAGACGTCAGTCTTTGCCTATTTTCCAACTGTAAAATCACTATGAATAGGTCTTCAGGTGGGTAACAGTTGGAAAAATTTTATATTATAGAATTTGGCAATTGTTTGTATTATTTTACTCTAAAAGGAGCCCAAAAAACCATTACAAGGAATAATGATGACTTCACAAAGTTTATTTTCTTTGCTTCGACACGACCAAAATAACATCTTAGGGATTAAATTTGGAAAATGTATTGTTTAAGATACTATTGTTTAAGATAAATTTTAAATTGCTTAAACGAGCTAGGGGCTAGTATTTAACTAGACTACCTTTAGGTACACATGTATCTACACGTGCCTGATGTCCAAACGTTTTAGTCATCCATTAGTCAGAGCATGCATAAAGGTAAAGATGAGGTTGTCTATTGACTCGATATAATGATTACCAATAGTAGTTTTTCTACTTCGCTGTTTTCGCAATCGCTTTGCCATCAGTTGTGCACTCGTACCATTAAAATTTTTCGTCACAATACCTTAGGTAAATAGTATGTCGTATTTAAAGTGATTTATGTGTGGTGCTTTATTGCCGTTGTCTTAAAGAAACCTATTACCAGAGCAGTCATCCAGTTTCTCTCATACCACAATAATGTAATATAATTATTATAACCATGTAGAACAAAAACAGTCTTAGCTGATTGCCCATCAAATATAATATACCTACCCGTTTTTCTGCTCATTCATTTACACTCTGATTCAGTCAATTAGCAGGTAAAAAACCCACACATTATCCACCCCAAAACATATTTCATACCATAAAAGTCCGTAATGGCTTTGAGCAAATTACCTGACGGTAAAAAAAGACTGTTTTTGTAGTAATCATTACGATGTTTTTGTAGAAGTATTAGGTTATCCATATACTTAATTGACAGGAGGGTCAAGGAACTAGCTGATATTGCCGTGTCCGATACAGGATCTAATTAAAAATATCTACATTTGAACCGCATTCCAAATAAATGATTTGGCGAAAAGATTGCACGACAAAGGAATGACCATGGGAATGTATTCAAAACAATTAACTCTATTAGCAGATTTTGTTGATACTTTAAAAGGAGCCTCCACTTAGTCGATACATAATGTCATCCACTTCTAAAGTTCAATCTACTGGAGACATGCATGCCAACGTCAAATCCATGACCTTTTAGGTAAAAGTTATTGAAGAAAACTTCACATTATGCAAGTGACGTAATACGTTTATGCTTTACACGCGTTGCGTGAGTTTACATTCGATTCTTAATAAAATCCTTCTCGAGATTTTTCTGCAGCGACACAATCGATGTCGAAACTTTTACTTCCATAAACCGTTATTGTATTACCTACAAAGCCACATTCTAAACTAGTTTATTATATCGAACTTGTATTCATTTTCAGAGTGTATCATCGGGCTCGTTACTTCTGAGTGCGGCGCACCTAGCGCGTATGAACGGCAGGAATTCAGAGCAAGACAACCTCGGCGGCTACCCAAACAAGTTGAGCAGCTACGGACGCAAGTCTGCATTGGCCGACGCCGTTGTGGCCATTCCTGAGGAGTCTCACGATCCATTGGACTCAGTGTGGAATGGTGTCAAGCGAAGTTCGGCGTCGGGTCGCGATGCGGCGTCTGTCGCGAGTTCCACCCATTTCACGGTTGTCAACGGTTACACAAAACAACACCCGGACAAGGAGCATACATCATGTTGCTGCAGCCACTCGCATCAGATCACAGTGCTCGTTATATCGATGACGATACTGTTTTCAGCGTGCATACTTGCAGCAATATGCTTTGTTGAAAGTGAGCATCAAATTGAATTCTGACGTAACAATTGTTTTTAGAACATTCACTTTTATGACAATAAATAATGTCAATTTAAAACAATACCCTAACCAGTCATACTGACTCATACTAAATAATTCCAGACGTACCTACATACGTTTTGTTTTTTTGCTAAAATACAGTTTCTTTTTCAGTGCGGATGCGTAAGGAGACCGGCGTCTACAAATATTCTTAAGAATGGACCCAAGAAAAACATTATCTCCAAACAAAAGACAAGTATTATGAATTGCTAATTTAGGACTATTATAGAGGTACAAAGTAAGTAATTCCCTTGAATAAGTATGTGGAAATTATATATTAATTCGATTTTATAGCAAATTTATGTGTAAAATATTAATAGATGATTACATTACAATAGTCGTTAAAGAAATGGTAGTCAATTTTTTTGTTGGCAAGTGCAATACCTACCCAGAACACTGATGATCATTAGTTGAATTTAATATTATCTTTCCTATTTATTTTATTTAGCAAACTAGGTGTAACTTTATCAGAAAACCGGTAAAGCCATTGTAAAGTTAATTGGAGGGAATCTAATAAGTTTTATTGGATATATGAAGGCTAAAATTGTTACGTAAATAAGTTATTTAATCGATGATTAATTATTATACGACGTGGTACTATGATTTACCTCTTTGAAATATTATTGTAATCATAAACTGACATCTTGGACGAATAATTCGTCCAAGACTGACATCCAAGAATATGAAAATAAATAATACCTATCAAAAGTTGCAAATTTTCGTCACTTTTATGAAAATTCGCATCATTTGTAAAATACAATGTTTTATACCAATTTGTAGAATCGTTTACCATTCCGTTATTTTAGTTACATAGTTTGTATAGTTATATAAGTTGATCTATTTAATTGAAATAGGTATCTTAATTTGCGAGACATCGACGATAGGTAGTTAATTTGTTACAAAAACTGTGATAAAGGATATAAATATAAAACATGGTATTATGAGTTTTTTTACATCTTACACTAAGATTAACACCTAATTTTTTTTTATATATGCTTACAATCAGATCTAATGAAACCAAAGACTAAAAGCCTTATCAGTGAATATTATAACATATTTTTTTGACTTTCCCTCAAAATATCCTTTAAGCTGTCAAGTTATAATGAAGAATTTAAAGTATCTGAAACATGAACATGTGTTGTCTGTCAATCAAATGATCATAGCGCCAAAATAGCAGGTGTTTAAAGTGCCTGTGACGGTTGGCTATTTTAACATGTTTTTTTAAATACCTTAACCCTTATTTGGTCGTGTGAGGTGTCAGACACCAAAATGCTATTTTTCAGGAACATAACTTTTTTAAATTGAATTTAGCACTCTGTTATTTGAGGTAGCTTATTCAATAAAGTTATAAATTTATATTCAGTCGCAAGAGGTGCTTGATTTTAGACGGGTTAGGGTTGGAGAGTGTGTTTGGGCTTGGATAATGTTCCAAATAACATGAACATTGTATGCAATGAACATATTATGAAAGTAGTCTGTCAAAATTGTAATGAAGAAAAAGATTGATTATAAGAGTTATTGAATTTTGTTTTAAACAATATGAGTTCTATTAAAAGTATCTTTAATAGTTGATTAATATGTATGTATGTTTATAATATGTAAGTTAAAATGTTCATATAAATCAACATCCAGACCCGGAAGAAATATTTGCAGAACATGCAAACATTTCTCCCGTAGCGGGAATCGAACCCGCGCTTCTTGCGTCTCAGCCATCGAGGTCGTCAAGAGTATAGATATCAATTCTTCAGAAATTAGATAATCTTTGCTTTCTCAAATAACGTTAAAAGTCTGCCTAACTTTCAAACAAGGAAATGATTGCTCACAAACCTCCACCTCCTCCAAGGTCTGAGTCCATCTGTAGTTCTCGAGATCGCATCCATTGCCACTGTTGGGTTTCAGCTTTAACTTTTCTTTGGGATCGTCGTCATCGTCGTCTTTTGAGCCTGATGCCACCGCGTCATCTGTGCCGTCGCCGCTGCCATCTTCAGATTCTGTTTACAATAAATAAATAAATATTGCTAGACATTTCACACAGCGCCAAACCAAACTAAGCAAAGCCTGTAATTCAGGAACCAGATGGCTGATAGAATGCTTACATACTTTTTTGGGTAAAAATATATTTTTAATATACATAATGACACCAAGACACAGAACAAACATCCATATTCTTAACATAAATATTTGTCCTGGGTAGAAACCAAACCTACAGTGCAGAGGGCAGAGCTACTACCAACTGAGTCATGAGGCCAGTCAATCCTACTAATATTATAAATGTGAAAGTTTATGAAAATGTAAGGATGTGTGGATGTGAGGATGTATATTTGTGCCTCAATCACGCCCAAACCGCTGAACGGATTTGAATGAAACTTGGAATATATAATAACTTGGAACATAATGTCTGCTGGATTAACATATAGGCTACTTTTTACCCAGGTATCACGCTAGCGAAGCCGCAGGCGGCAGCTAGTATATTATAATAATTACAAATAATGATTTCTTGGTATGGGTAACTTATACAAATTTTTAATAATAGTTAGGAGTAATAATAGTCACAAGGGCATGGATATGATCAGTGTTTGCTTACATACTGGACTAACCTAGCCCCTGGGTAAAAAATAATAGCAAAGAACAAGATTTCTTTGTTTGTGTTTTTCAAGTAGACTGTATAAGTTTTAAACATAATCCATACACAATTTTTTTTTCTAATGTAGGTAGCGCTTCTAACTTGTGCTTATGTAGTGGTTCCATTTAATCATGAATGATTTATTAAGTCCCCAGTATATTAAATTTACTACAATGCACAATACAACTTAACACTAGATTCAGTGCTACCTTTAGCTAAATTCCATTTGTCAAATATAGGAACCTGTCTGGCCTTAGCCAGTATAACCTCCTCCGGCTAAAGTAAGAAGTATTAAGAACATACTGTTTTTTTTCTCCTTTTCAAGATCTTCCTGCAGTTTATCAGCTTCCTGATCAGTGAGCTCAGTTACTGATGCTGGAATAAAGTCTTGGGCAATCCTCTCCTGCTCTTTCTTCGCTTGTATTTCCCTCAATCTCTTCTCAGCTTCTTCCTTCTCCTTCTTTATCTTCTGTGCCTCCTCTCGAGCTTTTGATGAGTGAGTGTAAAATGTATCTTTTACAACCTGTAATCAAAGAATTTTGTAATTTTCAGAAGTTGCATCAATGAATAGACACTTCATAGACGGCCTCGGTGGCGTGGCGGGCGATTGCTCGGCAGAGACGCAAGAGGCGCGGGTTCGATTCCCGCTGCGGAAGAAATGTTTGCATGATCTGTAAATATTTCTTCCGGGTCTGGGTGTTGTGGTACCATGGTACTCGTACTTTCTGATACCTACGACACAGGGAATCCTAGTGTGGGGTCAGGACTATGTATGTGACTGTTGGGTGTTATTTATTTATTTTATTTTTATTTTGAAATACCTACACTGACCTTATCTCAAATAGCTTTTTTAAAAGCTTACAATAAGATTATCTTGGTTTGTTTGATACATTGACAACATACATTATCAAAAATAAAAATACATAGGTGCCTACCTGTTCCCATTCTCCTTCACGACCTCCAACAAAGAAATCAGTTTTTCTTGCAAGAAAACTGACTATTGTATTCAGGAGCTGAAAAGTAAATTTTATTGTAAAAGATTATAACGGAATCCTACTAATATAAAATTTGGAAGTTTCAACAATGTGTAATGTTTGTGTCTCACACCATAATGGCTGAACTTTCTGGAAATATCATCATAATAAATAAATATACTTACCTATTGATCTGATGTTGTAAGTTCCTAGGTAAGTCTAAAGGGAGGGTTTAGATGGTAGTAGATGTGACCGGCGTGACAATAGAATCGTGAATGTTGGATCAATAATCAACCAAATTACCGGGATTCATTGTAGGTTGATGGGATGGGGATAATGTAAATAGTTACTTTAGAATAGAAATTGGGCCATGCTTATTTTTTTCTTATAACTCTACTGTCTATAGAAATCTAAGGAATAAGAAAAGAAAGACCAAGAATGATTATTTTTTGTTTGAGGTTAGGGGTTGTCATGCAAATATTACTCACGTCTTTCACTCCTCCCTCATGTTGCTGTGCCATCGCCAACAGCATGGAATCAAATCTTTCAGGATCGTTAGCCATTTTCTGGTAAATTTAGCTAGGCGCAGGCAAGATTTAGAACAAATAGAATAAATAGATGTAGACAACACAACCCCACAGCAATTACAGCAAAGAGTACTACGCTATTACTTGAACTGAAATACCTCCAGCCAGAACCGTGCCACTAAACAGTCAAAAATCAAAATCAAGTCAACGTCAAATACTCACAACGAGACCACCTATTGATTTATTCTCTTTGTTAATGGATAGTCATGCCATGCCTGCTGTTGACATTTGGTTTAATGGGTTGCCACTTCTAGCCAATTTCGAGTTTTAGTTCTTTGGCAGATCCTCTCTCAAATTGCCGGCCTAAATTGTTTTTTTATATCCATCAGTTTCCACCAGAGTTTGACTGATCAACACGGACACTGGCAGAATTGTGACATATTGTCATAGTTAGTAGCCAAAGCTTGGAAGAATCCTCAGAAGAATCAAAGCCAAATCAAAAGAAGTGAAGTGAAGTTTTAGTTTCTTGGAACATCCTAGATGGCGCCGTTATACAGGAACACCTGAAAGCCATGAAAGCAACGAGCATGATTAACGAGCATACGACACCAGTGTCATACTCCCATAATTTAAATAAACCGAAACTCCAGAGTTTCAGTTTAAAGTCTACTAGCTTCCGTCCGCGGCTTCGCTTGCGTAATATCCGGATAAGAAGTAGCCTATTGTGTTATTTCAATATACAATATTATACATACTTACTATGTATATTCCAACTTTCGATCCATTCAGCCGTTACGCAGTGACTGAAACACAAATATTCTCATCTTTCTCATGTCATTCTCATAGTAGGATACCCAATATCCTAGCTTATAAAAATATCAAATAACTAAATTAAAAATAAGATATTAGATAAGAAGATATTACGTGATAATAAACATTCACACACACAAACTTTCGTATTTATAATATGGTAGGAAGTAGGGTGACCGACTAGTAGTGCCGATCCCACCTATTGGGTTATGGGCAGAAAATTGATGATGAAGTAGGATAGGATGATTATGATCCTTGGAAGAATAATATACATAAATGTATATTTATTGTTGTTCCGAGTTCACAAATAAGTTCCTCATTAGTTAGTTATCTGTGGAGTGTAATGACAAGATGAGATCATTGTGTGTCATGTCATGAGGTGTCAACATGTCAATAGAACGTACCTAGAGGTAACTAGTGATTTTTGATTTTATTTTATACTCTTTGGTGCCAATCTAACTAATGTACTCTGTGGTGCCAATTCAATGGAGGTCATTCATTGCATTTTTGTATTTTTATGCATTTTTCTTTGAGTTGTAAAATAATTACCGTAGTTTTCATCTGTAAATCAAAGTATTTGTGATGTGAAAGCTAAGTCAGGTTCGTTTATTTAACTTGCGTGCGATAATTTCGAGTCCATTTACTCTGTCATGTGTCAATCAAGACGAAGTTATCAAAACTAATTTTGTTTTTTTTTTTGCAGTTACCAAATTATACTGTAGGCATGGCCGATCAATTCTGTTTACGTTGGAACAACTTTCAATCTAACATTGTCAGCGCATTGGATTCATTGAAATGCTCGGAGGATTTGGTTGATGTGACACTTACTTGTGAGGGCAGAAACATCAAGGCCCACAAAGTCATTCTGTCAGCATGCAGTCCGTACTTCAGGAATGTGTTCAAGGTGAATGACTTAGGAATTAATAACCTTCATATTTATACAAACAAACATATACTGTATAGAACTGCAGACACACTTGCAAGCATGACATACTTTCTGTGGGGCTAACTCAATACTGTTACTATATCACTTGAAATAAAATCAAATCCACCAAGAAGATTCATCAAAATAAATCACATGATATATCTGTTTAGTTTCTAACAAATTGAAATCTGTTTTATTCTTTTCCACAGGAAAATCCTTGCCAACATCCTGTAATTATTCTCAAAGATGTATCGGCTGATGATATAGTCAGTCTGCTGTCATACATGTACCAAGGGGAAGTATTCATAGAAGAAAGTAAGCTGTCTTCGTTTCTGCACACTGCGGCTTTGCTACAAGTCAAAGGGCTCACTGGAGTCACTCAACAGGTAATTAAAAAGAAGATTGAAATTATTTAACATAACATGCCCCTCTTATATTCTTAAAGTTATTAAATATAGTTTAATTACTCTCATTTTATATACAAGTTTTAGCTTCTAGATTTCTTAAGCTTTTATTTCAATTGACCAATTCTTTAATCTCTTTACCTTCTCTTTTTTCAGAAAGAAACCATTTCAACTCAAAACACATCAAACAAATTATACACCCAACTGACAATATCATCAAAAACCCATGCTAATTCTACACATAAAGAGGCAAAACTGCCAGCTCTGAAGAAGAGGCGCAGTAGCACTTCGGACAAACCTAATGATGTCACCATCTGTGATGGTCCTAAAAAGACCAAAGTCTTGGAAACATGTGATATTTATAACAGAAATAATTTATCTAATTCAGTGAAGGGTGCTGATAATCTTCCTGTGGCACTTGAAAACAATGGAGAGAAGAAAGTTGATGGAAAAAATGACCCGTTTGTAACAACCAATGGAAAAAGTTCAAATACACCTCAGGTACTACAAGATTTATTTCTATTCTTACCCTAGAAGAATTTATAACTCTTATCCTAACTACAGTAGAATACATTTTTATTTCATTATCATTTGAAAGAATTGTAAAAAAAGGAGGTCTTGCTCTGCAGTAGGCAAGATAGGTTTAAAAAAAAATATGCATTACTTATTATTTTCAGGTTCATCCCCATTCAGAATTGCCGATTATTGTAAAAACAGAGAGGATTGAAGATAATGATTCGCCTGCACTCTCCTTGACCGCAAACTCTGAAAATGATGACAGTCTTCCAGACTATGAGAACAGTATGCTAGCCAGATCACTGATGTCAGGTAAGTAAATCTATCTAATATTATAAATGCGAAGTTTGTGTCTGAGTGTGTTTGTACCCGCTACACTATAAAGTCTGAACAGATTTGGATTAAACTTGGAATATACATAGTTTGTGGCCTAGAATAACACATAGGCTGCTTTTTATCCAGGTACTACTCAAATAAAGCCTTGAGCAAGAGCCGGTATTGTTATACTTGATTGAGGATTTTAAGGTTCTGTACTTCAAAAGCAAAATGAGGCTTTTTATTAGTGCCCGACCATAACTTTTATATTAGAATTACATAAGTTTAGCTGAAACTTTCAAATGGGTGTACTTATTATAAAGCCTATAGACCTATGGACTAATTAATATAATAAAATAATATTTTGTTGTAGTCTTATGTATTTAAGAAAAGAAGTATCTACATATTCTATCAGCCATCTGGTTCCCATAGTACCTATAAGCTTTGCTTAGGGGACTAGATGGCGTTGTATGAAATGTCCACAAATATTTATTTATTATTAATGTATGTTTTTATAATGATTTTGTGCTCTGAACTCCGATTTTTTACCTTGCCTTACTGCTAATAAGGTTAGAGTTTGAAATTAACTAATTATTTTCTTTGTTTACAAAATTCAGTATTTTTTTTAGAGTGGCTGATTGAGATAATAATGTTTGTAATTTTTGCAGGAATCAATCCTTGTAGGAATGATGTCAGTTCCAACACAACATCTAAAAAGGCTTCTAACATGGCAGACCACACAGCTCGGCAAAAGGATGGCAACACAGACTCAAACAACTTTACAAATGTATCTAAAAGTCCATTGAAAAGTTTACCAGATGAATCAATGGTGAAACCTGAGAAACAATCACCAAAAGCGGACATTGATTATGAACCAGAGATTTTGTTATCTGAACAACAGGATAGCATGGAATCGGAAAACGCATACACACAGGAGCAGTCTCAAGCATTGTTATTGCTGGCGGGCATGTCGTCGGTGTCGGTGATGAGCGGCGCTTCAACCTCGCAAGTCGGCTCCCACCAACAGTCGAACCACGCGGCGATTTGCGGTGACTGCCCCCACTGCGGCATGAAATATTCTAACCAATCAGCTCTCAAGTACCACGTAAGATTGATGCATTCCGACCTCACTAACCGACTATGCTGCTATCTGTGTCCAAGGTCGTTCACAATGCGCGAGACATTCAAGGAACACATGTGGACGAGTCATGGACAGAGGAATTAGATTGCTTGCAGCGCTACAATTTGTGCCTTACTATCTCTTGTCAATTTGAATAGGCAAGTTTGCTTAGATCCATAATTGAGGGACAGTGCCTTAAATGTTTGATAGTATTCTAAATTCTATGAATTGGACTTAAAGAGAAACGGTGTTATTGAGTGCCTGATTGTTGAGTAGTTGACATTTATATTTTATTATGTTATGTAACCTATTGTTATATTTTTAATTACAAAAGTGTTGCTGCTTAATATTTGGAAGAAGGCAACTAATTGCGTTGTTTACATGAAGTGTTTCTTGTTTGTGAGAGGTGCAACAATGTGTTCAATTTTAGGTCAAATTTACACATTTATTGGTGCTAAAATTTAGGTGTTTTAATGATGAATAATCCGACATTAGCTTCTTGCATAATGTAGGTAGACAAGTCTATTGCCTGAGGAAGTAATGATGTTTGTAATATTAAGTATGTTTTTTCACATAAAACTGCCAATAAAAATCTAAAGTTATGATGACATCATCAGATTCCAGATAGTGCTTCGTAGTAACGAACCAGTAGGTTAAGGACTTGGTTCAAGTATGTTGGCCTTGAACAGAGCCTTGTGACAGAATATGTTGTAAGAACTTTTAACCTTGTGACCGATAGTGAAAGTCCCGTTCGAACATTTTGCTTAAACTTGAGGCGAAAACATTGCGTATGGCTAAGCTAACCAATTTTGTTATAGCCAGTAGTAATCCTTTTATAAATTGAGCCTTTTTTCGGGGCGTTTTAGAATAGGAGTGTAAATATACACCTTGTAAACTACTTCCAATACATATGTACATGTATTTTAGTACATGTAATAGTTGTTCCATAAAAATGCCTTATCTTTTATATTTTCTTGTTATAGATGAAGAATTGTTTTCTTATACAAAAAAGAGTAGGAGACATCTCAGAATGTTATGTAAAGTATAATATGTTATGTTTTGTTATGCATACGGAGTTTGAGAGAATCAGTATTTGAAAGGTACACTAATATATATTTCATTAAAATTTGTAGAATTAGTTAAAAAAGTAGGTAATATTATTTAAAGTTAAGTTTTATAAGATTTTGTATACTGTAACTTATGTTGCAAATGGTGTTTTAGTGAATTTGAAAACATTTTGTGATCCATTCTGATGTTCAAGTAAGTATTTATTACACTAATTATCCAAGCATTATACTTTACTAAGCATGTTCAAAAAATATAATGTCATTCAAATTGCATAATGCAATTTTGTTAACTAACAGGTGATTATTTCATCTTCCCAGTGTCACGATTTTTACTAACGGATAAATTAATTTTGTATGTTTCATAGTCCTCAAATCGAGAAATCGAGAAGAGACTTCTGCCTCCAATCCTGTTCAAAATAAATGCAGTTTAGCTTAAAACGTGAGAATTGTCTTATTATATAATTTATAATGTCGGTGATTACTCCCGACATTGTATTAGTAAGAACCTTAGAATAGTGTTATTGTTTGAAATAGATTTTATGCGAGTAGCTATGTACTTTCATGCTTATTTTAATTATTGTTATTTCTTACCATATTTTAGTGATAGTTGGTTATTTGACGAATGCCATTAGTAATTTTTAAAGAAATCTGGATCATAATTTTATTGTGAAAGTTGAAAAGATAGATTTACAAATATTTTACGTAGCTTTAGGTTTGGTAAACTCTACCGATTGATCGAATAATTTTAATATATAAACTATAATTATAAGTATACCTACTGTTGAATATTTTATTCAGAATTTTACAAGATTTACAATCCTATGTTATAAATAAAATTTTGCTTCATATATTGTTGATTATAGTTATTTATTGTTGACTAATGGTTTACTAAGTTTAGCCTATTTACTATATATTAATTGTTTTTTCTTCTAAAGCTAACCTGTTTAGACTTGGTGCTATAAGACAGTTCAAACTTTGTTTTTTTCAGACTACTACAGAGCGTACCTAACTACTCCAGAGTATCCACGCCAATAATTGAATGCGTACGATATAAATTTCATAGATACTTTTCTATACCTATCTGTTTAGGTACCTAGGATTGGATAAGTAGTAGTCCTATAGACCTTCAGATCCATCTATATGAATGCGCCGATTGCGTCTGAATACGCTGGAAATAGACCGCTTTTTCCCTCTTTCTAGTACACCAATCAATATCGTACGGTGTCGTACGCACTCAATTAGCGTAGTTAGCTACTAGTAGGTCGGTTAGGTAATTTGCTTTGTAAGCACGTGAAAAATTACATTATATGTAGGTTCACTGAGAGCGCACTGGTGGTCTAGTTGGTAGTGACCCCGCCTTCCGATCCTAAGGTCGTGGGTTCAAACCCGGTCATGTACCAATGGATTTTTCTGTGCGAAGAATTTATGTGCGCTATACCAGTAGGTAGGTACTCTCAAACGGCGAAGGAAAACCCGCGGCTTAGTCAGCTCCGCACGTATTGACCATGGTCTTTCCTGTGGACAAGACCAACTAAGCTGAGAGGATGGAATAGGTGCTGGGCAAGCCTACTCCATCTTAATTCGTTCCGGGCACTACAGCGTCGTTAGTGAAGGTAAAAGTTGCCTCCTGACGTTGTATAAATCATCTACTATAGATGGTAAAAGGCCATAGTTTTGTAGGTTCGTAAGAAGTCTCATAGGTACTCGTCTCTAAGTCTAAAAGGTCTACTTCGGTTGACCTAAATAAAACAACGAATCGTATTGTAGCTACTCGCTGGTGTTAGTCTATAAGGTAGAGCCTACTTAGGTAATTCGAGATTTCTTCAATGTTTACCTACCACTTAGGCCAGGGCGTGAAATATTGTTTTGTAGGCTGTCCACGTTATTTTATCCACCAGTTCTTTTAAAGGTAACCGCTAGCTCATTAAAATGACCCCAAACAAGAGTATTTTACTTTTATTCACTTTGAAGTTCTGTCAAATAGGCCTTGACTCTATCATCAGGTCAACTCGCTATAACCATCATTATTACATTCTTGATAGGTGTGACAAGTTTCAGCATTTGTCTATTCGGGTAAGGAGTCCCATTGAACAGCTTCTGGCTCCGTTATTGAATCAGCTAGCTGTCCGAAACCGGTCAAGCTAGTCTCCTACTCACTACTACAATACGAAACATCGCGAGATCTTAGTTCGAGGAGAACCACCTAGGTACTACTACCTATAGGATAATCAGGTTATAATAATAAATTATCTTATATTGAAAACCTAGTATGCACCGATTCTCGCGGTGAGTATGAGGTACCCATCTTTTTGAAGTCTGTTAAAAGGGTACAAATACACGTTCGTTCTACGTCTTTGCTACACAAACCTATCAATGTATGCAGCAGTGCATCTAGCGTGTATTGTGTACTATGTGTACGTAGGTAGAGAGCGTAGGTAGCGGGTAGGTGTAAGGGCGTCGAGGAAGCCCCTTAATGCGGAGACAGCTCTAGCGGGACGCAGCTATTGATCGTCATCCGTCAGTGGCCGGCGCCCCTATTGATTCGCCGCAATCTGCATGATAACCCGCGCTGGCTTCTCCACAGTTATAACAAAACATTAGAACACACTTAGGTAATGCAGAATATTGGTGTGATAACTTAAATGGCATTTCGTGATTTGAAACATGACCAATTAAAGTTGGGTTGGTCCAACATCGATCTTACTCTACAAACATGAAATGCGTAAGCAGAGCTCTACCTGTAGCAATCGTAACTTTCTGTCAAGGAAGTACTACTCTTATGATAATTAAGAAGACTCGTCAAGAATTGTGATCTCTGGCAGACATTTGTAAATCAGAGCACATTACGCGCTAGCCAAAGTAAGGTCAATGCGGTAAAGATCGTAGGAGGCAAGTTGAAACTGAACTTTTAGACAAAATTATTGATTCTGTTACATATTTATTGGTACGAATATCTACGATTTTGTAGACCAATTATCACTTTGACAGATACCGCAATATTTCAATATTTGGCGAAAAACATTTAAAATTGTTTGATGTCCAAATATGTAGCTTCTCTCAGCTTGACGACGTCGATGGCTTGGTGGGGGAGTGCCCGGCAAGACGTGGAGGTGCAGATTCAATTTCCGCTGAGAGATAAGTGTTTTCATGTTTTGTAAATACTGGATGTTGTGTAAGTACCTACCTACTCGTAGTTTCTGACACCCACGATACAGGGAATCTTAGTGTAGGGTTAGAACTATTAATCTGACTGTTGGGTTCTATGGTTCTATACTCGTAACATATTCGTTGTGAAGACCGTCCAGTCTACACTAGGTAACTTTGTCATGTCAGAGACTTACCTAAGAACTTGTGTCTAACCGTCTTCTGTCGCTTTTGAAATAACTCCTTGACGGACTTGTTTAAAAGAAGCCGAGTAAGTTCGTCGATTGCCAGAGTCTTAAGAAATCTCAGATTTTATTATTTTTCTTACACTTTCGGTTTCTTACGCATGGTAGCCTGTAGATATGTTATTCCAGCTCACGTAAAGACTAAATAAACAAACATACCTAATAAATTATAATATTATTATCTCATCATCACAAACTTGAAGTTTTAACAGTTTAATATTTTTTAAAGTGATTTGATATATTGTGGAAGAACAAATTCAACTTTCAAAGATGTATAACGATCTTTCCCGAATTGATCTTACCTACATAAGATCGACTCAAATGTTTGTGCAACTCTAAAATTGTTATCCCCATTCTTTAGCCGCTAAAACTAAAGTTTTAGAAACGTTTTAGAAGTTACCTATGTGTCTTACATGGTCATTGAAGTTGTAAATCAAGGGATTTTTTAAACTTGTGTTTTGCAACCCCAAGTTTCTTAATATGTTCCTACTACGTCCTGAAGTAACATATTCAGGTCGATTCTGTCGCGTATTTTCTTAAACTCAACTTAATTTGATAGCTCTAAAATGATAGCGATCCCTGTGAAAGAAAGTAAAAGTAAAACACGCCAATATTTTTAGGACTGCCAAAGTAAATTAAGTTTAAGAAAATGCCCAACACAATCGATACCACTGTTATACCTATGGCAAATGTACCATAGACATACGTAAAGCAACGTGCAGCCTTCGACCAACTAGGTAGCTGTATACTTACCTACGATGTATAGTACTTGGGTACTTTCAACCGTCCCCTTTGATGGTACTATACAAGAGAAGCCTGAAGTTAGCTAGATGTGTTTCGGTCTGGCGCGCAATGCCTTTAAATATGATTTTCATTACGGATTTTGCTGGAATTTCTTCACCTAATTTTAATGGTACTTATTTTGCAATATTAAAATACACCCAATTATTTTTTAGAGCTAACTAGTGCACTACAAGTTACAGTTTAAAAACCATTTTACCAACATTAAACCAACTTTCTCGTAAGGTTTACTTAGATATTTGTCTTCCGATTCAAAAGATGAATTTATCAGTGAAATATTGTGTTTTCTCAATGTGGTTTACAAACGAATATGCTGTTGAAATACTCTGTATGGGTGTCATTTACATGCTCCGTATTGATTAACGGGTTTATCCGCGTGCTACCCTCCCAACTAACAAGCGAAGTCTAGCTACACACCCTCCTCTACTTGTAAGTACCTACCTATCGACTACCTTTCCTGTTACTCGTAAATAAAACTTACTATTACATAGTTACGACGGCGTAGGAAAGTACCTACTTATAAAAATCCTAGAATATTTTGAATTAATTATAAGTATAATTTAAGTAGGAACAGTCGAGAACGAGTAAATCTACAACCTAACATTTAGTTTTTTTTTGCAACATCAATGTATGTATATCTAAGTAAACTGAGCCAGAGTCAATCAACAAGCTTTTAATAGCTTTTAATAAATAATAATAGGAAGTTTAAAAGCTATATCATAAATTAAGCACGAGCACTTAGCCGAGTTGGAAGTTCCGCGGTGTCCCCGAGGGTCGTACCCGCTACCCGCAGACGGAAGCCGGCAGAAGTCACCGGTCAACTCCTAAAGACAAAAGCTCCGTTATTCAATATTTCTAGAGCAAGCCACCTACCGATGATTGGTCCAAAGCTTCCAATACCTGTTTCCAACTCATTCGTAGTCCCTACGTAAGAGAATTGTTCGTAGTACCCTCAGCCGTGAAAAGGAAACCCTATAGAGTTTTCATATAATTGTAAACTCGTTGCGAAAAAAAAAAAACAGTTGTAGGACTGTTTGTTACGAAAGTAAATTTAGACGGCTTAAAAAAGTGTAAGCTGTTCGTCACCTACCGCCTCAGTGGAAACTTCCGTACTCCACTCACTGCCATGATTCAAATAACTACCCTAAGAACCTCCTCTGAACGTAACGAAGGCTACATTCGCTGCTCACGCAACGAAGCATCGGATTTGATGAACTTCTTTTATGAGTCATTATACTAGCAGAAGCTGAATTATCGAGCATAGCCAGTGATTAAATGTGATCATTAACGTCATGTTTAGTATAGGTTTGTGTAGGTTCGAGTACGAAGGACGAAGGGTGCGGGTGATGCGCCACATGAGTGCCGTCGATGTGGGTCACTGCCGCCTACGCGCAATTCGATAAAACTTTGCAACTATCTGCCACCTGGATACAAGGCGCGCCAATCGAATTTTGTTTCAAAAGTTTCAGCACATAGTTTTTTAAGAAAATACGCCTAACCTCGTTTTATCGATGTGAACCTCATCAATATAAATGCTATTAAGTGTATGTATCTTACTTAGCTAAAAAATATTTAGGTACTTCTATACCTATTTGTTTGAAAAGTAACGCTCTTTTAAATGCTGGCTGTAACCTCTGTAATAGAATAGTCTGATTATCATATTATCATAACTTTTATTCTCATTCATTAGACAATATATTCGATGTTCACAGAGAAAGTAGCTACTAATTAATAGTGCAAAGTATCGATCAATCGTTTCACCATGGGTTCTAAATATAAAATTCCGTTGGGGAAGACAAAGTTCGCGCGCAATACGGGCAGAGGCGGGCGCGGGCAGGCGGCGGCGCGCGGAGCGGGCGACGGGGCTCGGTGCGGGCGGCGCGTATCGATTCCCGGCGCCTTCAGTCGGCGTCCGTCGAGCGCCGCGCTGCGCCGAGCGCCGAGCGCCGAGCGCCGGCGGCGGGCGTCGCCCCTCCCTGCCTCCGCGCCCCCCGCCGTCAAATCTCGAGCCGCGCGACGACCGACGCCGGCAAACTCGAACGACCTCTTTTCGCTAACCAACGTCGCACCCGCGTCCGGTCCCACCGCGAAACTCGCGCGATCTCCAGAACCACGCTCGCTTCCACCGACTCTCCGCGACCGACGAAAGTTGATCTGAAACTTTGAAAAAGTTTTAAGATTTTATAAGCTGCTAGGAATAATAGGTGTAGAATGTTCGTATGAAGTGTCTTCGTAAGATGAGTTTAGAGCAGTAGAGGAGTGGTCGCGAGTGGTGTGATGCGGGCCGGGAGCGCGCGGCGAGCATGGCGCTGGCGGGCGGCGTGAGCCATGGACTGCTGCAACTACGGGCAGTACGGCGCGGGCGCAGCGTGGGAGGGCTACGGCGCCGGCGCCGGCGGCTACCCCGCGCCCTACGCACCCTACACGCACGGCTACTACGCGCCGCACGCGCACGACCCCTACGGACGCTACTACCGTTACGACTACCAGCCGCATCACTTGCACCACGCTGAGCATGCCATGCCGATGGGTGGGTAAACACTACCGATCCAAACCATATTGACAAACATAACCTGCGCAAGCGCCGCGTAGCAGAGCTACGGATGATATCTACGCGCTCTACGTGTCCGCTGCTACGAACGCTACGACTGCTACGAATACTGTACATTAACTTTCAATGATCATAGAATGATCCTATTTTCGTTTGTTCACTGCATGTTAAACTCTTGAACTATCTTTTCATTACTGTGATGGGTATAAAAAAATTACAGGTCTGTTTTCTCCTGCCGTCTCCAACATCAGCAATTACTAACTGCTTTTAAAAAACACTGGGTATCAAAATTACGGTTATAATAATAAAGTTTGTTGTTAGGTAGAAGTATGGATGTTTGTTACTCTTTCACGGCTGAACGGATTTGAATGAAACTTGGAATAAACATAGTACATGTGCTGGAATAACATATAGGCTATTTTTCATCCGGGTACCACGTGAGTGAAGCAGCGGGCAGCAGCTGCTGCCCGTTAATTAGGTACATAAAAATAGCTTGTTGAAAAATATCGTCAATATTATCACTTAATTACCGACAGTGTAAACCAAAGTATAAGAAATGTATTGGATTATAATGCCATTCGCTTCGTGTAACTCCTTGAACATAATTGAATTACAAGCGTCGCACTAGTTTCGCTAGCACGGAGGTAGTTGTAATCATAACATACTTTGCCGAGTAGTGTGCGCGATCTGAATTTGTTTACCAATATGGAGAGATCGGCATCCGACGCGTGGCGCGGCATTCTCTACAATGAAGAATGAACTAAGAATTAATGTTTACGTTTGGGCGGATTTCTTAGTGTCTACGTCACGTGTCGATGCCAGGCTGAGGGCGGAAGGGGACGCTACAGGTGGTCGCCCCCCTCTCCCCCTACCCAGGGGTGGGGAGGGCCCCCTCCCCGCGCCGCAACGCGATTGATCGCTTGCAGGGCACAGCCACTCTACATATTGACCGGGGTACTAACGCCCGCGTCGTCGTTCGCTGTGAACTTTCTATACGCTACGTAAATATGTATGCAGCCTCGTAGACTATGAGTTATGAAACTTTATGATATGGATATTAGAAAAGAATACTACTCTTAAAATAGTTATCTGCTTATGTTTATTTGAAGAACTATGTTAGTTAAATCTTTAAGAGAAATGAAACGTCAGGTAATTAGTACAATGCAAAGTCGATTTTGAATTGAAGGCAAGCTATGTATACATACATACATAATATCACGCCCGTATCCCTAATCGGGTGGACAGACACAAGTACCTAACCATAAAAAATTGCAGCCACTCCTGATTCAATTTCCTAAGATGGATATGGTGAACCAGGCTTTATTTAATTACGTATATTAACATAAGATTATTCCTTGGTTTATTGAATTAATTGGAACAGTTATGAAGTAGAGACTTATTATGTTTCCTATCGTATCTCCAGTAAATAGTTTTACCATAACAAGATTATTTCGTATTTAGGTGCACATTATATCACACATATATGTAGACTGTAGAGCAACCATAATTATTTAGGGTATTCGTTGGTTTAATAGCCTGGTAGGTATTGACTAATATTTCGGAAATTTTCATGAATATTTACGTTTCCTTCCGTTTATCATGAGTAAAATTGATTTTGTAACAACTCAGGCGTTTCGTGTATATAAATAAAAGTTGTTTTTAATATTATAGGCTACAATATAAAAAAATCTTTAGGTCAGTGATTCATGAATATTCAGGAAGTGCCTTGTATACTCGATTTAACACGTTATTATACGTTTAGTATTTTAATTTCGAAATCAGCGTAGCACCCCAAGATGGAATGGAATTAAAATGGTGCCGACAATTTGATTTACATAATGATTCGAAGGCGACATTTCGTATTTTTTTTGCGATTAAATTTTGAGAAAACAATTTTAAAGCGAATTTTATCTATTTGCTTTAATTGTTATAATCAAGATAATGTTAACATAACTCTTAATAGTGCGAATATTTATTACAAACTCAGCATATTTTGATTACATACTGAAATTGAAGCAACACTCTTACAAAGATATTTTGTAAGATTTCACTTAGTACTATTACTATATGTATACCTTCTTTTAAATTATCTATTTCATTCAGAGACATTCTCATTGAAAGAAGTAGGTACTTAAAAGAAAACAGATAGTATTCTTTTACCAGACGAGGGCAACGCTACGTTTGTTGATACTAAAAGTAATGGAAAACGTGGAGCCATCTCACGTACCATAATAGAGAGAGATCCATAAAATCAGAATAAACCTCTCAACTTCACTTTCGCTAGCTACAAATAGACAAGCATTGTTACCAATGTTGTTATTTACATTCCTAGAGACGGCTAAATTAAACATCGTTATGATAAACCAGGGCTATGTTTAGTGTGTATTGTGTTTTGTAATTTAGTTGTAGTATGTTTATAAATATAGAAGCTAGCTGTTATTAAAGAATTTGTTCTATTGTTATATCAGCGCATTGAACCATAACGACAAAGTAGTTATATTTTGTTCAGTATTAGTTTAAAGTACTGAGATATTATTAACTTTTTCATTGTCTCGATAATTGGATGACTGTTACATCATTGTGTTCATTTCAAACTTGTTTTCTTGTGTTCCAGCAATAACATTGAGTTTCCTATATGACTTTCTAGTTTCACAAAGCTACTTGTATAAGATTTCCTTTGCCTTGATAAACAAGTACTGACTTACCAAGGACGGCTTTTCAATAGTGAAATCCTAGATTCAATGTCAGGTCCGTGCAAATGTTGTTAGTGGTTAGCCACACATGCGCACAAACTAAGTTGCAAGGTTAAATGCGATGTGATAATATCGATCATTGGCTAGGTGAACTTACATGGTGATAATACCTACAGTAGGATGCATTGACGTTATAAATTAACTTTACTTTTTATCACATCTTCTTATATTACATTAAAGTATCACACAATAGTACATTAGTGTATCACATATTTCGTTTCCGGTCTTTCTATGTGCGTCTTACAACATAGACAGACCGGAAACACTTGTCGATAATATAATTATAACAAAGCAACCAAAAAGGCCTCGATGTCATCACCATCACAGACAAAAACTATACATAAGGAAGTTTTATATAAAAATGTTTGCAAATGAAATTGCTTTGATGATAACGCTGATTTCAAAAGAAACTTAACCAATATGGAGAATTGTTTGTACTCTTGTTACATATGTTTGTATTGTTTACAGATTATGGCGCGTACGCAGCGAAGGAAGTGCGCGCGCGCCGAGCTCTCGCACGGCGAGAGCAGCGAGCACACACTCCAGCCCAGCATTTGCCCCTACCACCAACTGTAAGTTTTTTTTATAGCACCTAATTCTCATAAGCTGCGTACTTACTGACCGAGTGGCCTTGCTAGACAAGTGCTCGCTCAGAACATGCCTCGCCCGCTTTTCGCATTTTCCTCGGGTACAGCACTTCCTGACTAAGCGAGCACTTGCCTCGCATGACAGCCTCGGGGGCGGCTCGGTCAGTTAGTTTCAGCTATATATCTTCATCACTTTAACCCCGCACTAATATCATAATCTAAGAGTACCATAACACGACTCGAAAACCAGATCTTGAAAGTGTATGGTTGGATGGTTACTAATAAAACATTTTACGCCTCTGTGGCGTGGCGGGTGAGTGCTTGCCTGAGACGCAAGAGGCGCGGGTTCGATTCCCGCAGCAAGAGAAATGTTTGTATGTTCTGCAAATATTTCTTTCGGGTCTGGGTATTGTGGTACCATGGTACTCGTAGTTTCTGATACCCACGATACAGGTAATCCTCGTGTGGGGTCAGAACTATGTATGTGACTGGTTGGGTGTTATTCATTCATTATTACCTCCGAATCTATTTACTTAACAAATTTGTTTTTTTTTTACATTGAATATTAAAAAATAACTTAAAAACTAGGGTGTCGCCGACAGCGGGGCAGAACTCAAGCTGCCTGCGGTTAGGGCTGTTAAGTGAGAAACCTCCTGATAATACGTCCCTTCTGTATCTGATCTTTGATCCAACTGCTTAGCGAGAGCCTCTTAAGGTGTTAATCGAGACTCTTCGCTATGAGTTTGTTTGCCGTGACGACTATCGGGACAATGATCGTCGGATCCACATCCCAAATAGCGGTTATCTCGTGAGCCAAGGTACTTGCTGAGCTTGTCCTTCTCGGCGTTCACGAGATTCTCTATTTTTATTTATTTCATTCTAATTATGGAACTGAGGCGTGGTTGCGAACTATTGGCATTATGCAAAGTCGAAGTCGCGTAGCGGAATATGTAGAGGGCTATGCATAGGGTTTCCTTACGTGTCGAATCCAAAATGCGTAGGAGAACAAGAGTCATCGACGTACATCTTTACATCTACATCTGACGTACAGCTTTTCAAGTAAGCAAGGATTGTTAAGTTTAAAGGTTCTCGAAAAAGCCATAGACCAGGAAACAAACTGTAGGACGGCCCCCCACCCGATAGACCGATGACTTTTTAAAGGTCGTGGAAGGTTGGTGGTATATTGGAGGCTTATGTCCAGCAGTGGACTTTCATAGACTGAGATTGATGATTATAAAATACATACATACATACTATCACGCCCGTATCCCTAATGGGGTGGACAGAGCCATAATAAAACTTGCAGCCACTTCTGATTTAAAGTCCCAAGATGGATATGGTGAACAATTGTGACAGATGATCAGCCCATTGCCCATGTAGGTGGTCCATCATGTTATATCCCTTAGTCGACTTTTACGACACGCCCAGCTAGAGAAGCAGCCGGACGCGTTCTATGTTTTTTCTTTACTTCCAGTCCATCAAAGAAGTGAAAAATGTTCTATTGGTGTTTTTTCTATGACTAGAAAATATTCTACTAATATTTTTAATCCGATAGTGTGTAAGCATGTTCATGTCTAGTTTTAGTATTATTTATTAATATACGTTCCTAAAAAGGTTCCTTGCAAAAAATATGTAGCAGTTAATAAACGCTCGCTATATGAAACGACTAGTTAAAATTAAGTAGGTCAGTGTCAAGGGACAGCAGACATCCTCGCACGACTTTCACTCTCCTCGATATTTTAATGTATTATCAATCAAAAGCAGTCCACATAGAGCTTAAATTGAATTGGGGAGTAAAGAATTCGGGAACCCCTAACTTTTGCACCGCAAACATAACTTACATAACTTATTAAAGTATTACATTTTCATTACAATAGAAATTAATCATGCTACGTGTTTATATGAGTACTGGTTTTACTTAGCAAGCTAGTTATAGTGTATACTATAATGAGTCCATTCTTTATGGTATGTATGGTACTAAGAAACAAAGTTTTGGGAGTTGAAGAAAAGTGTATCCGGAGACACATGTAACTACAAATAATCGAGTCGAAAGTGGTATCATTACGGCGTCATATTACGAGACAAGTGAGCGTCACAAAGGCGCTAATGAGGGCGCAGGGCCGGGCGGGGGTCGCGGGGGGCAGCAGGGGGAAGTGGGGACGTGGGGTCGCGGGGACGAGGGAGCCATGAAAGCTGTCAGCGGTTGATTTTTCCGAGTGTCGTGAGCGCTGATCGATAAGTCACGTGGTTCGCGCCACCGGCCGCCGCTCGATAGTTAGCCTCCGCAAATCTCCCATCACTAGTTTACGAGCACTTCTTTTACATGACTTCACTTGCTATATGGAAATTGTATAGAGCCAGTACGCATTCAAAACTTTGTTGGTTGACAGAACGATGTAGAAAAATATAGTTATTGGCTCGTAGCTCATACATAAATTATCTTATTTCTTGGAATGCCTTTTTACTCTTGCTCAGTTCACATATAATATTTTTAAAGTTATGTTTACTTTACATACATTCTCAACTTTTAAAATCCTTTGTACTTTGTCAAGTTCCTAAGAAGCAGTAGACCGTAGCAGCGTAGCAGCGGCGTAGCACCACGTAGCAACCCGAGTTCGCAAGACGAAATGTTGTTTTATTCAATAAGCTCTTGTAAACCTGTGTAAATTATCTTCACCCTTTGACGATTTTATTGGAGGGAGACTTTATATTTGTAACTTTTTGGACTATAAATTATATAACTAATTTTATTAATCAAAATCTCTATCATTGAAATTCAATTAAAAGTAACTTATGGCTTAAATAACATCGAATAAAAACTAACTTAAAGAAGCGATCAGAGAGTTTAAAAGACGAATAAAAGGTGCAAAGACAGGCACGGCAGATGATTGTTTATAGATCGTTGTGTCGTATACATGGCGGTTGGTGAATGCAGTTGGTGCAACGAACGCGTGTCGAGCCGGCAACGGACATCGATCGAGCCACGTGCCCCCACCCCACCCCCGAATTCTTTGCGCTAAGCATTAGGTATCTTCTAGATGGATTGTGCATATCCTACTGCTGTCTTTTTCTTCAATATTTTCTGAAGGAGATAAATGTTTTCTAATCAGTAAGTTACTATTGATTGATGCTAAAGCAATAATACGATTGGTGAAACTTGAAATCACAACATTTTTTACAAGAAATGTCAATGTATCTTTTTGTGATTTTTGTTAATAAAGTAATACCTAGTTACTATGTTACCTAGGTAATGTCATTAAATTCAACCTGCAGATGATTTGTTTATTTATAAAAAGTAAATAACTTTTAAAGCTTCCAATCGCTGAAACAAGTTACAAATGCCTCGTCTGTTAGTTATGACATCTGTGTTAAACTTTGCAGTTGTTGGTTTTTATTCACGGTCACTGTCGTGCAGTTATCAAATGATGTTAGGCGGTTGTATAACATAATATTATCTGTTTTGTTTCTAAGTAAAGACTGAAAGTGGTTAATTTAAGTATTTATTCTGATATATTACAATTTGCAAGTACTTAATTTATTGTGTAAGCGTATATTATTCACTATTTTATATATTTATTTAATTTTAATTTCTTAGGAAATCATCAGTAGGTATTTAAAATAATTAAGTATTTTCTATATTGAACCACCTACAAAAAGATTATGATTTGAAGGCTATGATTTTTAACAGACTTCATTTTACTCACTCAATTTATTATGGTAATGACATAAGTCATGGAAACTTTCAAGGTTGCGTATCATCTAGTAGATATATCTAGATATATCAAATTCTTACGTTACTCACTGACTGATTGGCTGATAATCAACATTACAGTCCTTAAAGCATGAAACTTGGAAGGTATATTCCTCTTATGATGTAGTGATACAGTAAGGCCTGAAACGTGTTAACGGGCTCGCGACGGACACGTGTCTACGGGCGTGTACACGTGGGCGGACTCCGTGGGAACGCAACGGTCCGCGTCACGGGTATCCGTCGTGGAGATCGGATTTCGCAGTGTCGCTAGTTCATGGGCCTAGTACACAATAGTCTATGCCCAACCACTATAGGCCATGTGCCATTGTGTACTAGGGGGATGGTGGACAATTGTCAGTGGCCTGTGGATCCTGGCGAGCAATGACGATTTGTCGGTTTTTTCGACACATTTCAAAGGAATCGTGGCGTAGGTATTTACACAGTGACCCATTGCTCAGCTCGTCCTCGACCGCTGACGGGATGGTACGCTTTTTATTGTAAAGTGTATGTGCATAAAATTAATAGTGGCTAAATCCTGGTGCAATGGCCAAACTTTTATATTCATTGAGTTATATGAATCTGAGCCCGTGAGTCCGTCAGGGAATCTAGGCGTTCGTAAAGTTAGCAAATAAATACCTAGTCGCGGCGGTGACAACTTCTAACGTCCATCTTAAGTGGTTCGCCGGGCAGTAATGAGCCTTGCTCCATTGTGTGAACGCCGTCGCCGAAGTACAGGCAGTGCAGGCAATCGTGGCCTATCGTGGCGCATGGCGTGCATCGGCCATTATGTACAGGCCCCATTTACCGCTGACGGGCCCTGTGCGTGCCCCCGCGACGGATCTCAGGCCTACGAAAGAAATTCCCGAAATTCAACTCTTAGGGAACGCAGGAGGAAGATGAAGTTTGTATTAAAAAAACACAACGTGAACAAAGTCACGGGGCGTTCCACTAGAAATATGACATTACTTTGTTTTTTATTCGAAAGAGTGTTGACGGCCATGACATCTTGACATTACCTACCTGTTAGTTTCTATAAAACGGCACTAAGGAGTTTCAACTTATTTTTCACTGAAGTCGGTTTTGTTTTTAGTTTTTAAAACGTATTGTTATACATACATTACATATCACAAGTATGCCAAAAGCAATGAACAAGTCGCGGTAACTTCAAGACTTTGAATTTACGTAATGCATGACGTCTTTCGTTACGTAAATTCTCAAGCGGACTACTTTGTTATTCTTATTAATAGAAACAATAAAAACTTTTGTGATTTCAGCCTCCTCTGGAGATTGGCATAAATGGACGGGGTCCCACTTATGGCGAACCACAGATATGGTCTCATTATCAGGTAATTTAGAATTTAATTCATAATTTAAGTTACATATCATGTTTATTTGAGTAATTTATTTTGCCTGAAAATGGAAATAATGTTACTTTTTAGATGGGTGCTATAAATGGTGGATGGAACGGAACCCACGCACCTGTCAGCAATGAGTGGCCACGCAGCTCGTGCTCACGGGAACGCATGCGCTATCCTTCCGACTGTCGACAAATGAAGGTAAAACATGAGCTATTTTTAAAGCTTGTTGATTTTTCAGTCCATGCATTATACTTAATTATCCTTTTTCAGGCCCTTCCAATGCCTGCTCAGAATGCAATCTGCCACCAGGATGGAAAATCGACTTCGTACCCTGTTTATGATGAAACGCCATCTAACTACAATCGGGACAACTCAGTGAGGCACAGTAACTCCCACGATTTCGTTCCGGCTGTCGCAGCGCATGATAACACTCGATATGCCAGGGAGCGCCTCTATGCAGAACCCAGACAGTCACCGCCAGTAGAGAAACGGCCGCCTATAGTTCCACTACCCGCGTTTCAGCAAGCCTTCGGCTCCACGGAAATTGGCAAATTTTCCGAGGCTTTTAGCCGTACAGAAGTGGCTCAAGACGAAACTTCATCAGACAACTTCTTGTACGATTCTTACTCCGAGTGGGATGGTCCAACCGAACCACAGTGGTCCACGCAGCCTGTTCCGCGTGAAATTAAATGCGAAGACAACTATTGACGTTGTCTTTAATTTAGTCATAATTATAGGCGTATCCGCCTTCTAGCTAATTAGATTTTTTAGTTCCACCACCATGTTGCCAAATGTGTAGCGACGAAGAGTTAGTCGTCGTAGAAGTATAGGATGTGATGTCAGAAATACAAATGTGTACGAAAAATGCGATCGTATTATAGTGGTGTGACGTTTAATTGATTATTAAAGTAGCATATTAAAATTAGTTAGACCCTTTGACTAGTTTTAGATTAAAAAATTGAGAAGAGAAATACATTTGTTAATAAGATATGGCAAGTTTAGGTACTGCATGTAGGATAACTAAATGAAATCACGACTCAATGTGCCTTTACTCGGAGAGGCAGACGCGCGCGGCGTCCCACCCCGCACCAGTCGTTGCCTAGGGCTGACACAAAGTTACAATAGCAATCATAGGGACCAATGTTTAGACAAATATACATACAACCCTATCGCGTGCACGATCGGCGCCCTAAATTCATTGAAACCTTTTCGGTATTCTGGATACTCAGAGAAAACCTATCTAAAATAATTGACACCAAATAGATAGTTCAATATTAATAAAACGATAATGTATTTAGTTGACACAAACTTAGGTAGGTGTTCATTATTATATTGATTAAGATAAAAGAACCTATAGTTATGGTACAACATTAACCAAAGGATTGGTAAGGAAAATATCGCTTTTTTTTTCTACAAAAGTATGTTGACTACTTTCGATGATGATTCTATGTAACTTGTAGTCAAACATATAATAGCTACACGTATGTATATGTACCTATAGCTCCGATATAAGTCCGAGAAAATTAATCAATATTGGACAATCTTTCATAATTACTTTCTAATTTTACTACAAAGGGGTTTTAAGTTAAAATGAATGATAAACTTAGTTAAGATATAATTATTGTAATGAAATTTTAAGATTGTTTTAAGCATAATATCTAAACATTGTTTCAAAAAACTGTTGATTCCTAAAAATGGTTCTGATATGAGTCTTTAAAGTTAACGCATCTTCTAATAAATCTTCAGTAAGAAAAGTAATCGTCACAAAAATCTAGCTAATAATGGTTTTTGATATCTCCTCTGAAAATAAGATGCAATAAAAATGATGCTATGAGATAACAACAACACAAAAGTGTTTTGTGAAGATATAAAAGGGGCTAAATTGACGTCGCGCGTACATACAACCATAAAAAAAACCGGATATTATAAAATGTCATGTAAGCAACTTAATATTAGGTAGTTAAATTTGATAAAAATTTTAAAGAGGTTACTTATGAACAAAATGGCTTTTTATTCAATATTTAGGGTCCAATAACATTGATGTTAGCTGTTAGTTGTGATTTTAGTTTTTTGTATAGAATCACAACAACGGGTTAAACGTATAGGTAAATAAATTGTGTACCTTTCAATTAAACTTATTAAACTAAAACGTATGAATTTCCTTTTAGAAAATAGAGCTCTTTATTACTTTAATCATTGTCTGTTGTGTGTTATTTTGTGTTCTATGTACCTAAACAAGTGCATTGGCGTAAAGTGTCATAAGTACTTAGATCACTATTATTTTTGTGTCTGTGATAAAATGTGTTTTGTGTGCAATATGATACTTAGATGTGTTGTTAAAAATTAAATAGTTAGATTGGGTGAGTTTGGTTGATTTAAGTATATCACTTTAAATGTTAAATTACATTTACTTAATTTAAAAACATTGAGAAATCATAGTCAAAAAATGTAGTGCTAATTTCGAGAGTTATGTACTATCATTACATTCATACTCGTATTAAAGAAATTTCAAAAAAAGGAAATGTAAAAAGCATTCTCAATGCATACACAAGTTCTTTGAACCGAAAGTATTTTGAAAGTGTAGTTGTATCGTCATAATGAATGTTGATTTGTTTCGAGCTTAAAAATGAAAAAAAAAATATCTTATAATATTCGGTGCATCGGTAACTTTAACTTCCAATGGTCTTCATTTTATAGAGAAAAACTTTTGTTATTTCGTTCACTTTCGACAAAAACAGCAAAAAATTAATGGAGTGCCTTACGTAATTAATATAAATGAAATTAGGATGAATGAATTTTATTCTAGCATTATTTGAAAAAAAAACACCAGTATCTATAATAAATATAATAGCATAATTAAACCACTTTAAATCAAGATCCGAGAATTCCATCTAATTAAATATAACTTAGATAAATAATTACCTTATTAAAATATTGTGTAAGATATATATTTTAAATAGTATAACTTATTATTTACTAAATTTTTGATAGATTATTCCCTGATTTATTTTATTTTTCTTTAATATCTTTAAAGCTTCAAACGGGAAGCTATTAAATGCATTTATATATTAATAATTATAGCAAAGAGTCTAACACCCCGGCGCTATAAATATAATGTGTGGCGTTTGAAAGTGACTATAAAATAAAAAAGCTTACCTCTAGTCCTGGCATTTTGAAAATTTTAATCACTAGTTTCCTTTAAACTGAATACTCGAGATTTTCGAGTATATTATGTTAATCACTGATCTTAAATTATTTTTATTGTATTTTCTAGCAGTTGTTTTAGGTTCATATACGACGTAGATATATTAAGAGCCTAAACAGCAATTATATCGGAACTGGGTAGAAAATATTTACTTCATTAATTAATTTTACGATTGTAGCCTGTGCCACATTTACCGTGTATATATTTATTCTTAATAAAGTGTACCTACTTCGTAAGTAGGTATACATTTCATAATGTCTCCTTAGATAGTTCCATTGTTCTTTGTTTTAGTTTAGGAAGGTCGGGAAATTCTTGCAATTTATTGTGCTAGAAGTGAATGGCTAAATGTAGAATAAAGCGTTTTAACAAAATAGAGCTTCCTTATAAATAATCCAATATTGTCTACCATCAGTTAAATGTCTATCTCATTGCTGTAAGAAGTGTTTTAGTTTAAACACTTATTTTTAAACTTTATTACTTACTGTATCGTATAAGCTTAATTAATAATTATATTAAATAATAAACGGCACGTCGTAATCGAATGAAGTTCGATCACTGTTATGTTATTAGCTTTTTCTTAGAAATTCAATCCAACTTGTATCTTTACCTATTTTGTAGTAGAAAGCACTTAATTCAAACCTAAAGTACTTAACATTTCTTACTTATTACATCTCAAGATATGATCATGTTTACCGAATTTGTCGGTAGTATTATTAAGTAAATTATTGTAGTATTTATGAAATGAAAGCGATTACGATGTTTTGCTTTATGCTAAAAAATGGCTTGATATTTGCACTGGTTCAAATATTAAATTTCATTTATTTATGAAATACATAACGAGTTGCCAAAGTTTTCGTCTAGAAGCGCTTTTTCGATTTCATTACAAAATCCTGAAATAGACACAATCGCACTCATTACCGGCTCTTTATATTTTTTACATATACGAGTAGAGGTTATTTTGTTGAATTAGGTAGTCAACATAGTAGTTTCATTTTCATTTATTATTGTAATGAAATGATTAAAAAAAATCTAGAATTATAGAGTATTAATGCATACTTTATCGCTAAAGTTGTTGCAGCACTTGACAAGTAAACGCTAAAAAATATCTTATAGCGGCAGCTAAGTATAATGGTTTTGAGGTATTTTTCCAATTAATACTATTTTTGCTGTGTTACATAGGTAATTAACTTTTTATATTGAGTCTTTGGATTAATTATTGTGAAGTGTGTTTAGCTAATGTTTCCTTTCGAAGACGTTAATTATTATTGTTAAATGTGTTAAGCTAACAAAATTGTAATGCAATTTAAAATTATAAAAAAATTGGTGTTTCATTATATAAAATCGTTTCAAAATCCATCAAATTACGTATATTATGTATACTTTATCTACCTAGTTGTAATTATATTAACCTTGTAAATAGACACATACTTACTTAAATATATTTTGAATGTTTCACTCATATCAAACTAGAAAATCTGTATATTAGAAAAATTGTAAGATCCGAAAACACCGAAGCATTTGATTTATGACGTCAATGTACGATTCAATAAACACAATGTACTGATTCTGTGTTTTATTTGGAATTCATCATGTTTTCTTGAATGGGTAATGTTATTTTTTATACCTGTAAATTTCAATCAACGCTTTCGTTGTGTGTGATTAACTTTTTTCAATTAAACATTATTTTACAAAAAAACTAAGGCCTTTAACCATCTATAGTAGATGATTTATACAGCGTCAGGAGGGAACTTTTTACCTTCACAAACGGGACGCTGTAGTGCCGGGGACGAATTAAGATGAGCAGGCTTAAAAAAAATAGAACTAAGTGTTATTAATGGTTTGCAAATTCCTTTCCAAGTCTAGTTACGGATTGTTTAATTCAACTACATTTTCAGTCCCAGGGATAGATGAGGGTTCTTAAATGATAAATCCACCAATTTAATTTTAAATTTTATTCATAAGCAATAAAAAGTAATTTTCATATGTGTCACAAAATTTAAACATATTAAATATCTAAATACTAAAATCATACATCAATAAAAGTTAAATTAAATTAAAAGTTCGAAAACTATACAAAGAAATTAAATACTTATGTCCGTTTCAGTTTTCCAACATTACATTATCAGTTGATTCTCTACAACTGGTTATTTCAAGGGAATTAAAATGTCACTTTGGCAGTCGTATTAAAGGAGGTACATGTTGAAATTAGTCGGGTAGGTTGGGTAATATTTCATCAGCAAAACTGAGATCTCTATAAATATTTTTACAGCAATAGACATCTAGGTGCACTTTATTTATCATTGTAATGTGAAGGCACTTTAATGTACTTTGAAAAATATAAGTCGGTAGGATAATATTTTATTGAAAAATCTATAGGCCCCATGGTTTTCTAGACCATATATTTGTGTAGGTACCATTGTTTAAGAGGAACCTAACGACATGTGCCCACTAATAAGGAGTAGATACTAAACCCAATAATATTTTCATGATCATTTCAATAAATACATATTGATCAATTACAGATAAAATTTACAATATGCCGGTTCCATTTTTTATACTCTGCATTTAAATTCTTAAAACAGAAAAACGGTTGCCGTGTAAAGATAGCATGTTAAATCATTGTTATTTTATACATCCTAATGTTAACAAAAGTGCACGAAGGCGATATTCTGAATCTTCTCTGAACAAGGTCGTATTCAGAGCTTCAAACCAAAATGTCCTTATTAAAGAAGCACAGTTACTTACTTTTTTTTTATAAACAGAACTTAGTTTTCATTATGATTTGTAACTTTGAATGTTAATTATTCATTATAAATTGTATATAACATAATATTTCATATTTGATTTAGGTATTCATATCCATTTATTCAGGAGAGAATCACCTAAATTTGAAATAAATACAAGTTGCAAAACACATAATAAAACATAACAAAAATTTATATATAAGGTAATACTAATACATAACGTTAGTTATTTTCATATTTTAATTCAATAAGTCTTTCTAAATATTCATTCATTTCCTACTTTTCCAAATGTCATTGAAGTATGAAATACAATCGCAATTAACGAGCTCATCCTTCATTTCATTTTTCACTCATATTTTGTTTAATCATTTCATTAATTATATTTTCTTAGTATAATAATAATCTATAAATTGATGTATAAGTTCGTAATTATTAAATTCGAATATTTTAACATATGTATATTAATAAACAAGATTTATTTCAATAAATTAAACTATAAATAACAAAACTTTGTGAAGTTTAAAATATAATGTGTCATTAATAAATAAATATATATAATATTAATATAAAACATAACACATCGTGTTGCTGTTATTATTTACGGTAAGAATAATACTTTAGAACCGAGAAATGTTTCATACGATCACGGAAAACCGACGTTCTGAACGATTATCGAAAAAAAGCTTATTTTGATTGACGTAAAGATTGCCAAAAAGTAACAAAAGAAAATTGATTCGACTTAATTCAATTAAAAATAACTTTGGAAACACGTCACAGTTATTTTATTTAATATTTCTTCCAGCTATAAGATTTGCCATTAAATAAAAAAAATGACCTTTGTGTGAAGTATGGAGGTATTGATAATGTAAATTGCACTTCACTTTTGACATAATGTACCGTTCAGGTCTTAATTATCCGTGATAATAATCTATGTAACATTTTCGTAATAGTAATATTTTAGTATTATGAACAGAACAACAATATTTATTTATAATTACAATTATATCTAAATATATTATACTTTTATTATTCATAAAATTATAGAAACGTAATCGTGTAAGATACTCATGTCTTAATATTCACCTAGCCTATGATACTGATTTTCAAATTTGATCACGAAGAGAAATTATTATCGTACTACCTAATGTTTTTTTATTGGATGAGTGCATTCAATCAATACGGGGTGTGAGTGTTGCGTTGCCAATGTGACCAAAAATAAAAACACAGTAGGTACATTATAGCTAACTACTCTCAAGATATATTTATTCAGACATATTATTATATTTATCATTTATTAATTCAAGCACAATTAAATAAGTAGAGGTTTTTTAATTTGGCACAAAGGTAAAACCATTATAACAACATTAAAATATAAACTACGAATAAAACATTCGTAGAAAATAATAACAGTTTTGGAATATATTGAAAGAAACAAGACGAGGATAGTCATTTGCAGGTTTCAACATTTATTTATCTACTAGTAAGTATATTTAATTTAATAATTATTATTCATTTTAATTGTATGACATAGTTATGCTTGCATAAGAGAATGATTTAACAGTAACGAGGCCTACAATGTAATTCACCGATTTCAGCTTCTCTAGCACGCACTTCAGACTACCTAAGGAGCATTCCTGATAGTCTGACATGCCATACATCATCGCCCGATGATGAACTAATATGAACATTAAGATGCCCTCCGATAACTACATACTTTTTATTAGGTATCATGAGAAGTTTGGATATCGGAGGAAGGTTACATGTGAAAGCATCGTTACCTCAATGACATCCTCGACTTACTAATACAAGTTTCTGTCGTTTATGTCTAAGACGTACATATTATGCAAATAGGTAGTATTTTATTATGTATACATTACTTATTAAACTCTTAAAACCAACAAAGGTTAAAAACCCATTAAAATAATCAACTATGTTTTTCAGTAGATACATTCTAATCACGAGTAAGTGCTTATTTGCACTGTGGCACAAGTGGAATTTTGATCTGTAAAATATTTACACACGTTATTTATGACGATTCATATGTAGATACAAAAGAAGATTTATTATTCTACTTTGTGGAACTGATTAATGGAAAATAATCTGAGTTTAAGTATTAAATAAACATTTATTATCAACGAACAGTCTGTACTTCGATAATGCATGAAGCATTTTTGGCTAATGGATACAATTTGGATAAATAAATACCTCGATATACCTGTCAACAATCCGTTCCATTATGTCCACCGGTGAGTACATCTCACAGTTATACCACTCGCAGTCTTTACATTGTACTGAGTACTAGGTACATGTTCAACGTAAACAATATTCTAAACATATTATAAAATGTGAAAACTCATTTGTGCCTTAAATAAATGCATTCTTGAAGTAAGTACATAGTTCTTGTTGTTAATACGCAAAAAAACTTTATATAATTTGTAGCTTATTGCAAATATTATTTTTGAAAAGATGTAATTTATCAACAATCAAAGCGATAACAAAAATAATAAATAGTTTTGGTCACGCAATGTGAGTCAGCGATGCCTTAACGCTCACGCGAGAATATTTTTCAGTGACATGGAAATCAACCAAATATCGAGTAAATCATGAATTAATGAGTAGGAGATTCAGGTCCTCGCGATTTTGCATTTTAGGGAATATGTGGATTTCCGTTACTTATGACATGTGAGAGGAGCTGGGTGTGGTTGGTTTGGGTGGTGGGTGGTGGATTAGGGTTGGTATGTAGTGGATAGTGGGTAGCGGGTAGTGGGTAGTAGGTAGTGGGTAGTGGGTAGAAGCTAGTGGCGGTGGTCCGGCGCGAGAGACTTGCGGCTGGCGGAGAGGTGGTGCGCGCGCGGCGCGGGGCGGCCAGAGCGCGGCAGCGTGGTGGGTGCAGAGGGCGCCGCCACGGGGCTCGCCACCGCGCCTCCGCCGCCACCCCCGCCACCCCCTCCGTTCGGCTCGCTCATGTCACGCGGTTTCCACACGGGCGATCCTACAACACACCAAACACCGAACTCTTTACACACTCGATATGCTATTAATGCGATAATTTTGTGCGACGGGTAAATTTTTCACCGAATCTCGGCCAGGTATTCGCGGAAAGAGTTGAATGTTTGATGAATGTCGAAGGCGACGCCGCGGGAGAGGGCGGTTGGCGGCGGGCGCGTTCAGCGAGAGAGAAATGAAAAAGGAGCCGAGCGAGTCGAGGGTTTTAACTACGCCAGTCAACATTGTCATCGAACATTCAAGCGGTAGCGTCAAGTTTTCGCCATCAGCTTTTTAGTATTATCTACTTAGCATTTTCATCAGAAAGCCTTACTAAACACGGATTAGTTCCCTATAAAACAAAGTAAATATACAGGGAGAGCCGCATGCCGATGAATAACTTTACTCGTAATCACATTGAAAATGGCAAGAATCAATAATTAGTATACGTCAATTATTTGATATTTTACATACATATTATCACGCCCGTATCCCTAATGGGGTGGGCGGAGCCACAAGTAATCATAAGGAAACTTGCAGCCTGTCCTGATCCAAGAGTCCCAAGATGAATATGGTGAACCATATCCATCTTATATTAAGCGAATAAAATTCAACTATTATAAAATATTCCATATCATTACCATTTCATGTGTTTACATTATACATACCTACTTTTGGATATTATTTAGGAGGATATCATCAGAGTGCATGATCTACGAAGTTGACAGGGTGCAAAGCTACGATACGGTAAAGCACTACGTGATAAGAGATAATATTTACTTATTTAATGTCACTTCATTATTGGTATTTAAGTTAATCTAATGTGGTATAATTTAGCTATCCTATTAGTAAGTGCTATAAATTATTATTAATACCTATTTTTTTAAAGCTACACTAAAAAGGTACACAGTTTAACCTACATTTTAATGTATATTTCATAGACACAGACTATTATTTTAGTTTTAAGTACATATTTTACCTACATATTGCATTACACGGCCACTTAACAAACCACTTTTATAATTAGATACCCTTGGGTCTGAGCTCTTGATTCAAGTTTTTTAGTCAAGTAATTAAGCTCTTATAATATAAAAAAGTGGTTGCATTAATAGTTATAATTGTTATGGTGTTATGTAAATTATCACTAGCGGGTGAGGTACATAGGGAGTTCACGACACACCGTCCTAGCCAACATACAAATAATGATTAATATTTTTATGTTTTTTTTTGTTTCTTTTCTTACAGCTCTTATTACACTTTCTTATAAGATGGCCTAAAAATGTATGTTGATTAGCAGAACGACAGATGCTTGCATGCATCACATTCGTTTAAAAGAAATAATATTTTCGGACCTTGACATCTAGGAACACTTTAAACATTTTATTATGATATAAGTACCTATATGTAAGCTAAAATAATACAGGTAGAATTTAATGAATGATTTTTGTGTGAAAGAAAAGAGAGCACTGGTGGTCTAGTGATTGTGACACCGCTTTCCAATCCTAAGGTCATGGGTTCAAAACCGATCGTGCACCAATGGATTTTTCTATTCGAAAAATTTACGTGAGCTATATCAGTACCCTCAAACGGTGAAGGAAAACATCGTGAGGAAACCGGAATGTCGTAGAACAAAAAAGAGTTCGAACATGTGTCAAGTGCACGAAAGGATCCTCTTTGAGGCGCACTTAAAATAATTTCACCATACTGGTTCCAGAGAACTAGTGACACGACTAGATGTGAAAAATAATATATAATTTTCTCCCAATTCTCGAAATAGTGTAATAAGCGCTTATTTGAAGATCGATTTAGTCTAAGTGTTTATTTTATAATATTATTAGAAGAGCTAAGCGTATAGAAAAAAGCTTTATGTGGTTATTGTTTCTGATAATAGTTAAGATTTCGTATTGTTACGATCTATGGTTTAATTAACAACCATTACAAGTAGATAAGTTTTTACCATTTCTAAAGTTCTATCTACTTTTTCTAAAGTTTAATAATGCAGCACGCTTTATAGAAGACTAGCTGTTGCCCGCGACTTAGTTCGCATTGAATATGATTTTCAGAATTTGGACAAAAAAGTAGCCTATTTCCTTCTCCGGGATGCAATATATATGCTTGCCAAATTTATTCAAAATCTGTTTAGTAATTTAGGCGTGAAAAGGTTACAGATAGACAAAGGTACTTTTGCATTTATAATATTAAGATGGATTAAAGGCATAACTTTGGCTACGCGATACCTACCACACTATGATAGCTTTAAATGGTGAAAAAATAAATAGATACCTATAATGTTCAAAGCAGGTACAGAAGTATTGGTACCTAAATGCAAAAGCCAAATGTAAATAAACAGATTGCGTTCCATGAAGGTACATTGACATGGAAGACTTAATTAAATGGTACAAATCCGGGGCCTAATTAATTCACGTAAAGACACTTTATAGAATGTAGAAACAAAATATAATACGAAGATACTTAGATAACAGGATAAAAGTGATAATAGGATAAACATCAGTTCGATACCACAGCCATTATTATATAATAGGTACTTAGCACTTGTATATTACTTATAGTAAGAATTTGATTAATAACTAACACAAATGTGTATATTTTATGATTGTATTTGCATTCTCTAACTAAATACATCACTTCTACGTGAGGATTATTGGATATACTACATTCTTAATTCTAACTAAGTATAGGTGTTTAAGACATAACAATGCCTGCAGCTTGACGTATACGTTTTCTTTGAACGTTAGTAGGCAAGATATTAAAGTACTTCCTATGTTGTTAAATAGAACAGTAGTCTGCGTATTTTTTAGCAGACTGTAAAGGGCAGGTGTTCTAAATGGCTAGCTTAAAAAGGTCTTCGCCTGTTTACCACCGCATTTATACTTCATCATTTCTCGTGGCATTTCAGAACTCAATCATTCTGTAAAGCTTCTTTGAACACAAAGTAATAAGCTATTATATCAATGATGCATTTCAATAAACCGTAGATCGTATTACCATACCACATGTCTTAATTGCAAGTCAGACATGGCAAACTCGTTATAGCGCTCGATTCTAGTCAATTCCTTCAATTCTAAGCACCTCCGAACCACTGAAAAGTGTACTTACGAGTAAGTATAAGAAAAAAAGTTATAAAATTATTTATAGGTATCACAGGTGTCTCCAAAATATCCAATAATTTTAAGACGATAACTTTATCCACCTTTAAAATGAATTTCTTCGAAGACATTTTTAACTTAACCCATAACACACTTTTCTCAAAAATAATAACCATCAGTTTTTTGAGCTTGGGTGTGATTCGCTTAAAATTGTTGGATTGTATGATTACTCGAAGACAGTAGAAGTTCTGTATACCTACCTGTAATACCTATTCATGTCAAATAATTATTTACCTAAAGTATAATTTATACATGTATTTGATCAAACTCATTGACATCAGGGTAGCGCGCTGGGGGGCAGTAGGTGCGCTCAGTGGAATCATCCAATGTCTCTATGCTGCTTCGATCGGTGGAAGTCAGAATAGATTGTGCCGCAAGAGATCTCCTGCGGGACTTAGGGGACTTGCCCCTCCCCTTATGCTAGGAGGTTTTAGTCTGTTTTTTTCCGGAGAGGTAGCATTGAACGCAGGTGGGGTGCTCGATGGCACACGCGATCGACTCCGTAGACTTGGAAACGACGATGCCCATCTTGATAGCTTTGTCCTCCGCCTTGGCGAGCTGAGAATAGTGAGTAACGCGGTCGAGTGAGTTGGTACCGAGGCGCGCCAGTCTGTCGGCGGGCGCGGGTGCGCTCGAGCGCGACGCGCGCCTGCTGCCGGCCGGCGACTTGCTCGGCGAACGGTCAAAGCTCGCCTGCGGCGTGCGCATTATGCCCTTTTTGGGCGCCGGCTTCGGTGAGCGCGCGCGGTCCACGCTATTTTCACGCGACTTCATGATGCCGCCTCGTGGCGAGCGTGACCCGTCGAAGCTCTGCTGCGGCGAGCGCGACTTGTCGATAGAACCGCGCGGAGACTTGGACTGGTCGAAACTGCCTCGTGGCGATCTATGCAGCGCTTTATTCTGCTTGAGGCTCGATTTGTTGGGAGACTTGCAGACGATGACCTTGGTGACGCGGTCGCGGTCGGGCGAGCGGTCAGCGGAACGGTCAGCGGAGCGATCTGAAGAGCGGTCGGCGGAGCGATCGTTGGCGCGGTTCGGCGAGCGCTCGCGATTGATGCTCCCGCCGCTGCAGGAGCGGATTACCTTGATGCGCTTCTCAGGCGCGAGCTTCCTCTCGGGGGAAGACTTGAGGGAATGCGACTCCTGCTTACCTAGCTCCTTAACCATGGTGGGCTGGTACTGCGTCGGCTGGTGCGAGGACTGGATGAGGCGAGCCTGGCTGCCAGTGCTACCGGCGCTCAGAGTCGAAGTCGTGCTGTAAGAGGACATTGCTAGTGAATGAATGAAACAACGTAAGTTAGTTATAACGTGCAGTATGATAGTGGAAGGGTGCATCACGTGACTTGTAGAATAGTAAGTCATGGTCCATGCTCGGCATTTAGCTTATAAGACTGAATTCCAAACGTTGAGATTTAACTTGAGATTTAATGCATAACTAAAATAGAGTTGTAAGGCGAGTATGGTAGGTAAGACGGCAACTGAATGGCCAAGAACCGGTAGTAGTAGTAGAACCAGCATAGCATCGGTTTCAAGCCGGACCTGGATGAGGCTAGTGGAGGTAGGCGGATCGTGGACACACCAAAGGAGGCATATACCGAGCAGTGGGTAAAGTCGGTTTGCGAATGATGTATCACCTGAGCGTAAGGTGGTTGGGAGTCCGGCCGAGGCCGCGCTTGGCGGGCGGCGGCGGCGGCTCGTCCTCGCCCTCCGACTTGGAGCCCGCCTCGGGCTTGTCCTCCAGCGGCGGTGGCGGCGGCAACATGCGCTTTGCGTTAGTCTCTGTTAGTCCATCACAAGCTTTATTAGTCACCAATGCGTATGTAAGACGAGTACACCAGAAATAGTATTCTCAAATGCACACTTCTAAATTAGTGATAACTAAATAGTTACAAATGACTGAACTGTTAGAAGAGTTTTGTGAGTGAGTAAGTACATGTAAGTTTTAGTCCATAGTAAATAGTAAATTGTAAGTATTTACGAGATTGTGTTACCTTGAATTTTGAGTTTGTTTTGTTCCCGTAATTTTGTCTCTGTTCCTGGGCTCTTGACGAATGCGACTGTAAAATATTTGGACGAAACTCAAATTAAATCAAGGTAATGTCTTGTAAATACCTTGATACCACCAAGTAGAGTATGAGAAACAAAGTTTCATGGTTGTATGAAGGTAGGTGCTGTTGAGAAATGTATGGGGAATATACGCTAAAATTATATAAATAATTTACTATTGATAGTCGTAACAAGGGCATTTATTGTATCTTTCGTATCTTTAACCTTAAATTTTTAAGATAGATAAGATAAATTATGCAAGTTCTCTATTAAAAATATTGTACAAGTAAATAAATTAAAAGTGTAACTAATGCAAAATTCCGTGTTTTAAAACC
This sequence comes from Scotopteryx bipunctaria, assembly GCA_949320045.1. NCBI lineage: Eukaryota > Metazoa > Arthropoda > Insecta > Lepidoptera > Geometridae > Scotopteryx > Scotopteryx bipunctaria. The sequence continues at coordinate 7,534,686 of OX439445.1, read as the reverse complement.
GTAGAAAATTAATATTCATGAAGCAAGTGGTTATGGAACTTACCAATAGTATCTCCGAGGGTTTTACTTCGATGTCTAAAGGCAGGCTCGTCTGGAGTTAGGTCCTGAGGGGGATCGTCTGCATCCTGGGAGTTCTCACGTGATAAATCACTTATCTGAAATTTAATTTTTTTGTTATAGCCTTGTTTAGAATTTATACTCAACTAGACGGATTATTACCATTTGGATTGCCAGATTTAAGATATTGATCTATGATCTTGGAATTGAAATGAAATGTTATTGTTTTTAAATAAGTACCTCAATGTTTCCAGCTGATAGTCTTTGTCCACTTGTCTTGGGTTTCTTTGTCTTGCCTAGTGTTTGAGATCCTTGCATCACTTGTACCTAAAACCAACCAATGTTTTATTGACTTCATTTTTCATGGCGTCCCTTTTCACATCTTCTTAATTGATAATTTTTGGGGATACATTAGCATTGATCTGTTTAATTAAGGTCATCTTTTGCGTGACATCATTCTGACCTCTTAAGATATCTAAGAAAGAAATCTAGAAAGTTTGGGCATTACATATAGGTACAAAACACAAGTTCAATATAGAATCCACGTATACCTCCTCTCAAACATTCTAGGGATTGAAAATAAACCAGTCTACCTTTTCATTAATCTAACCATTAGGTAAATAAACATTCATATTTCCTCCATATGCCCTCACGCGCCTCTGAGCGGAGGATAGTTTGACCCTATAGCTACACTAACACATAGATAGGGCTTTAGCAAATATATGAGTTCTCATCATCATCATCCTCCTGCCCTTATCCCACTCTATGTGGGGTCGGCACAGAGTTTTGACTAAGGTGTTTTATGACCGGCCGCCTGCCTGACGTCAACCCTCCTTGGGAATACTTGCTTATTGTATCTCATCATGTTGGAGAGGATACTATTCCTTAGTCGACTTTTACGACATGTGTAAATCCTGTTGTGAAACTTATGGCTTCATCTGTCACTCAACGGGAAAAGTTTCTCGAAGCCCGGCAATATAGCCATGGGGCTAGACAGATTATTGACAAAATGAATAACCTCACATATATCATAAATGCGAAAATTGTGTGTGAGTGTGTCTGGCTGCGTTCATCTCAGTTCATCAAGGCTTTAGTTTAACCCATTGGTGAGTGTTTATGTTACCTGGTGTTTGGGGCGGTCGAGCGTATGGGGGGCGCGCGGGGGCGCGGGCGCGGGCCGCGTCGTCGGCAGCGACATGTTGCGCACCGACTCGCGGATTATCTGCCGGATTGTCTTCAGGAATGCGTTGCGGAAGTCGGCCGTGCTGTACACAAAATTGTTCATTCACTTACGGTATAGGTAAAGGAACATTGGCTGGTTTAAGGCTCAAAATTCTCTTGTTTTATATTAAGGATCGTTCCTTGGTATAAGACACGAGAATTTCGAACTGATGGCGATAATTTGAGGCATACATATTATGTACATACATAAACAATATCACGCCTGTTTTCCATATCGGTAGGTACGAGTTTATGGAAAAGAACTTGATAGGGTCTTGACGTACTTCTTTTGCTTGATTCACCTATGATGCTAAGATGCTCAATCAGAGGCATGGGAAAAAATATTCCCGCTCCTCCTAACAATCGGAGTTTCGATCGGTGGAAAGGGAATAACTCCTTTTTATGCATGCTCGTCGATTTCAGATTCTCTTGACCTGGTCTTTCTCCAAAATTAACTTATTTTGTCACATCAGTGACATTTATTTAATTAAATTTACAGCAAGAACTGATCTACAACGTATTATATATGTTGTTTTCCTTTCTCGTCCTACTACTGGTCCATAGCTGCAGAGATTTCCAAATTAATTTTCCGCACCTTATTGTGAATGCATCCAATTCTTCTTGTTAAGACCCACCATTGTACCTACTCGACTGGGGCTAATTAAAAAAACTTACTTAAAAAATACAAGAATTAGCTCACCTGTTAGACAAAACATAGACTTTTTCAGATCGTCTTTGCAACTGGCTCCTTAAATGAATGAGCTCCCAGAGGAAATGACTATCCATATCTTTGGCTGAGGAAGCGCGGACTTGCACTTCGGTGACCGGTATCAAAACTTGATATCTTATAATTTCTACTTCGTTTGAGTTATTCTTAGAAGAAACGCCCTAAAACAACAAAATAGTTGAACAGGATTCGTAGCAGGTGCTACGATTCGTAGAAGGCGCTGTGCTGTGTAAGCAATAAAATGCATTTGAATTCACGAGTGCAAAGTTTCTTACCATCAACTTTTTCTTCTGTCTCAGTCTTTCTTTACAGAGGAAGACAACAGCGGATTTAAATACAAAGCACATAGCATGCAATTCCAGTCCTTTCTTAATTTTTCCTAGGAAGTCAGAAATATTTAACCATTCTACGCCACCATAATATAATAAATCACCTGAAAACAAAAACAAAACATATATAATCTGATTTGTATAAGTGTTATTGAAGTAAAATTAAATGAATCTGCATTAAACATACCAGGACTTAGATCTATAGGTTGCTTGCAAGACTTTTGGTGTTGTCTAAACAAGTGATCAAATATAGCACCATATTCTTCATGTATTCGTTGCATCTCGTTTATGTGTTCCGCAACTTTCTCCATACCCTTCAATGCCTCTGAAATGTTATGATAAACATAAGCAATTTTAACGTAATATGATTTGATGAAGATGACCCTAAAAGAGGTAATGGAAGAAGTAAACATACCGACCCCACCTAAGTGAGATAAGGCCAGGGAGATGATGATGATGATGACGATTGGGTGGAGATAAATGCAATATATGATTGTAATCTTTCTTACCCACTAAATGAAGATGCTCTTCCGAATTAACATCAGTCAAATTCCTCAATTGTTGAAGCAACAAAGGATACTTAAGTATCCGCTGGATTGGCTTAATTAAGTAAGACTCCAACGTTGAAGAGTGTTGTTGTTTCGGATTCCTTGCGGCCAGAAACTCCTGTAAAGCTTGATTGCCTTCATCTTAAAAATAAAATGTTTTTATGATTAAGGGAGTGGCAATTAGTATAATAAGTACTAAGGTAGCCAAAATAATACTTACTTGGATGCAAAACCTTTTGTGCTTTACTGTGGCTGGCACAGAAAGAACTATACAATTTGAAATGATTAACGTAATACAGGAAAGCGTTTCCGACAGCAAAGAGCGCATTCTGTGGAAAGAAACACATTTATCAAACTAAATCCTTGAAATATGTAAAGTGTCACGAAGGAATGTGTTAAATTATTGAATTTTTCATAAATTGCTCGTGTTATTATACCTTGAACTGATTAGAGAACTCGAAGTGATGGAAGTTGGGTTCAGCCTCGAGGGCCTCTTCTAAGTTTTGCAGAAATTGTCTTTGGAACGTCACTATCTCCTGAATGTTCCCAAACAATGCGTTGATCTCGGCGTTTGATAAAAAAGTTTCCTTCTTGAGTGGCTCCAGGTAATTCTCCAGCAAATTATTAAGATTCTGAAAAGCATGTAACTTAGTTTATGAAATGAAAGTTTTGAGTTATGAAAAAATACTTCAAAGCAAATCTGAGTCATCGAGGATAAATTATATGGACTTAAACAAAAGTATTTGAATAATATCAGATTGTTGAAACAAAGGCACAGGTGCCGCCAGTTATTTAGAATTTAAAATATACCCCATCAAACTTTTTGTATTTATGAATATTTATTAGAGTGAAAATATTTATTCGTATTTTAACGACAAAGTTTTAAGCGAAAGATCAAGACATCCTGTTTTGGCAAGACTTAACCAATGAGCTTGCATCGCCCGGGGGCGCGTTAATAATTTCAGAGCCAACTTCTAAATGAACTATTCGCAGAAGTGTCGCAAAGTTACCGCACTACGTTCTTGTTAGTTGTAGATTTACCAAGTTGAATAACATCCTTATGAAATATCCAACGCAAGAGCTTTGCTATATCACCAACTACAGTTATCTAACTTCCTTGACAATTTGCAAAACAACATTCTGAAATATTTTTACGCGACTTCGAGGAAAGAGGATACTGTGTTTGGGGTATATTTATGTTTGCCAAATGAGGTGTCGGTTTTGACAAATGAGGACTCGTCTAGATGAATAACACAAAAAAGACCTAGCTAAATAAATTATTTTGGATATTGTTCAATATTTGAAGTAGTAAATACCTGTCACAAATTAATATTATGCTTCATATAACCCTTGAGTTAGTTGGAATACAAGCAAATGATTGTACAACAACTTCATTTACAAGGTACCTATCTCTATTTGATGTCAGTTTACTTCTGCGTTTGACGTTGACTTGATTTAGCATCATATTCCTTAGCTTTCATCACAAGTACGCCGTGAATAACCATTACGCTTTGCTCATAATACCGAGATAATTGTTTCGTATCCTGCAATACTTCAACGAAATGAGTTGGAAATCCATTGCACGGCTTCCAAAGATCCACATCTCTGGAAGCCGTGCAATAGATTTCCGATTTGCTCAACAACCCCTTCTTGTGAAAATAATGATAGAACTTTAGAATTACGTAAATGTTGCATTGCAGAGATCTCGCACAGTTGCTATCGAGAATAGCTTTTTGCGTCTTGCGGAAAAGCAAGGTGGTTTATACACGGAACTTTTTATATCAACATAATTTTTTAATTGCAATTTTTATCTTAACTGTGGAAGTAGGCCTTAGTTAATTTACCTGATTAAAGTACAATAGTGTAGTACTTCAATATTATGCAACCGGCCGCAGATAAATTGAATAGATTGGCGATTGCGGCGCTACACCTCCCCTGGGGTTTCCTCAGCAAATCTCCACTCTCCGAACTAACATCTGTGGGAATAGCACTCACCTTGACATAAGCCTTCTCAGTATCGACCAGCTCCAGGAGGACCTTCCTGAGTTTATCGGCATCGGACAGGTGTCGCGAGGGAGTTCCGGCGGCGGCGCTCGCCACGCTCCCCGTGGGACTGCCGCGGCGGGTCTCGGCCGGCGAACGACACCACCCGGTCACCTGTTCCGCGCTCTATTCACACAAAATTTTATCAAAAAAATTAATTAACTGAACCACAGAATTGTAAATCGAATTGCATACAATTCACCTACAATTCGGACCATTTTACGAAAATTACAGGAATCGCTTAGGATTTCTTATAAAATCGAAAAATGAATTACTATAGATGAATTGTTCGATGTGGCCTTTTAAGCCCCGTTGTCATTTATTAAAATACTTGCACTTAATATATTCAGAGACGGAGCACAATAAAAATGGCAGAATGGAAAACTTCTCACAAAAAAGTTGATGTACAAATAACAAGAAGCATTTACAACCACTTTACTCTGACCCATTTCAACCATTAAAAAGTCCCTTTTATTATATTAGGGTGCTCGCTCATTTTAACTTATCAAACGGAACAATAAATTAATATTAACAAACATTAGAGTTTCAGTCTTGATGACATGTCTATAATAATCTTTTATAACATACGCTTGTAAATGTAGCTCACAAATACTTTAAATAGAATTAGATTATATATTAGATACAGGGAAAAAATATAATATATTAAGTAGGCACAAAAAAACTATATGTTACTCATTTGGGGAAGGACTAACTTCCTGTAACACAGTGCAAACTAACACAGGAAGAAGTGCATCACTAAGTTTGTAAGCATAGGTTTTTGTAAAATAAAATATTTGTATTTGTATTTGTAATTTGTTAAGTAATTTGTAAGTAACATATTATTTTAATTTCAGTTTTAAATGAGTGAAAACCTTTTGAGTTAAAAAAGAGCACACATTCATCAACTGTGTGCGCTTTGTGTGTAAATTGAGAACGTTGCTTTATTTACGTTGTACAAATAAAGTATCAAATAAAGAAGCATTGAAAAGGGAATAAAATTTAAAGCTCCAAGGACTGTATCGGACAGATAAAAGCAAAATTACATAACGAAGTAAATGATTATAATTATTTATTTGCGAGAAGTACGTCAAGTTAAATAAAGTTATATGTATCTTGTACGTGTAAACGTGGTAACGTTGTAGGTACGTGTAAATATAAGTATAAATAAAAACTTACCTTCAGTAGATTTTCAATCTCGAATGAGTTAGTTCTAGAGCTGACTTTGGGTGGTCCACTCATTGTGTCGTTTCCATGTGCGTCAGTTTCAGGGCTGTATAATTCCTTACCTACAGATGAATAAATAAAAAATTTTAGGATGTTGAATATATTTTAATTTAACCTATTTCGTCCCACTGCTGGGCAAAGGTTTCCCCCATGGATCTCCAGACATCTCTGTCCCGAGCCAACTCCCACCACCCTCCCTCGAAGTTAAGTTGAACATTTTACGTAAAATTAATTTATTTGTGGTTTCAACAGGAGTTTCCATTTTTAAACCAAATACACAATGTAAACAAGCCTAATTTTGGTACATTTTGTGCTTAATAGGGTGGCGGTTAGGCTGGAGCAGAGTGTATAAAACGTTAAAAATACATAAGTACCTACCTATTTAAAATAGCCCACTTTACTCATGCTCATTTTTGTGTGGTTCAAAATAAAGGTTGTGTAAAAATTGTCGAGGATGAGTTACGAGGGTTAAATGTCCAATATTAGATACTTAGGTATGTCCAATTCAAACTGTTGAAATAACTAACATATATTATTTGTAGACCTATAATAACCTACAATATTATTTTAAATAAAACATTTAAAACAAGAACGCCTTGAAAATAGCAAAATACTTCCCAAGCTGCTTGTTCCATGTTAGGGAAGGGAAGGGATCACGTAATCTCTTAGTCGGTAGGCAAGGTGGGCTATATCTACCGCATAATCAGCGGGTTGCGGGCGTCACAAAATGGATCCCAATTACCGCGTAACGACGCCGCCGTAACCATTCCGGAGATGGCCCGGCGACCTGCTCGCTGCTCGCTTCGCAACGATTGTCCGGAAATGGAACAAGAACTTGCCAATTGAACTAAATAAACTGCCGTAACACACGAATATTGTACTTTAGTTTGTTTATTTACTTTTGAGTTCAACTCAACGTTTTATTAGTTTGTATTTTCTACACTGAATTTATCAATAAATACATACTCGTACCTAAGAAATGCCGTCATTATTACTTTGCGGTCAGATATCTGTAGGTTTAACGAGTCAAGTGAGATACACACGAGTGAGTGAATACCAACTACCTGAGCTAGATATGTATAATTGATCGTAGATAGCGTTGGTTAACTATTAAAAACAGTGCCAAAAAATCAGAGTAAGACGCCAACAAACAATCACTTTTTAACAAGCTAATGTAAGCAACAGTCGTAGCTTTGCAAAGTTATAACAACTTTCAAACTTATGCTGAAGGTTCAATTCGCGATCTTTCATTCCTCATAACTTAGAAGAAGATTCAATGTTGATCCATTTTACAAGAAACCGTCTATTTATAGGCGTTTTAATAAAAACCGTTTAAATCGACCTCCGTATTTGTACAAAACTCAATAAATGTGAGCGGAGATAATGATAACAAATATGCGAGAACGGATGCGAAATGTTGAAAAAGACGTTTCAATTCAATATGCCCAACCGTTGTCAAAAGATGGTGAGTTTCAATATCATGAGAGGAAATTACAGAGCTCGTGATGAAAGTTCCACGTGAAGCTCGCTTTGTGACAAGAAGTCGCACAATGAGTTTTGGTCGCCGCGTCAACATTGAGCGCAGGCAAATAGCTCCCGGTGAGGTCACGACCTTTTCAAGAACACCTATTTTTGTTTCAAATTTTACATGAAGCCTTTTCAAGGCTGATACCGTAAGTACTCGCATAAAGATTGGATATTTCCTGTTCTTTTAAAACCACCTCTTCATATTTACAAGATAATAAAAAGATGCTCTTTTTTATATTAAGTACTGTAAAAGAAAGTGAAACAATGAAAGTTGTTCTAAGTTACGCATGACTTGATAGCAACATTGAAGAATTAGAAGAGAAAACAGCTATTACATTTAGGAGAATGGCACAATAGAGTATGTGTATGGCTGGAAGACTCGTCATTGTTCCCGTACCCTCCTTGAACTCGGATCATGTCGATCCAGCTGGCTCCGATACACTCGTAGGAATATCACAATTACGAAACAAACTGGAATCGATATGTCGTCATAATTGCCTCTTGTGTGCCGTACTATACCAGTGGAATGAGATTCCTACTGCAGTTTGAATCGAGGGCGCAACAAAACACGGTTCGAATCAGCGCTATGATTGTGACCCAAGCATTACAACTGGCAGCTTAATAAATAATCAAGTGCGTGTCTTACCACGCACTGTATTGTGTTCACAAAAAAGTTTTTCAAAGAGTTACGTTTTTAAAATACTTCTATCTAATATTGGACGAAATTATAACGGTTCTTTGCACTTTAGAAGCCTTAAAATAAACCAAAAGTGCGCTTTGCTGTTCCACTTTACTGTTTTTTTTAAGATAATAATCTGAATATACCTCATGAAAAAAGTTAAACCGTTTTTTAAATGTAATTTATAGTAGCCCAACTCAACAAAAGTCAACCCTTATTTCGTAGAGTTAAAGTGGAAGAATGTAAAAATGGGTCAGGGTTTAATATTATTTCGTTCACTGAGGGTCATACATACCCATGAAGGGTAAAGGTAGGTAACCTCTTTCGGCTAAACTTATAGCTTTTCGGGGACCTTTTTTTGATTAATATCGTAAGGGATGACTTTATCTACCCTTCAATTTAATATTGAAATTTAAATTACTTATATCACCCATAAGTAACAACTGGATTATTTGAAATTGCTTTTTAAGGTAACATCTGATAGTTTCTACTGGATACATTTTAGCCGAAGGTAAATCGTCAAACGTAGGTATGCTCCGTGATCTTGGAGGTGGGCGTTGATAGTTGCGACACAGTTTTCAACTACTGCAGCTATCATCGTGTACTATTATGTTATTTTATGAACCTATATATATTTTGTTCAAAAATAAACTATTTGTATTTGTACATACATTAAACACCTACATAGCTATAACTAAGTTCATGCATAATATAATAAGATTTTTTGATGGGGGTGGTTATTTAATTTTTTACATAATTACACGAACAATTACTTAATGATCAGTAAAGCTTTAAGTAGGAATTCGCATACTGTTTTATTGCTCACGGTAAATGGCGAATCATGAATTCGTAATTGAACAGTTAAGGGTGCGGTTTCAATAATATGTTCAATATGTACTTCTCCGTGTCTGTTTCATTACTGTTGTAACTATCTTCGTGTATTACGGTCGTATTCAACTAATAAGTGTGTTGTACTGATCCCGAATAATAATAGCCGTTTTACTATTTCAAAATTAATGTTTTTTGTTAATGGAAATATTCGCGTTTCTTCTATAAAACCGGATTGTTTCATAATAATCATGCAAACATTTCTTCCGCAGCGGGAATCGAACCCGCGCCTCTTGCGTCTCTGCCGAGCAATCGCCCGCCACGCCACCGTCAAATGAAAATAAATTTTAAAAAAAACAACAGATATTCCACGCTATCAAACGATGATTGCGATACTTACGTATGTAAGTTAGATACTTATCCGTACATACTCAACAGATTGGATATCAATCTGGTCTATCACGGTATCGTGATATCCAATCAGTAAGTACAGAACCTTTATAAGGATCAATATTCTACATGAAGCAAAATAACTTGCTTTTTATGATGCTACAATTTGAAAATGAATGATTAGAGTGCCTCTATAACGATACCAAGTATAAGAGTTCTTAAACGATATGAGCATTAAACGAAAATATATATAAATATATTGTGTTACATAATAACCTTTTATATTTTTCTTAGTAGAGTCAAACTATTGAATGAATAGTAAATAAACAGACCCTGACCCAAATAGAAAAAAAACTAATAGGCACTTTGTTCCTAAAGAAATAACATCTAAATTCACTCTTTGAAAACTGGCAAACGATAGAATAGGCGTTTTGTTATTTACAACCTGTTTTCTATATCGTGATGAGAGCGTAACATACAACATAAATACGTACATACATCATTATCACGCCTGTATCCCTAATGGGGTGGGCAGAGCCACACGATAAGAAAACTTGCAGCCATATCTGATTTACTTCTAAGATGGATATGGTGAACCATAGTGACAGGTGATCAGCCCATCGCCCATATAGATGGTCCATCATGTTGAAGTGGATAATATCCCTTAGTCGACTACAAGCAAAAAGTCTCTTTTGGTAAATATCAATACGGGAACGCTAACAGTTTAATTAAAACAGGACCATCCATTAGGAATAATGTCAGAGGGTGGTAGTTATCAGGAAGGGTTGAATATTGTGAAGGTTATCATCGTGACGTGGCGGAGCCGGCGCGGGATGAGAAGCGATACCGCACCATAGCAGAGCATAAGCTAAAAGCTCCCCGGTAAATAATAATCCGCAGAGTCATCGCTGCGACGAGCCGTGACATAGATGGATAATGAAAAATATCAAAGAGCCGCGGTAAAATATTTTACTTGTACACTTTGAATGCGTATAAATAAAAACGCTGAGTTTACTTTAAGACGTTCAGCTAAATTTTGCCAAAAGGTAATGGTTTATTGGGTAGGTAAATCGGCTGAACGACAGCAATTTACAGTTGAACTTGTGTTATACAGGAAGTAAATAATAATGTACCTAGACAGTTAGTTACATTGGATAAGATTTCTTAATATTAAAACAAATTATTCAGGCTATTTAAAAAAATACTAACATACGAATCATTCGTTGATGTATTGTGCATAATAACGATGAATTTACAAAAAATAATGGCAAACATTTGTTTTTATAGGTAGGTATGGCAAAATAATTAATATCAGATTACCATATTCGATCAAAAGAAAATTAAACAACATCAATTTTGATGCCTTGAAAAACATACCATTACAAAATTCATTATAAAATACACAAGAAAACTTATAAGTTATCGAAGATCCTTATTCAGTAAAGATATAAAGCTAAGTACTCACTCCAAGCAGGTGCGGGTACAATGAGCCCGGATATCATGTCGTCGGAGATGACGGGCGGGTCGGTGGGCGGCGGCGGACACACCAGCGACTCGATGATGTCGTCCGTGGCCGCTCGGATGACGCCCGTCAGCTCGGGAGGCTCCGTGCGAGACGACCTGTTTCAATCGAACACACCCTTACCATTGGCTTACTTTCATAATATTACTACTAAAAGTCGTGTCACTATTAATTGGAACCAGAGTAGTGAAAGGATTTAAAGTGCTCGTCAGAGGCTCCTTTTGTGCACTTGACACATGTTTTCGAATTAGGTTCTGCGACATTCCGGTTTCCTCACAATGTTTTCCTTTACCATTTGAGAGTACTGATAAGTAAGTTCGTATGAGCTAGTGGCTAACTCTAGTGACGGAGTTTTTAGGCCGCCTAAAGGCCTCTGTCATGGCTTAACGACTTAAAAGCCGGGACCGACGATTTAACGTGCCCTCCGAAGCACGGAAGCTCTCAGCTTGTAATGCCACTTGCGCTCACCCATCCAAATTGTGACCGCGCACAACGTTGCTTAACTTTGACGATCAATCAAGAACGTCTAAGCAAGCTACGCCACGAGCGCTATGAGAGTACTGATAGCGCACATACATTTTTGAATAGTAAAATCCATTGGTGCACGCCCGGATTCTAACCTACACTTCAGGATCGGAAGGCAGAGCCGCTACCACTATATCACCAGTGCTTTCACTTTGATGATAATAGATACTTCTTTGCTGGACTGGGAGTAAAGAAACAACATAGAATGCGTCCAGATGCTTCTCTCCCCGAGTATGTCGTAAGAGTCGATTAAGAGATAGTGTCCCCTCCAAGATGATGGACATTCTATGGGCGATGGACTGATCACCTGTCACCATGGTTCATCACATTCATCTTGGGACTTTAAATCAGAAGTGACTGCAAGTTTTGTTACGACTACTCGCGGCTCTGCCCACCCCGTTAGGGTTACGGGCGTGTATGTATATATGTATGTTTGATAGTAGAATAAGTTATATTCGATGTTGCGAATCCGATCCTAACATGATACCTGTGCTAAAAGATTCAGCGCGAAAATAGGACACGTTAACCATATAAGGGCAAAACACTCAAGCCCTAAGTAATTAAATACACATGTCAGATAGCCGAGTCACCGTAGCCGAAAACGGTTAGGTAGATTATTATTATCAACTTATAATTCACTAGCATCCCCCCGCGGTTTCGTCGTTTCTTTTTGAATAAAAATAGCCTATATTTCCTAGTCATAATCCAAGTCATAAGTATTTAAAGTTTTAACGAATCCCCTCAGCTATTACGGAGACGAGTGGGAACCGACATACATACACAAACTTTCGCATTTATAATACGAGAGTGTAAATAAGTCGGCGTTTGCTTGAATAGGTCACGTAACTGGCAAATATACAAAATTGAAATGAGTATTTTACGCAAATTATAAGACGTGCGTATTACGTAGTAAAAGCAGGCGTTTAGAGGGCTTGTCAACCTAATTATTGTTATCATAGCCCTCTTTTTCCTTGTTCAACTTTTTCCTACTTGTTATTAACCTAATATAGTGTTAAAAAGTCGAAGCTAAATTACGTACATACATCAACACTTTCAAAACTTCAACTGAGTTACTTTATCATTATAACGCAGTTATTTAGGTCATATTTTATACTTAAAATTGGATATTGAATAAATTCCCAGTAAAGCTTGCGATGCAATGACGTACTCTGAGTAAATGCGTCACGAACAGATTATGTCTTCAGCGATTACGCAAAACGTTAGCCCCTGAGGCTTCCTGTAGAACGCGACAGACTCCGCGAACATATTGATCCGATGCCATTTCCAGATTAGACACCAGTTCCCATATAAACAGATCGTGTCATTTACAGAAGACTCGTGAAAATGATTTTCCAGTAAAACCAATTTTTTTACATGCAAAGCTCTTTGCCCAGAGTTGCGCATTAAAGTCTATTAATAATTCTGTTATTACTTCAAAATATTTCGTTACCAAATGTTGCCAAAGAAGACGTTTCAGAATGAATGAAGTCATGGCTTGGTCTATGTGCAATATACAGATACAGATGTACATAATAAAATAAAAATGATAAAGACAACAACAAAAAACTGCTAGAAAGAGATAAAATACACCTATATTTTTTTATATAGTGCACATAGAACAAACTTAATCAACTCCTTTTGTTAGAGCATACCATTGAGACTTCCGAGAGATAAATCGCTCCGAGGTACGAACGGCATGCATTTGTTTAAAACAGAGTTTTCATGAAATACTTTATGTATACTCGTATATCAGTCCGATCGGAACCGTTAAAAGCAGAGCCATATTTTGAATCCAGCGTTTATTATTCGACAGGATCCAACCTTTTCCCGCGCAGTTACAGTAATGAAGATAAAGTGAAATGTTTCAGATTGGAACGGACAAAAAAATTACGCTGCTGCAGCATGAACGATCTGTTTTTACTTTGGATACATATTTCTTCTTTTTATTATGCTGACAATTGATGCTAACAATATTTTTGATGCGTTGAAAGATTATCTAAACCAGAACATTGAATAAATATGAATCGAAAGTGAGGAGACGTTACCTAAATGGCGCTCAAACAAACACGCTACTCGACTTTTGCTTAGAATACAAAATCAGAGCAAAAGTTGACAATTGTTTTTGTTTGGTTCACAAAGGAAAGGAAAGATCTTCGCATTATTAGCCGCGTAATTCGTTAATTATACAAGCCGCGAACTTCACCGCGTTTTACGAGATGGCAGCCGACCGCCGCCGTCATCTCGGAACCGGAACAGCTTTATACGATCTGGGCGAGATGAAACAAGTCGCAACAATAATAATAATAATATCGTGTGGCAAGTGCCTGTTTCGAGATGATATTTGTTGGTGAACATTATTCGCGGCGGCTTGTGGCGCAGTGGAGAGATGGCGCAATTGCGGTCGCTGACAATGGTGTCGCGTCATAGCGCGAGGCGGAGAGCGGAGGCAGGTGCGGCGCTGCAGGCGGTGCGGCAGCGGCGTATGTAGGTCGCAGCCGGCGCGCACTAAAATTGTCGCGCCCGCGAAAGGTCAGGTGTATGAGGGCGGGAAGCGCCGATCAACGGGAACGGGGCTCGCGCTTCAGACCCCGGCCCCGGCCCCGCGCCTCCGCCGCGCCAGCTCTAACTTCCGTTTATTAGGTGCTTGGCGTTCGACTTCCCGCGCCCTCGCGACTCGCGAGTGCTTCAACCCTCCCCTAAATGGAAATGGACGACCTGACCTTTTTTATACAGAGAAAAGTCGCCTCGGTCTGCAGCGATTTATTCAAATTCAATGTTAACGAATACGTCTCGTCGAGACGCCGATTAATGAACGAATCTCCGCTTACTTGATTGAAGATTAGTTGGTTTTCATTTACATGAGAAATGTGCAGCTAGACAGTCGACTTAATTATTCTATTTGAGTGTATAATTTAGTAGGTCAACTTTATTCTAATTCTAAAAAATGTATAAAAGTTAGACTTAGACACTAAACTATTATTTTGGCTTACCTCATCATCATGACCAAGGAAAGCTCTTCCTGCAGCACGCTCTCCAAGTACATCATATCTAGGTCGGAAACGATCGCTCCGTTGATCACCATTATCTCGTCGCCTTTGATTATGCCTGACACAGAAAACAGGCATATCTGCTGTGATTGCTTTTACCTTTCATAAACCGAGAAAATAGAGAGAAACAATCGCGATTAAAAATTCAACTCCTCGACAGGATATCGATTAGCATTATGGATGCGGAGCTGATTAAAAGCAACTCTTTTGTCGTATTACTTGAAAATAAAAGACTATATTATTAAGTAGGCTTAGAACAAAGCCTAAGTAGGAAACAACTTTAGTTGCGTTCTTTTAAAATGAAAAAAGTATGTGATAAGTTTGATACGTAAGTACAAAATATGAAGGGATTATTGTAATGTTGGGTATTGTTTCGTGTAATAAAAGGGCAGCTTATGTAACCATTGTTTGTTAGGATTACCTACCGTTTTGCATAGCGACGCTCTTGTCCTCGACGCGGCTGACGTAGCAGCAGAGCTCATCCTGTCGCTCGGCGTTCTCCATAAGGTCGGCTTCCACGCTGAAGCCCCACATTTGCTCGAGAGTGTTGCGTTGTAATTCCACTTGATATAGGATTTTGGCGCAGACTTCAACCACTTCATGAGTGTGCAACTGTATTGGTACAAAATATAATAATTTTAGCTGATCGCTTGGAAATCTTTTCCTTATTATATTTGTTATAATCTTCTAAATAGTCGAATATTTGATTAAAGAAATTCAGTTAACACTTAATTTATATTTATCAATATTTTTGTATTTAAACCTTAATTGTTAGCCCCTAATAGCATAATAGTTCTTTTTTTGCAAGAAGGAAGTTGATATTCAATCTGTACCAAGCACGCGCGAATGTATTCTTATTTATTTGTGTATTTTCCCTTACGTCAGAAGCAGCATAAACTATATTGGACCGCAAATTCCTACTGGTTACCAAAGGCTTCGAAACGTGGTTACAGGCTGTGTGGGTTCGCCTCTGTAGACTTTATCTCAGAATAGAAATCTCTGTTATACAGACCCCTGAAGCTTCTCAGTAGAAATTCCATTATTTACCGTCCTCTATTTGTCTTTTATTCTTATCTTAGCTTAGTATTACGTACATAAGTATTTTATTGAAAATAAAAATATATTTTGACACAAGTATTGTAATTACATTTTGCATCGAGTTTTATAAAATACTTCCCGAACCATTATTTTCCCATATTATATTCACATTTCTGTCCAAACTTGTTTTAATATTTCTCCGTATCAGAGGAAGGTTCTGGAATGATGAGTACTCCGGCACGCGTGTATTACGTAGGTCTGTAAAACTTACTTGCAGTATTAATTTTAGAGGAATTTTATGTAAATGAAGAAGTTTATTAAAAATGCCAGTACTTCAATGTTGAGGGTAAAACCGTTTGTAACTGTACCTATGTTCGATTATTAAAGTATATAGGACCCTTGGATAAGGTAATTTATAAGGGTTCTCAGTCTTTTTATAGCGTGATTTAAATGGATATGTTGGATACATTTAATCCTCTTCTTGTCGGACCTCAATCACGGAGGAGCGTGGTAAATCCCCATAAAAACGTAGGGGGTTAAAACACAATTAGATTGATCAGGAAGTAACGTTTGCCTGGTTCAACTATCTACCCGTATCTAATTGCCGAAGCCTGCTAACAATGAATGGACATTAATTTGATTTGAAAAAAAAAATTACGTGGTAGATTTTTGCAAAAGGTTGCTCATACATAATGTAGCTACGGTTATAACATTATTATATGTAAACGTCAAAGCCTCAGAGTTAATAAAACTTCGGCAGATTAGACGTTCGCTTAGCATAATAATATGAATGTGACATATAAAAGTTAAATAAAACTCAATCCCCTAACTCCCTACATTGTGTTGATCCTAAATTATAACCAGATATTAGACTGTACATCGTATCTATGGAGGTAACTTTTTGATAACTACAGCGACACCGTTAGTGAGTCTTACAATGTGCGATGGAATGTCAGTGTCAAACCCTACTCACGTCATGGTGACAACAAGGTTGTAAACAGTTTTATGCCTGCAGCCTGTATCGTAGTCTGGAACGTTGTAACCATACGCCGGAGAAAATTCAATTAAAAACGCACGCTTCTCGAGCAGATTTTTTTGCACGAACAATCAGGGAGCATGACACTTCGCCTTCTAACGAAAATGTAAATTTTCCGAGTTTTTTAAATGAATTTGTACCGTAATTGAAGCTCCTCTTTATAACATTAAATTACTTTGCATCCTAATAGTTTTAAAGCCATAATTATAAAACAGTCATTTAAACGTTTGACACAAACTTGCTTTTAGATTTTTTTTAAGAAGCTGTATTGTGAAAAAAGATCACAGATACAATTTATGGTTATAAATATGGTTAAAATCAAAACAAGTCAAATAAAAAACAGTTAGAACACTGAATCTCTTTATCAAGATAATAAATACTCACGTATGTTTCGATAAGATCGCTGCGGTGCGGTACAAAGTAGTTGTGGTCCTCCATATCGCGGCGTTTTTTGACGCGCACGAAGTGTTCCAGTGCGTTGAGCGAGCGGCGAGCACACGCTCCTGCAAGGAACTCCTCCACGGACATGCCTTCGCGCACGCCCACCGTGGCCGTCGTGCCTTCGGGCAGCGAAACGCGCACCGCAGCTTCGCTTTCTTCACGCGACATCTGAACAGTACAAACGTTCTACCATAACGTTACGCCGTAGATACACACTGTAGATTAAGATAGACTTTCGAAGCAAGCGTCATTGACATTTTGCGCTCCATAACTGAATGACATTCCATACGTTATCGTAGTAGCTCTGTCACGGCGTCACTGACGCTTTCTTCGAAACCTTTAACCGTAAATATCGTTCTAAGGTTTCGAAACAAAATGTCGACTTCGCCCTTTCGCTTGACATGGCTGATTATCATAACATAATCTTTATATTCTAAACTTTCATTTGGTTAAAAAAAAGTGTAATCTAAATTCATCTCTTTGCTAAAATTTCTGGAACTACATCGAAAATTCTACACAGGATTTAGTCGTGAAAAGTTTAGTTATTCAGTATTTCGCTTGCAAAATTGCGAGTTTCGCGGAACATGCCTTAAATAGCGCCATTTCGTGGAATAAAAATATGTGAAAGTTCCTTATTTTTTATTTTAGTTTTTTTTATTCTACAACTGAAATTAGCATCGACCAATTAAAATTAGTTTACTACGCATAAGCGGAATCTATGTTAAGGTATAAGATTCAATTTTGGGGGAATAACTACCAATATAACATGGAAAAGGCTTTTATTAAACAAAAACAGAGTGTTCGCAATATGGCCAGAATCCCTCAGACAGAGTCATGTAGGGAATATTTCAAGGTCTTACGAATTCTGATGGTACCAAGTCTGTATGTAGTCATAAATTTTATTGCCAAATATTTACATGAGTATGAGACATCGGAGGAGAGAGCAGCACGGGTAAATAGTAGAAAAAAAACTGAATAACAAAATTAATTCAAAACTTAATATAATGAAAGACTGCACAAGATATCAAAGCGTATAAACTTCCACAAGACATAAAATTAATCATCAATAGGAGAGACACACTTTAAACAAATTATTTTTTTTCTTCTGGAGAAATGACTCTACTCCAATAATGAACTTTGACATTATAATGATATTCTTCTGACATGTATTTAATGTTATTATGGATTATTTAAATTAATAATCCTTTAATAATTATATATATAGATAGAATAATTTAAATAATAATATTTTATTTTGGTATTATGTTGTGACTTTATGAGATAGATAACTGAATTGCATTTTATAATTGTTTTTACAAGTGTTGTTTTCTGAATACAATTTTACTTTGTTTTAATGAAAATAAATGATGTGAATGAAATGAAAGTGTTTAGATCGATAAGATAACTATTGACCTCGTATACCAATTGGCCATGTTATCCACCCAACCTGCGGAAGGAGGTTAATTTAAATGTTATAATGTATTGTTATAGGATATTATGATTAACATAGAAGATATCCAAATACGTTTTGAAATGAATTAGTATGAATTGTTCTGTTTGGCTTTACTGACTATAATACCACTATCCAAACACCCCGAGGTACTTCCGCCTAATGTAGGCCGTGGGAGGTGTTCGTAAACAATGATGTTCCAAAACAATTAGCTTGTTCCCTAGACAAGCGATTCTAACGTAACTTGGTTAAACCAACGGAGTAAATGTAAAGAAAGGTTCTAACCTGATTCGAAGTAACTTTTTGGAAAGAAAATTAATTATTTTATCATAAGTTTTGACATTTTATAAATCTATGAAAGAAAACAAATATCAAACAACCCATTAATAAATTAATAAATTGTAAATTGTAATATGTGCTCTTTTTGGTACCTTAGACCTATTAATAAAACCTATGCACATAGAAAGTTCTAAATTATACCGCGTTTGACGTTGCCCTAATGAGCTTACGGCGATCCACTTCAAAAAGGTTTCTAAAAGAAAATTCTAATTTTGCTCGTTATCTGTGAACGTCAAGTTTACCGAGACCAAGAAGATATTTTAATCCATTTCTTTCTTAGCTATGTAATGAAATTTTATATTAATTAGATGAGTTTTACAACCCATTTTCAATTTCAATTGATAAAACCATTAAGCCGTCGGTTGAGTCATAGTCAATCTTTGCAAAAGAATTACGATTTTCTCTTCTTTTCACTGGGTGGCTCTTCTTTTTGTTGACTATTGTTTTTTTTTAATAATAAATTGTAAAAAAATGACCAAAAGTTTTAATCGAACCTTGATCAGTCTTATCCGATATCTTGCAAAATTTATTAAGACTTGACTGACTTGTTGCTTGGAGATTAAACGATTTACCGTTAAAATTTCACAATCAGCGCGAGCTCCTTAATCAACCTACTTTATTGGGTTAAGCTGCAATTAGTTGATAAAACAATGGAGGCTAATGACAAGCAGTCAACGTCAACCGACGCGAGTAATAGTCTCCTTTCGTGCCGACCTGTATTATGACTCGCTGCGGATTAGAGGCACGCCACCTCGACCTTTCCATTCGAAATCCATGTGATTTATATAACCTTTACCTTCAGACAAAAACACATTTTGAACCAACGCTGCAAGGAAGAGGTCTACCTCTACCTCGCCAAATAAATGAAGTAACATTTGAAAGAGTGGAGTATTTCACAAACACTCGCAAACAAAATGGACTCGGGACCCTACTCGTGGATATTACAATTTCACTATGATTCAGCTAGTTTCCAGAAATGTGCTTCAGTAAAAACAGTTCGAAAGAATTTCACTTTCAGAGGAAATTGTTGTATCCATATGCTTTTTCCACTACATTAGTAAACTTTCGTTTTCAAAATGATTAAGCTAATGCTTGCGAGTGTTACTGTACCTATTTCTATTTGAACAATGAAAACTTTAAGTTCACGTATCATACGTCCTGGTAAATATTTTGCTACGAGGACAACAAAAACGGCAAGATTTATGTTTGAAATATTGCTTATAATTTAAACTAACTAAATCATGTCTCAAGTTACCCACTTCTCCAAAAGGGTGTTAGACATTGAAATGGGTATTTGACATTTTAGTTTTGTGTTTAAGCTTCACTACTATTTGATAATGACAAAGAAATAATATATTTTATATATAAAGTAAAAGAATAATAAATTGTTGCATTATGGTTTCATAAATTCAAACACTATTATGATGTACCTAAAACCTACTCTACCATGAACATTGCATTGCATTGAGAGAAATAATGATTGCACGTTGTACAAAAAGGCTAGTACGTGGTCTACAAGCGAGTAAGTTGTTCAGACAGCCATCTGCGTAAAAGGGGGCGTAGATGGCAGACAGCGTGAACACGCCCAGCTTGTTCAACGCGCCTTCATATCACTCACTACTAAGAGTTGTTTTACTGTACATTTTGCCATTCATACGTCAAAATCTTTTTACAAACTTGTTTTAAGCAAATAGAACGGTAGCATGTATTATTTTTTACCCAACTACGGCGAAGCAAAAGGAGAGTTATGATTACCCTTATATGGCAGCGAATACATTTGTTAGTATAAAAATATAACATTCAGAATGTAGACTGTCTCAGGATAAGTGTTTTGCCTTGTAAATTTCATTTCACATTAAATATTAACAAATTCAAATGAAACCCAGTTCCAAAAGCTATTTACTTAATAACAAGTTTAAATTGTTATATAGCTGAAAAAGTTGAAGAAAACGAAAAGCAAACCTTTCGAAATCCCGTTTTATCATCATCATCATCATTATCAGCTCGTATCTACCCACTGCTGGTTATAGGCTTCCCTATTAATAGATGACCTCGGTGGCGTGACGGGCGAGTGCTCAGTTGAGACAAAAGAGGCGCCGGTTCGATTCCCGCTAAGGGAGAAACGTTTGTATGTTATGCAAATATTTCTTCTGGGTCTGGGTGTTGTAATATTATGTACGTATTATTAGTTCACAAAAAAATAAGTATGCATTTTATCAGCCATCTGGTTCCCATAGTACAGCTTTGCTTAGTTTGGGGTTGAATAGAGGAATGTCCATAAATATTTATTATTATTTATGCCGTTCAGATCTGGATTTGGATTATACATTGAAAAGTTTGAAGTTTTTTTTTTCGGACGGAATATAATGCTGTGGGTCTCAGATGACCGCTGGCAGCAAGTGTGAAGTTGTAAAGGGCAATGTAACAAGAACTGACCTGCATAGACCGCCTGCTGGATCCAGAGTTGGAGCGGGAGAGGTTGGGCGCGCGCCGCTTGGTGGCGCCACGGCCGGCCAGCAGGTTGTTGAGCAGTGACGGCGAGCGCGCGCAGATGAACGCGTGGAACGACGACACAGTGAACACGCCGAGCTTGTTCAGCGTGCTCTTCGTACCGCGGGATACGTGCGTCAGTAGAGCCTGGACGAATCAATGAATAATCATCGTTATCCGCAGCCACTCGCACCACTACTGGGCATAAGCCTTTGACGACCTCGTTGGCGTGGCGGGCGAGGGCTCGGCTGAGACGCAAGAGAGAAATGTTTGCATGTTCTGCAAATATTTCTTACGGGTCTGGGTGTTGTAGTATTATACATTATTATGTATTATAAGTATAAGTACGTATTTACAAAAAAAAAACAAAGTATAAGTATTCTATCAGCCATCTGGTTCCCATAGTAAGAGTACAAGCTCTGCTTAGTTTGGGGCTAGATGGCGCTGTGTGAAATGTCTACAAATATTTATTATATACCCTTGCCAATAATGTAAATTAAGTATGCTCTAAATCGTTTTATAAACATGATTGTGAAGGGATCATTTTCCAAAGAAAAAGCCAAGCTCGGTTTCTTGCCTGTATTTCTCACGCTCGATCACGTTACGAATAGTCGTAAATTCAACGTAGATTTAAGACTTTTCTAAATGATGCAATTGACCTGAAAGTACTTTTAAATTTTGATTTTTTGAAAATATTTCAGTTAACATTTTAAAGTGCCTCATTTAACTGGAAGTATTGGTGGTCTAAGCAGAAGTTACCCTTCCGCACAAATCAAGTCCGATTGATTTTAGTTTCGTTGCTTTACCAGTAGAAACACACAACGAGGAAACCAGCATGTCACAGAACCTACAAGTACCCATGAATACTAATAATACTGCTATTAGATGGAAATAGGTAATGCCGTTAAAGATTTAATAACCTTTATTGATATACTCTGCCATTAAAGTCATTTGAACGTGTTTTATTCAAAGATCGTGTACTTCAATCAAATAATTTACTCAGATAAATTCCCTTTTCATTACGGTTAATATTTTGTGAACACTGCTATTTAGGTCTGTTCCAAAATATTACGCTACGGCAGTCTACTGTTTTTATATTTAAAGAAGCCGTAAAGGAAAATATCCGGAGAGAATGTTTCTTGCCAGGGCTAAGAGGATATTGGAATATCCGTTAATCAGACCCTATTCCTGTTAGAAATTGTGATCATTTTTATTATTATTCGCGTGTGGGATAGCCGTTGTGACGTGCCGTGACATGGGTCGCGGGTAACAGATTCCAACCTCGCTCTCCGGTCAACGGAACTGTCAATTGGAAAACAGAGCCAACAAATTTCCTATCTCTGTCACCTCAATGACATCACTTCAGTAACCCCTATGGACCTACCTTGTTATTAAGTGATGAATTATATATCCGATGCTGTATTTTCGGACGACAAAATCCAATAAAAACAATGCCATATTTCGGCCAGTCTTGAAATGAATTATGGCGAAGTACGACTAGGTTTACTTATACCTACTTATTTTGGTAGACAGTATATGTAGATAGGGTATATTTCATTCAAAAGGAAAAAAGGAAATCAAGAAAATAAATCCGACCTTAGGTGGAACTCAATCATATAAATATGTATAAACTTCCGTGCGTCCATCTTTGTGCCCTCAATTTAGGATCGGGCTGTAGCAACGTTTATGAACCATTAAAATATTTGAGTAGCTGAATAATACTTCACGTACCCTGTATAATATAGGTCAAGGTCCAATTTATGTTAATGAGATAAGGATGGGACGATGGTTTTACCTTTGGATTGGGCAGCTCTCCACTCTGGAGGCTGGCCATGTAACAGCGGAGGCGAAACTGTTCGCAATGAAGTCGTTCGAGGTTCTCTTCCCACTGTAGCATCTGCACGGCGAGCTGAGCGCGCGTCTCCGGGTCCGACACCACTGACTGCTGCAGATCAGCCATGTGCTTCAATTTATGATCCTGTTAAATTAAATTCGTATTGCAAACTGCTAAGCAATACAATCAGAATCCGGATCCAAATCTCTCCTTATTCGATCTTGGATTTATTCATTCGGCTAGTGAAGATTTATTTCAGCATCCTTTCATGAATTCTTTTAAATATATGTATTTCTATTATAGTAAATAATATTTTAAATAGCCGTTAAATAAAATAATATGAAATTCAACAAAATTGCGTCGGTATTTAAGTAGAAAGCCCCTACACGAAAAGCCGGCGGCTAGCCCACTGGCTAAAGAAGCAACGCCGGGTGACCTCAACGGCCTGTTGGCCTCTTTGAAAGTGCCCTTAGCCTGCTTTACTTCAAAGCGTTAAAAGATTGAAGTTTGAAAAATATACATTTTGTTTTTCAGTTTTTCACGTTCTGAAGTGATGCGGGGACATAAAGAATTAGTATTACGGCAAGTCCTCGAACGCGAGCCGAGGATGACATGTGCTATGAATATTAATAGGCGCGTGCTCCCACCTGGCCGTGATAACTATCACGACGATATAATAGATTGTTTCTAACTATAGGCATGTGTCCCCGTCCTTAATTACGGTTGCCATCCAACTTTGAATATTTCGCATAGTAATGAATGCATTTCAAATTCATAAAGGCATAAAACAAAGGCAACTCGTAGGCACCGGTGCCCCTGAGACTTTACGTCTGTGTCAAATAATAGAGCAAGCAAAATTTTACAAATAGGTGCAATCTCTTATTAATTCTAATAGTTTAAACTCTAATAGATATCACGAAACAGACGTTTTCACTTTTTATATTGTGTAGTTCGTTCATAACATTTTTTTAAATACCAATGGTAACATTCAGTACAAACTACGGCTGAATAGTCACACAGCTCTCTCTCACCTTTCGTTAATAAAAAAAGACGCAACTTTTACGGTCCTTGAGTTGGTCAAGTGTCACTGTCACAAAACTTATTTTTTAATTCATGAAAGCTAAGAGCGTAATTATTATTCAGCCGTAGGGATGTATAGAATGCCACCATCGGTATTGAAAAAATATTATGAACGAACTATGTGCTGAATATAAAAAAGTAAAAACGTATGTTTGGAGGGCTCTAGAGTCTAAACCATTAAAATTATTATTATTAGAGTATGCACCTTTTTGTACTTTCCCTATTATAAGTACCTGTTTATGGAAAACCACATAACCGCATGTATTTTATTTAAGAAATACATCACTTAGTTAAGTAATAAATAGTAATATGTCATAGGAAACAAAGGTCAGTAAAAATGAGCGTGAACTGGATTTGTGGGGCACATTGATTAGTTTGTAAAATATAACCACTTATAAAGCTTTGTGAAATAATTCATCTACATCCCGAGTGCTTTTGTGCATCACAGTTAATCGCAAACATGTCTGACGAAGCACACATTCGTATAATATTGTACTTAGTACACAGTAGCTGTAGTAGTGTAGTAGTGTGAAGCAGCCACAAAGGCTTTGATGCGTGCTGCGGTCAGTCAGTGCGGGTCAGAAATTGGCGCGATTTACACGAGGAACGGCCGGAACCACAGCTCACTACTACCCTCGCTCTACATCTACTAATACCTACCGCACACACAAGAAACTGTAATTTAACTAGTTGTAGTGACGTCTATTCAGTTTTGGTTTCCTTTATATGTCTTAGATTAGTCTGCCTCAATGTTTTGGTATCTATCTATACATAATGTATGCATGTTAAGTAACGTAAAATCTCTGAGATGACTATGTTCATTTAAATATATCAGATTTAAATGTCTAAAGCTAAAAATATAGCAAGGTTTCGTTTTAATAAGACTAGCTTAGACTTCAACATAATGTAATCGAGATATACACTGATTTACATTGAGTGAGATGAGTTAAAACGATTTTGTTGTAAACGTTTCCCCAGCAAAGTCGAGACAAGCAATAATTTGCATTAATAAGGAATACTGTACCTCTCTTGTCGGTACATGAATGTATTTATTACTCCAAACAAGAGAATTCAGAATGCTGAATATAAGCTCTTATCTCAACACAGTAAGGATGAACCAGCTTTAGTAATCAAGTTCACGAAAGTAGTTAGCGATTCGTGGTATCCAAACAATATCTACTCGTGTTGGTTCAGGCCGATGCGATGCGCAGCTAGGGCAAACGGTGCATAATTTACAGAGTCCAAGTTGTTTTACAAAAGATTTTCATTTTGTAAAATACTTTGTCATATTTGTTTTTCACTTTTCACAGTAAGCAAATACTTATTTTCATAGTTAGACTTCAAAGCGGACATCAAACAAAAGGAAATCAAAGACGATTTTAACTGCACTATTTCTTTTGTTTGTGTTCTAGTTTTATATAAATATTTGTCCTTTTTGTTAATAAAATCATTCCTATTTCTACACTCCAACTGAGTCTTACTATCTCCAAACCTCCGCAGTAGATTCCCGCAAATAGTGGGTACTACTACAAGTACCTACTTTTTCTGAGAATGGATGCTTCGTGGAGAGGCGAAACACGAGGCATATTCTGCATTTTGTAAAACTCTAAAGAAAACAACACATAAAACGATTTTTCGTGTAGGTTTACACAACATTTTGTTACATTTTTACTTACTTACAGACACAAGAACTGTAGACTTTAGGTATTTAAAATTTTACCTTCCTTCTATGACTGTAGCTGGCTCTCCATAAATTCTACATAATCGTAACATTTTTATTGAAATCATCATCTTCCTGCCCTTATCCCACTCTATGTGGGGCCAGCACAGCATGTTCCTTGGATCATGCTGTAAGAGTTTTGACTAAGGTTTTATGACCGGCCGCCTGCCTGACGTCAACCCTCCTTGGGAATACTTGCTTATTGTATCTCATCATGTTGGAGGATACTATCCCTTAGTCGACTTTTACGACATGTTCGGGGAGAGAAGCAGCTGGACGCATTCTATGTTTTTTCTTTACTTCCAGTCCAGCAGTGAAGTAGAAGAAGATTTTCATTGAAATGGATTATTAAATTTACATACCGACTCGATGGCTTTCTCAAGACGGTAAATTTCCTCCTGTAGCAAGTGGAGCGTGCCCGTCTTGCCGCGGTGGCGCGCAAACGCCGCAGCACAGGCGCTGTGTATGCTGTTCACCCAGTTCTCGAGCTCAACCTAACCAAAATTTCTCAGTTCAATATCACGAGCTTCCGCAGTCGACTTCACTTGCAGGGTTGGATAAAAATTAGCCTACGTGACTCTCCGGCCCATTAGTTCTGTGCAACAATGACGTCAATCGGTTGCTTCCTTGCTCGTTGTGTGAAAGAAGGACCAACAAACGTACAAACACATTTTCACATGTATAATATAATCCAGTAGGAAGTAGGATAACCACAAAATTAATATTCTTTTCAAATATTAATTATCGTATTATGGTACTAGTAAACTACAGTGTTATCTTCTTCCATGCTTGGTCGCATTACATTTACACAACCATCTTAAATCTACATTGAATTTACAATGTAGATTTAAGACGTTTCAGAAATCATCCAGCGTATTTCAATGGACTATGATAATGGCAATGATATATGTATTTTAACAAACTACTGCGAAAGTAAACTTGTATTAACATGCATTTGCGTTAAGATGTTATGACTTTCCGTCCATATTAATAAGACATATAGTCTAAAGGTTGTATGCGTAACATTTTGGTGTATTTATGCTCCTTAAAGTATACCGAGCATGATTATCTGTACACTTTCGCAGTGTTGTAAAGAATATAATGTACGCTGGATACTTACTTGACAAGGAGCTTGGAATAAGTAAGCGTCGCCGAATGCTGTGCTAAGGCAAAATATGTAGTCTCGTTTTGGGTGCTCTGGAATAGGCTGCATAATGGCTCCGTCGACTATGATGAGATGTTTGGGCGCCGCTTCCACGGAGCGTCCTTCGCGTGAGTCGCACGGATAGAAAAGTAGTGTTGTGCCCTTCAAGCAAACCCAATATCCTTTCCAGCCACGCTTGCGCGCCAACTCAATTTGGTGCTTTTTGCGTAAGAGCCATTTCTTTACGCTTAGAAATCTGTGTAAGAGCATTTTTTAATTGTAATGTGGTTTATTATATTTTTACAGCCTTATTGCCTATATAATTCAAGATCACAATCAAGGATTGTTACGTGTGATTACACTATCCTTAAATAGCCGATGAAAATTCAAACAGAATTTTTGTTTTAATAAGTAGTTAATGTCATTTAAGTCAATCGGGGGACTGAAAATAATGTGACTCGATTTTATTTACAAAACCTGCGAGGTCAATAAGGGTTCAAAGAGCCGGTAATTTAATTTACAGAGCAAAGGATCGTCATATTATGTGGGCGGCAGAAGTGGCCAACGGGTTCTCAATAAAATAGGTACTTACTATACTATTATAGATTACGTACACCACGTCTGTCTGTACGTACAAAACCATATCTACGAGTTATACCTTAGGTACAATCCAATACTAAACGATATTCAAAAAGGTATGTATGTTAAAAATACCTTATCTACGAACGATTTCGAAACGAAAAATGAAAAGGGTTAGATGATCGTATTATCGTATTAGGCAGCCCCTTACCTTCCCACATTGAGAAATAAAAGCGTTATTTGCATATAAAATATTTTTTATTCTCATTTACATCTGCTTTTTACGAAACATTTTATTGCCAAGTAACCTAAGATTACGATAGGCCTCAACATTAAATCATATTATGGCGAGATTTTATTTTGTTTATGAGAGATAATGGATTTGCTCGTTTCAAATAAAACATATCGTTTGATTGTTCCAAAATACCGAAATATACGGCAAACATACAAGCTGTATCAATCTTTTTATCCACGTCTCTTTTTCTGCAGGGAATTATAAAGTGTTTCTTTATTAGGGATCGAATTTTATGAATGGGAACTCCTCTTGTTCGTTTGCCGAGAATTTCCATGGCCCAAATAATAACATTCACTGGAGTAGGAGCTCGTTTTTGTCCTTTATCCTTGGATACTTTGAAGTCAGTTCGCACTCGGAAGACAGTTGAAACGGATGAAGTTTCAGTTTTCGTCATAGTAAATTATATTTTCTGTAAACATGTTGAGTATCGTGAAGAGATTCAATATTATATCTCAAGCCGCATTGTGTGTGGACTTTATAACTTAATTTATGATTAATATAATTGAATTTTCGTAAACATTTGCAATCAGCATTGATTCAGTAAAATAAACATGTCATAACGTCAGCAGAGAAAATAAACAGTGTCATATGGGTGAAGTTGTGGTCAAAAGAGAAAAATACAATGTTACAGCCACAGAGCATCTCACAGCATATTGGTGAGTTGTTTGCAATATTTTGCGAGGCGTGTGAGTTAGCATCCAATAATATATTTAAAATAGAGTGTTCACACCACGCCTACGGTGAGCAGTTAGCGGATTCAATAACAACTAAGAGTTGCCGACTCAGAGCCTACTAAGAACACGACCTGACTCTTCGCATCCATTGTCATCTCCTTTTTATAAAATGAGAAGAAGATATGTATATCTTAGAATTGTGTTGTTGTTGAAACAAATCGACACTTTTAACGTGAGCCAATATACACTTACATGTAATAAAAGCAAACTTCAACTTGAAAGCAATCTTTGTTGCCAAAGCAAATCTGCATTTACGAATCTCCTAGAAATCTAAGCGAGCTTCATCTTGTCTTTGAGCACCGTACGTTTTTACAGCCACATTGAATGGGTCACGGCTAAGATTTCCCTCCGGTCATTTGGGATTCATGGAAGAGGAATTGTTGCCTCAAGGAACATAA
Source organism: Scotopteryx bipunctaria (assembly GCA_949320045.1). Classification (NCBI taxonomy): domain Eukaryota; kingdom Metazoa; phylum Arthropoda; class Insecta; order Lepidoptera; family Geometridae; genus Scotopteryx; species Scotopteryx bipunctaria. Next base: position 7,505,441 of record OX439445.1, on the reverse strand, counting down.
AGGACGCCGTAGGCTTCCTTAATAGAAACTACACTATCTAACAAAAGGTATACGTCAAAGCTTTCTTTCTTTCTTTCGGTCCTTGTTTTACTTAAAAGACACGGATGAAGAAGAGATAGGCATCTCTATATAATTTTGTTTTCCTTTGCAAAGGTTAGCGTGCACCAACGCGAACAGTGAATGGATATTAATAATGTGAACATTGTTCGAGAGCTCTGTGAGAGGAATTGGGGCTTTGTAATAGGACACTAAGTAAATATATAATGCGTATATGGCAGACCATTTCCACAAAAATAATGCTTTTAGAGAAAGAAAAAAATATTATATTTAATAATAAATAATAATAAAATACAAAAGTAATACTGGTAGGTACCTTTTATAAAGAATTCGAATATACGCGAGCCCCAGGTGTGATTCGCGCCCCCCATTCCCTGTAGATCACGAAGATTGATGCGAGCAATTGCTCCAAAATATTATAATAATAATCTCACGTATTCATTCTTTTTTTCTTACTATCAAAATAAGTAAGTAAGTACCTATATATCAAGTAATGCAAGGTTATACTTGTATGAGAAATTCGGAACATTTTTCCATCTTATAATACGAGTTTACAAGCTAACAGGGAGAGATGGTGGGAGATCGTGCGGAGAGCTGTATCCACCTCCACCACCAACTTGGGTGCCTCGACGTGACCACGACCGCTCTGTCACGAGCGAAACGACAGAGAAAAGAAGAATACAAGTTTGAATAAGTCCGTAGGTACTAAAGTATTTATACTTTATAGGCAGAGCAAATGCTATAATGTTTCTGTAAATACTCACCCAGCTTTCCGTACTGCGCCCGTGCAGTTGAAGGAGGCAGCCGCGGCGCCCGTCTGCTTGCCTTTGTACGGCGAGTTCATGGCGCTCTCCCCAGGGTCCTCCTCATCCGACACCGCAGTCGTCAGTGACATGCGATCATCGTCTGATATCTGCGAAAACTTCAATAGTTACCACTAACAACTATACACGTTACAAATTACTTCTAACAAATAAATTAGATTCGTAATAGATGGTGTCTTCGAACGGTCATCTACCTGACGGCCGCCTTCAAAACTAAGGATTGAGGATTAAATATACAAAAATAGCTTTCCAAGCCACGATATAATCTTTATTAGTTATGGAAATCCTAACAAAGGCTATCAACCAACTCACTGTCGTTCAAAGGTCTCCATCATTTAATCTAAACCATTATGGTTTTTACGAAAGTTTTTCAGTAATGATGTTAATATTTATATTATAATATACTCTTACAGTGTTTTTTACTAGGACAGTATTAGGAAATCCGAAACCAGAAGAGATACAGGAAAAGTATCTTAGAAAGCATATTGCTCTTTTTTGTGAAAACGATTTTGACATCTTTCTCACTTATGGTACTTGAGATACAAAGTTGTATCACTAGTTCCATAGGTATCGGTTAACAATTACGGAGGAATATCCTCATTTCTTATCTCATCTTTAATGGTACTAAGGATACAAAGGTGTCGATAAGCATCAAAAAATTGTTTGCCACCATCACCCATTTTCATGACATGCACGCGCTTGGCCAATAAATTTGCTATGACAAAATCGTTTTCACAAAAAAAGCAAATGTTTTCCAAGACACTTTTCCTGTATCTCTGGTTTCCGATTTCCCATACTGACCCAGTTAAATAAACACTGTATATTATTAAGCTTTATACTCGCTTTATCAAAGTATTAAATAAGTTTAAGTCAAGACCTATGTAATCGAGTTTAAGCTGCGCTGTGGGGGTACACAGTAAGAAAGCCCCTATGCTATGAAATGAGAGTTTCTTTACTGTGATCCAGTAAACCTACAAGCTTGCGGCATAAGACGAGGTTACGCTACATTTTACAAGGTAACGCATTTCCCCCCCTAGGCCACCCTCGCTTCTACCTCTGGAAATTGTTACTTGGCTCTTAGGTATGCAGCAACGTGTGCAAAGCACAAGAGCGAGTGTTAAACGAGACTGTTTCAGTACCTTATGTTAAAATTTCTTTTGAGGTCAAATTCTTTCTGAATAAGTAAGTTCTTAATTAGAAAACTTTACAAAAGCAAGATAGAAGAGAGAAAGAGACCCTTGTTTGTTAAGGTATTTCACATTTCATTACACTACATCGCGTTTGCTGAGAAATAGTTTAGTTTTAGATACTTTTAAACTTCATTTACACTTAGCATTGCCTGCCAAAGTGTTACTAACTTTGCTTGGTTTTACTGTTACTAACTTTTTCAAATGAAAAAAAAGTAAAAACACATAATCATAATATATTATGATTCATATAGTTTATAAAGATCTCTATTGCATCAACTTTATGATAATGCGAAAGTAATTGTACCTACATACATGTAATAAAATAAAATCTGTCAAGTGCGAGTCAAATTCGCACACGAAGTGTTCCGTACCATTGTACATGTACATAAATGTTTCTTGTATGAGGCCCCCTTTTATTTTATTTTCGATATTTGACACACTCTGAAAATTTCATCTTTATCTTTTACAGTTCATAAGATACAGCCCGCTGACAGACGAACGGATGGACGGACAGCGGAGGCTTAGTAGGTAATAGGCCTTTGGGTACGGAACATTAAAAATTATGTAACAAAAATCTATGAAAAACTGTAATCGTCAAGATCAATTAGGTACCTTCCTATACTTACTAAAAACTAAGTGTTTTTTTATATTTCAATAACTACTTAATGTAAATAGGATGGTATGATGTTGTCTCTTGCGCTTTTGATCACCACACAATACAGGGTGAGTTTTCTCGTGGGCCCTTTGTGTCTGTAATGTAAACTTTTTAAATGGCTGCAGACGAAAAGTCACGGGATCGATTTTAAGGATTTTAATTAGGCAGGCAACCTGTAAAAAAACGTTGGGGTGGGTTTTATTATACTATTTTGTTGTTTTGTTTTAGGTTCAGTTTGCATTCAAAGGTTCAAGCAACGAACAAGAAAGATCTTTTTCTATCTCTTCGCAATACATTTAATACGAAAATGTACTTAATATATGATATTCTGCCTATATAAGAAATAATCGAATAATTGATTAAAATTACATAAATATTATCTTATTTCTTAGTTATTTTATAGAATTCGGTTTGTGATAACTAATTTTTTTGGCCTTTTAGATCATAACGTCAGAAAGCCCTCGAATAAATTCACTCTGTATAACAAGGTAAAGTTGCTTTGAGGTGCATGCGGGCCGTGGTACGGTGGTCTCGCCTCAATGACTCTTGACGCCATGCCACTGCGCCCTCACCTTGCCTTTCATAAGAAAAACAAATATACGCTACATCCTCCTAGTTTCTGCATATAACTTATTCATAGAAAACCCTAACAGCAAACATAACAACTTACTACCGCAACTTTGTTTTGATTTCGTAGATCTCTATCAGGTACCTACACAAGTTTTTTTTAGTTTAAAAGAAACAGCTATCATTAGGTATGATAAAAATGAAAAAAGATTGTGTCTTTTATCTATCAATTTTCAAAGTACCTATTTGATCAGTTTTTACAGTATACAATACAGTGTTTTCTTTCTAACTGGAACAGTATGGGGAAATTTGAAACTAGAGAGATACGGGAAAAACGCTTCACCAAAAAATTTACTATGCCAAAATTGTTTTCACATAAAATGAGTAAATGGTTTCTAAGACACCACACAAAAATACTTTATACTTGCTGCATTGGCAGTTATTGGATGAAAAAGTTTTAACAACTTATAAAAGATTTGAGTATAATATCCGACCACAAAAGCTGCCGCAACTGGTATTCCTAGGTGTTATAATTTCATCAAAACTATAGTTCGGAGCTTGGGTGTTGCAGCAGGTAGGTACCGCTTTAAACTAAATTGTATATTAATTCCTTTCGGCACTCCAACGTTAGCCGCTACGAAACTTGCTTCAAGCAGATAATTGTATACCTCGTATTTAGTTCGTTGGACAACACGAGTCCGTAATAAACTTTTGCTTCAGTTGTGTCCGTAATTTAGCCGACTGCGAAGAAGGAGGTAATTGTGTTTGGGGTATATGTATGTATTTATGTATGTGGGGTGGGTATGTGCATTCCTTTGGCTGAAGCTGTAGTCCGAACGGCTAGATGGATTTTGACAAAGGTTGGATTCTTTTGGACGATGAGATTGTCATAGGCTAAATGAAGTGTCAAAAAATCTATCATGGCGGCTTTAAGAAGCCATTATCAATTTATTACTTTGGCTGCCTCTGTAGCCGAAACGGCTGGACGTATTTTGACAAATGAGATGTTGTTGGTTTCGTCTAGATAACGAAAGTGTCAGATTGACGCTAAAGTGTAAAAAATCCACTATTAATTAATGTGCATGGCAGCTTTAAGGAGCTATTTCCAATTAACTTAAGACGTTACAAAACAAAAACTAGTCTAAAATGGTATCTACAAATTCATCACCATCATCATCATAATTGTGTCACAAAATCAAATATGTCAGACCTAATATTCTACCTAAATTCTACGCAGTTGGGTTTAAATAAATAGTTGTTTTAACACCCAATTACTATGTAGGTATACAAGCTGCTTTTGAAATTCATCATTTAATTTTGTAGTTAGACAAAGTTTCAGTCCTGAAATCAGAGTTTTGAATATTATTTATAAAGTTATATTTAGGATTTATAAATACTTTTAGTTTTAAATTAAAATAAGAGGGCTTAATGAGCCATGTCTCATGATGAAAATTATTCTCATGAACAGTTTTGTGTTTACCTACCTACATAAAATGGAATACAGTACAGAATATAAAAGCGCTCATTAGCAAAAAGGAAATTGCAGCTTCCACAAGGAGGAAACTAAAATAAGGCCAAAATGTTAGCTATCTCCCTGGGTTTATTCCCCCACGTTATTGTTGCGATTTAGGACCATCGCTGGCCGTCACAATAACGCTAAAGAATAATAGGATCCTTGTTAATTATGACTCTTATATAAGTACTAGCAGCCGCCCGCGGCTTCGCTCACGCGGTACCCAGATAAAAAGTACCCTATGTCCCATTCCAGCACACGTAGAGGTACCTACTATCCTCATTATTCATTATAATATAGTGTACGCTAAACGATGGCTAAAGTATTGCCATCTCTTACCATTTCATAATGACAAACAGTGACAGGGCTAACTTTAAGCAATGGCTAACTTTTGCGAACGAATATGAATAATAGGGTATGTACCTAAGTATATTCCGTAGTTTTTGCGTGAAAGAGTAACAAACATACCTAAATTTAAAAATGAAGAAATTTCGGTGAATTTAGTAAAAATTTTGAGAGTTAAGGTAAACTTTTCAAAACGCAACGATAGCGTTTAAATTTGATCAGAATTAGCAGCGACATCTAGTTTTCAGAAGTAGAATTACGTCAGAACTCCATGAATAATCAAGATTGGAAACTTATTAGACCAGTAATAATTTATGCTTCCTTTCATAGGTAATTTGACATTGACAGTTCCTTTTACATATGTTTTGTATCATCTATTACTAATCTTTGGTATCATGTATTTATTGTTCTGAGGTATCATCGCTGTCATATGTCAAAATAAAAGTATTCTATTTTTCATGAAAAACATGCCAAAAATAAAGATTTTACAGGTAATTATGACATCAACTAAATGAGAAAAATCGGCTCTTTAATTTGATATAGGTTATGTGCAGTTTTAGACCAAAAATCTATTCCAGGTTTTAATCCCTTTTCACCCCTTTAGAGGTTGAATTTTGAAAAATCCCTTCTTAGTACACCCCTACGTACCAAGGTTTACCTACACTGAAAATTTCAAGTCTCTACGTCCAGCGGTTTAGGCTGTGCGTTGTCTGTCAGTCAGTCAGTCAGTCAGTCAGTCAGTCAGTCAGTCAGTCAGTCAGTCAGTCAGGACAAAGATTCTTATAATATAAGATAACTTACTAACATATTATGGATATTAATCTCACCTTTCTGAGAAATGCTTCGTTACAGGTCTGCGCAGTACCTTTCCAGTGATAGTGGCGGTATCTAACGTTTCCTAGTAATTTAGAGCCATGCAAAATGGACACTTCATAGACAATGCGGCGTATGTTGAGGACATCCGTTCGTCTCTTGTATTTGTTAAGCTTGCGCCTCCGCACTACTCGCTCGTCCGGCTCCGAGTACTCGCCCGTGCTCGTAAGACCTTCCTCCGCTGCCCAAGCACTTAACACGCTCTCTATAAAACTGAATAATTGTTGTACGTTCGGTTCTAATTTACTCGGTATGTACAAATAAGGCGAAACAGTTTTCTTCGGTATAACAATTGCTTTCTCTTCCGGTTCGTCTTCTGGTGGAGGGGCGACATCATGATAAGGGCAGTTATGAACTTTGTGATGGTGATGATGATGATGGTGATGCCTGGTTTTACGTTTCGTCTCCTTAGAAGTCGAACTGCCACCACCTTCACCTTTATCGACATTTTCTCCGCCACTGGAATGCGAATCTCCACTGCGTTCTCTGCGGGGCTGGGGCCGGCCGTTCGACGTCAGAGCTACGAGAGCTCCCGCCGCAAGGCAACAGTGGTGAGCTACGCAGCAGAAGCGCGGGTCCCCTTGTCGAAGGCCGGTCTGAGCTTTATGGCAAAATGATACATCGGGCACCCTCGCTCCCAAGGCTGCCAAGTGGGCACGATCAGCGCATACTTGCATCAGTAGATTCTCTCCAAAGTGAACGGTCTTGTGTCGGCGACGGCGCAGATGCATGACAGTACCGCTGCCGGCGAGGGAAGGAGGCGCCGAGACCGAGGCGGGCTTGGCACGAGGCTCGGCCGCGCGCGCACATCTAGGCGGCGGCGCTCGGTGCGTCTCCACCATCATTGGCGAGCAGCGGCGTCGGCGGCAGGCGCCCGGCCCGACCCACTCCTCACCACGCACCTGCCTGCATTTTCTGCCACCTCCTGCTTCTGCCTTGACACCACCTCCCTCAACTTCGTTATCGCTTTACACTTCGCATCGTTTACTTGGCAGTTTTATAATCATTTCTAATCAACAAGATAAATCACAAGTTTCTTGTAAAACCAGCACTATAATATTTAAACTAATGTGTCTTTGGTCACATTATTATTTCGGCACTTCAAGTCAATGAATGCATGATATTCCTACAAATGAAATACGGGAGGTTTAAATGTACAAAAATATGACTTTTCGCGAAAATAATCATATACATTTCAACGTTTTTTTTTTCAATGAATAAAAACAGAAGAGTTGGCGTTTGACGAAAATCGTAGCTTATTTAAACATGATTTACTTAATTAGTACTGTCTGTAGTCTGGCATTTATTTTGATAAAATAATTATTGCCTAAGACGTAGTACAAAAAGTAGGTACAAAAAACCTGTTCGTTATTGCCATCTTAACCTACTCCTCGCGTAATTTTTTTGGAATCAAGCATATTTTTTTGGAATATTCCTGCTATCTATTGGCCAGGTCTCTCAAAATTCCACTTAAACCTGTTAAACCGTTTCTTTTAAGTCGGTATTAAAAAAAATTAAACGGTACCTACATAGCTTTTCGCGGCGCGGCAGTGTCTGAAGTGGTTTGCCCTTTCTCAAGTGGGGGAACGCTAACAAGTCGTTACATTTTATTGTAACTGTTATTGAGAAGATACACAAGTTTTCTTCAATTTATCATCGCATTACCGGATTTTTGTCACATTCAATCTGTGCCAGGTTGAAATTATAATTTTTAAGACTGAAGTTACAAGAAAAGTAACCCGCTATTTGGCACAGTATCTGATTTTAGGAGCACAAAGACTTAATTTGCTTAAATTATCGCATACTAAGCTTTTCCTATTTTCAGGATCGTTATTATGTAAGGTTATAATATAATAAAAATGATTTGTTAGTTGGACATAGCTTCGCCGTGAGAAAAATGGAAAGATATCTCTTTTTTCTGTATAGTATTCGTAGAGCGTTTTAATTACGCTAATAGCCAGCAGGAACTTTTCCAAGTGAAGTAGGGCGTGACAAACCACAGCATAGCGACATCGCATTTGATACTCACGTGCCGAGACGTGTTTACGACAAATATAATTTTCATGTCGGGTAAACCATGTTTTATGAGACAGAAGCGCTCGTGGCGTAGCTTACTTAGGCGTTCATGATTGATCGTTAAAGTTAAGCAACGATATGCGCGGTCACAAATTGGGATGGGTGACCGCAAGTGGCATTACGAGCTGAGCGTTTCCGTGCTTCGGAGAGCACGTAAAACAGTCAGTCCTGGCTTTTAAGTCGTTAAGCCATGACGGAGACCTTCAGGCGGCCTAAAAACGCCGTCACTAGAATTGGCCACTAGCTCATACAAACATACATGAGACAGACTACTTGGAGTACCAGCACGAGACTTATACCATGTGACAGACCTAGGAACAGCCTGGTTTGCTGGAGATAATTATAAAAAAAGGGGGACCAAAAACCCGATCGAGAAAAAAACCGGTCAAGTGAGAGTCGAATCCGCACACGAAGGTTTCCGTACCATCGTACATGTACATAAATGTTTCTTGTATGAGGCCCCCTTTTATTATTTTTTATTATCGGTTGTTATAGCGGCAATAGAAATATACACTCTGTGAAAATTTAAACTCTCTACCTATTACAGTTCATGCGATACAGTCCGCACAGACGGACGGACGGACGGATGAACAGACAGACGGACGGATAGCGGTGACTTAGTAATAGGGTCCCGTTGACACCTTTTGGATACAGAACCCTAATAATTGAGGTCTCCTTCAATTGGTCTGGCAGCTTTAATACAATCGAGGAAAAAGGAATCGAAAATTTACCCCAGATTACCCCAGACCCCCACAGTGTTTTCTTTCTTCACATTGTGTCGGTCTGGAGGGATAGGGTTGGCTGTTGATGCATATTAGTCCAAAAGATAATATAACTGATGCGATGTTTACGAATTCATGTGAACAATGCCTATTATTAGTACCTAAAGATTATATCCATCAATTTATTTAAGTGGTTTTCGAAAATAGGACACACATCATATCCAAAACCTACTTCAAACCCTAAAAACTACCTCACAAGTTACTAACAATATTTTACACTATTCCAAAATTCAGCTGGTGCTCTTGGGTAAGTATTTTATTTATCCAATGTACCCTTCAATAAATGCTAATCGAAACTCGAGTCTCAAAAACGAATTTCCCAGCTAATTAACGAGTTACATCACATGAACACAATCTGGCTTGTCTCGAAGAAGCAAATGAAAACTATTGTTAGTTAAAACCAATTAATAACTTGGATGTTCATTACATAAGTTGTTGTGTATATTTACCTTCGAACATAGGTACCTATTGTTTATGGTATAGTTAAATCACCAAACTGTTAGTAGGTACGTATAAAATTTGTACGTAAGAGACAGAACATACAAGTAAGGAATTGTGAGAGAGACGCACCCTACTTTAGCATGTTGTGCATTATTATAAAGATGTTGATCGAGTGTATAGTACGGACATTAAGTTGATGATTTCGACTTAATAACAATACAACACAATGTATGTGGGTAAATAGCTTATTATCCTTTTAATCGATGAGTTAATTAGCAATGAATGAGTGCGGATGTTGCATCGAATGCAGAATTGACTAAGCAATTATAGATTCGAATGGGTCCGCAACTGCGTGGACGTTTCCATCAAATCCAAGCGCCCTGCATTGCGCCAAATTCCCATTGGTACCATTCTATTTGTTCTTTTAATTGAAACAACAACGGCAAGCGTGATCCGTCATCGATAATTCGAATTATTGCTCGTTCTATTAAAGCATATCCATATCCATGCATCATTTTCTAGGAAACACATCGTTTTATGGAATGTGAGCATAATATTATTTACATTTAAAACAGTACTGAGATTTAATTTCTTATTGAAGTTCAAAAACGTTGAAATGTTTTAAAGCATCAATTTGTAAAAGACCAATTCAAAACGAACAAATCAATTGTCCATACAAATAACAGAAACAAAATTCAATATTTTTGTACACTATAAACCTGTTCAATCATATAATCGTCGCTACAAGAGGCACACATCACTATTGCACATTATCGACGTTGAAAGTCAAACATCGGTCAACGACCTAACGGGTATCGACGCGCCGGCAATCGAATCACGGGCCGATTTGTTTAAGTTATTAAATAAATAAGTTTTTTGAATTACATAACCAGACACAGAACGCTCACTGAACCGATCTAACGCCCAGGAGGCCTCGCTGCGACTGACGGCAGCACGCGTCGACGGAGGGTGGTTGTGATCGTCGAAGTTCGCTATGAATCGGAATGAAACGATCGTAGCTCCTCGGGCGCTTTCGGAGCAAGTGCGCCTGCGGGCGGGCGGCGCCCGGCGAGCGGCGCCCGGCCGACAGCCTTCCTAACATTATAACAACGTACTCTTTACAATTACTTGGCATTTATTATCGCTTTTTTTAAATTGCGAATTACTTCTTTAAACTAAAAATAGAAATAAATTAAATGAAGCAAGAAACTATTTATTTGGTTCACAAATACTTATAAAAAAATTGATAAAATTACACAGTTCAAATAAAAAAATAATAATAAATTGTGAGCCAAAAAGGCAACTACTCAGCGTGTGCTGCAGGAGCCCGGAAGCAACTACAGCGCTGTTCTTCCGTGGCACCTTTCTTCAGAGCGCGTCACTGGCCAACACACACTCTTCATATCTTTTACAACTCGTAATATTATGTGTTTAAATGAAATTGTTATATTAGCCGAACTGTTTTTGTTCAGGTATTTATTCAAGTTAAAAATAATTAAAATAATCTTGGACTAATCTAAATCTAAAACACTAACAAGTTTCACCTGCTTGTGGTTTACCTTTACCTACCGCCCCACTGTTCTCTGCAACAAAGGCTTCCTTTCCCGTTCCACTCTTTGCGATTGCACTAAATTAAAAAGATACCCAGCCAGACATGAATAGAATTACTGATCTGGTGTCAGATAAGTTTTTTACTTAACATACATTTTTGTCATGCCTATGAATGACAGACAAGTAAATACGTACGTAGGTACCTAACATTATAACCTTACAAAAATACTTAATTTCAAATCATAATAATTGAGTTGAAGCACTTACAAAAAGCTTTTGTAAAAATTATGTCGGTATTTGAAGAGTTCAAGAAAGCAGCATTCAAGTAAGTTTTGCTCGGAGTCGGCATAATGTAATTAGTAACTACAGCACGGCAAAGCGTTATCGCGTCTGTCACGCTTCGCTTCTGAGTTTTCCCACTCAGAAAATATTCTTTCCGACTTCGTGTAACGATGAAAAAGTAAAAAGTCGTAAATGTAGGTATCTAACTATACATACGAGTAAATGCGGACAGAGCACTTGGGGTGAATGCACTTTAGGCGGTACTATTTACTTTGTGAGTACATTGGATTAGATCAGTAGGGCACGCCATGGGGCCTCATTGATTAATATTTTTCGTATTTTGTCTCGTCTGTGCCTTTGTGGTTTGTTAGCTGCCGCTCGTTGGGAGAACTTGTCGTCGTTCATCATTTTTAATAGTCGTTGTTTTCGTGATATAAATTCTGCTGATTTGGTACTGTACATATTTTACTTCAGGACAATTTATAGGAAATAATAGGACGTGGGGATGTATCGACGCGGAAAGTGTGCCTGTGGGGAATCGGGGACTACGAGATGTCGAAATCTCAGTGTTTGAAACCTTCTACCAAATTTCTTTCAACGCGTTATCACGCGTTCCAGTGAAATGTGATATAGTGTCGATATCAGATAACAGCGTAACTTTGTATCTCGTTTTTCGAATACCAATAATACTGGTCTTGTCTGATTTAAACAAATAAGGTTTTCGTTAAGGCTTTGTTATGGAGAAAATAAACGTTTTATGTGATTAAAATATGTTTATTAAAATTTTGATATCACTTAAAATAATATATCTTATATTACGATGAATAAAAAACTTGTTTTGTGTATTGACTTAGAAATCACTAAGTGAAGACAAATATTATATAAACCTATTCCTAATACTGTTTGTGGTGGAAATATTTGTTATAACTGGCCTTAGAGCCATGAAGAACAGATTATCAAGTATATTGTTTGTTTGGGATATTACGGCCTTTTATAGTAGGATTTGGATATTTTGTATGAGAAAGTTATTTATATGGAATGTCTGTACCAATTACACAATATCGACAAGGAGGCATCTTACTCGAACTCGCCTATCACGATATGGTAGTTTTACGTTTGTACAGGCTTCTGCAGGGTAATGATCTCAGTTATTTCACTAAATACCTAGTCTGGTTTGAGTTTAAAGCGCAAACGCCAAATTAATAATTCACCTAAACGATCTAACTAGTAACTGTTATCAAAATGTAAAACTCTATGAGTTACCAAAATGCAGTTTCCATTTCCAGAGCTTTATTATTTTATGTATTTTACAAGATTAATGCGTATACAAGTTTATTCCATTCCAGAGTGAAATAAACCTGATTACACTTTGCATACATTATATTGTGTAAATGCATGTAATGCTACGTGAATGAGTATTTATGTGTAAAAATTAAACGAGAGACAATTAAAATAGTGAACCTTTTTAATCAAGAGCATAAAACAGCAACGACTAAAACAGTGGTAAATTTCTCATGCCGCTTATTCAAAGTTTTCTACGAAGTGAGGCCATAAAATCTTTAAGAATAATCATGGAATAGTCCATAATTAAATAATGCTACGTTGTGAATACCGAGCCAAACGAAAACAACACTACTGGTTTTGTTTTCAGTAAGGAGAGTGAATAAAAATACCATTTTAGTCGAGCCTTTATTAGTACGAGTAGGTATATCGAATCGTACTGCCGATCAATCAATCGACAAACAAAATGTCATTAGCAAGCCACCCTCTGACCGGGCCGGACCTCGCCCCCACCCTCACGTTGACATGGCCCTACCATGACATGTGATCTGAATAATATTAATCAATCCAACGTAGCACGATAATAATAGCACGGTCATAAAATTCACATAAATCATTTAAGTAACTAACTAACCAGCAGTAGCTACGTAGCCAACAGGCAAAGTTAATGAATCGTAAATTATTATTATCGCTTCTCTGGCTGAACACCGAAATCAATTTAATTACACACTCGCCTTTTGAAATGCTCACGATATTGACATCAAAGGTGTGACTGAGCTTTTAAACGCTTAATAATTATGGTACAATTTTCAACTCCCGTCTTAATTGTTACGTTCTTGACATCATTCGTGAACTTAGGTAACATGAAATTGACATCTGTGTAAATTTATTTAAAATATTTTTATTTTTGTACATCTTCAGATTAGCCGTGTTTCAATACGTGTAATATAATTGAGCGGGCAATCGAGTTTGTTACATGGATAATATGGCGATGCGTGCGGGGCGCAAGCGCGAGGCTTAGACGTTGTTCCCGCACCCCTATGTAACCCCTCTGTCGCTCACCCGCACTTTTCACAGCACTGCACGTTTCTATGCGAGTGCCAGAACTTTGCCGCATCGTTGCGATGGACAGGACGGTTCTGACGTGCAATCACTGCTAACAAGGGCGAGTGGTCGCAACGGCAAAGTACGTGCTTCAAATGTAATATCAAAGGAACGAGATCGAAACTGGGCTCTTCTGACCGTACATTTTGCATGGCGCACCGAGCATTATTTTATTGATAAACACTACCATTGTTCTCCAGCCCGGGGCAAATTGGACGTTTTTGTAAAAGCTTGCCTTATTAAATTATTTTTCCATTTTCAAAGGACTTATTATTTTGTAGCTTTATGTAGGTACTTTAACCTTACATTTAATATTTACTGTTAAACAAAGTGTCTGAGCTTTATTGGCCGAGTGCTAGAAATGTGGCAATAGAACTTCATTGTCTGACCAAAACTACTCTGTAGGAAACAAAATCACAAGTATACTTAGGTAATAGTTTTAATATGTTCAAACAAAAATTATTTGGAGACTGCTTAGTTTACATTTTTTTATAATATATATTTGCTTACTCCATCATGAGGGATGTTTGAATAGAGCTTTTAAAAATATTAGGTTTCATAACAAGATTTGATAGAGGTATCAGTTTATATATAGATTTCAAGCTATGAGTATAATAATTTTTGTTATAATCGAATTTCGAGTTACTACTATATTTAAGACAGTTCGTTGGTAGTAATATGAAAGTTGGGTTCTATTATTACGACAAATGACACAATTGCAATGGCATAATTTATTTTTGTCTACCATTTGCTCTTTTTTTTGTGAAAACAATTTTGGCATAGTAATTTTTTTGGCTATGAAAATGGGTGATGTTGTCAAATTTTTGTTAGTGGTAATCGACTCATTTACTTACAAAGATCATTACATTGTATCGAAAGAAAAATCAGGACAGCAGAAGTTGGTCAAATTTAATAAAATGTTTTTGTACTATGACAATATTTTTTTAGTCTAGAATCTATCCTCGTGTATCTTGACCATTAAGGACAAATGTCCCGCGACAAGTGTAGCTAGAGATTATGACGGGCGACATTTGTCTCTTTAGGCTTATAACATAAACAGTAAAAAAAAGATAGGTACATAAGTAGGTACTTACTTTATATCTCTTATACTTTCTCCTGTCGTACATATTTGTTAGCAGTTTGTGTCAAGGGAAGAAAAACACTGTTTTTCTTTTACTTTTAATGACACAGGAAAGATAATGCTCGTCGAAGTTTACTTGTATACGGGATAGAATACTCTTGTTAGCACTGTTTTGTATGATTGATTGTATGGAAAGCCAGACGGCGGACTATATTGTCAGCAGTCTATTTTCAAGCGGTGATTATGCCTAATTTACTTAGGTATACGTTATTTTTTAAATAGACTTAGGTTTTTAAAGAACCTATTTTAGGTACGTTTTGCATATAAAATAATTTTTTGTTTTTCTATTTCTCTTACTTTGTACAACACACAGAATGACATATTAAGTTAGTCATTGATAAAAGTCGTATCCAAACCAATGGTTCCGTATTAATAGACAACACCTATTTGTTATGTAGAAGTGTGAGGTAGGTAAACTCTTTGAAATCGTGCAAAATCAGGCTATAAATATTGAATTCAATCATTCAATTGTATTATTCGGTACGTCTTACCTTAATGCAGATCATTCAATCAATGAGTTTTGTACTGCCACTTACCTGTAATAAACAAAATACTTCCATTAGGCGAATACATAAGTAGAACCTTCTCAATTCACAAAGGGCAAAAAAAACTTTGTTGCCGTGTTTCTTGCTGAGTAATCTGAGCATTTATTTTGTGAATTGAAACGTTTTAAGACATTTTCCTTGTAAATAATAAACTACACAAAACGTACTGTCGTTAATTGAGTGTGAAGAGTATTTGCCGTTCAATTTTCGACTAAGAGGAATGGTGTTAGTTTATAGCCGCCTCTAAAAGCTTTTGTTACGAACAGCCTTTTATTACCTACGATATATAACCTGTTTCAACGTATTACATGTTTCCTGAAGAAATATATCATGTCAAGCCGTTTTCTTAACAATTTGTACAGCCAGAAGAAGAAAAAACTTATATTTGTATAAAAAGTGGCTCCATAAAAAGTAGGGGTAGCTATTATTTATTTATCATCATCACACGCTGACTATATATCATAATAAAAGCACGAAACTCGTGCCACCGAGAGGATGAGGATACCTCACCGGGTATGGGGTAAGTAGTTATACGTGACTGTCGTACATTATTCCGCAGCTTTCGACAACTATCTTAATAGTTTTGGTTCACTATAAAATACCACGTAATTTATTTTGAGAAAAGTAAAATTTACTCTAGTCCTCTGTCATAACACGTTACAAGTACAAGACTAATTTATATTTGCAGGAATATTTGAAATATTTCGGTTGATGTATTTTACCCGTTTACAATTATTTCTCAATTAATATTATATAATAACCTTCAAGTAATCACTGAATTAAACACACATGCGATATCGACGGACGGACGAAGTCGCTCTTTATGAGTTACCCTTTTGGTGCACTAGTCGAATTTATAAAAATAATGTGTAGTGTCGTACCGCATCAACCAGGAAACACATGAAACGAAAGCGTAGTGAAAGAAGCGGGGATCAATAGAAACTCGACCCTGACACAATTTACAGTGGCCGTGCCTTCACTGCCGCTTGGCGGCCGCGTAAGAATAAACAGCCTTCACTATCGCATTAGGCATTGCAAAGGAAAGAGGGTGACTAGAAAACAAGTTACTTTCATCGAAGGCTGAGCCGGTGACGTTTTCAAACTATTTTAGGATACCTACTCTAAATGTCAGAGGAGGGTCTTATTTATAAATTCTATAGCTGATAGCCTATTTAAACGAGCTCGTTGGTCTATCTAGTATTATGTTGCTTTCCGGTCCTTAAATACATCTTAAATATTTAATTAGTCTAGCACCCTAGGGCTATCCAATAATTACCTACTTTTGAAGTTTTTTTCTTAAAGACCTTCATCAGAACCACCATTGAAAGATTTTTCATTGCGGGACTTCCTATAAATTAGTTCTGTTATAAGTTCATAAGATCAATAATTTGTGTTATATTTTTGACCTAACACTAGGTAATATAAAAATAAATCATAACTACTCCAAATAAAACATAATTATGAAACATGTTCAAGTCTGTCAAGTCAAAATTCAGAACTTAATGAATTTTTACTCAACTACGAACTTACGAATCGATATTTTAAATATCTAATTTGTGCTAGAGGTGCAATGAAACCTTGACGGAAATGTGACATTTAAAGTATCGATGTATTATTTTATACCTACTTCACTCTTGCGGGAATTGCCGCGAACCGTAAGTGGAAAGCCTATTAAAAAAAGAGTACAATTGTAGGTACATTCTCGATTCGCTCGAGAATGTGGAGCAGACTGATATTCTAAATATTATTCTCAAATACAGAAAAAGACATAAAGATTAACTTCTAATTTTTTTATCGATTTAGAGACGTAGTAATTTTAAAATTGAATTATAATAAATACGAACAGTAATTATTGACGAAATGTGTCACAAATTATTGCGAGGCTACTTTATATGAAACGAGTATTTATTTGCAAAACGTAATAAACATAAATTAATGAGATATAGTGACAACTTAATACCTAAGGGATCAAACTTAATTCTGAAACTTTGGAGACATTGTGTAGGTAACTAAATGTGAAACACCTGTTCAGATGTCAACATCATTTCCATAGACTAGACGTCAATGAACCGGTTCGCTCCTTAGTTCTCCCACGCAAATCTATTTTAGTTTTTCTGCCCTGGGTATACGAGTAGATGACTCTCAGGGAATAGACGTAAGTAAATGTTAAAAAACTGCCAAAATAAGACAAATTACAGTTTATACGATGTTTATCTAATGAATAGATTTTAATCGTTTGAATTTAGAAATTAAAATGTTATTCGTCGAAGGTACATACCTACATAAAGTACCTACTTAAAACAAAACAAAATCAACAATGTTTTAAATAAAATGCCACCTTTAACTTACCTTAAAAGTATGTGCGCTTTTTGATTTGATGGCCCCCATACAATGTTTTAGTGTATTATAATATTACTACTTCCACTTTCTTTTTCTACTTATGAAAAATATTCTAGCATTGTTTTTAAGATGATTTTTTACTGTTTACAACTATTTTCTAGTTAATAACAACCGAATAACATGTTCACTCTAAGAGTTTCATTAGAATTATTATAACATTGGCAGCTTTAGAAGATACAATAACAAGAAGAAATATCACAGGTGGATCAAGCGATATACAGGCAGGAACTCTACTAAGTAACACTTATTGTATCTAATTAACATTATTATTGTATATAATTATGGAAGATGAATGATTTCGATATGTCCATGTAATCAACAGTTCACAAGTTCATAGGCCCTAGAATTGACTTCACTTGCACTCGTAATAATATGTTATTAAAATATAGTAATTTCACAACAGTTTCAGTCAATCTAAAGCTTTAAAGAACAACCGTGAGTTTTATTCATTAACACATCGATACGTAGCGAGGACACGAATCTTCTTTGTCCGTGCACTTGACAGTAACAATTTCGTATTTACACAAACAAAACGCCTGAGTTTTCGATTTAAACTTCTCTTTCGCAACATTCGACACGTCTACGTGATGTCGTCGTATGTTTTTATCACTGGGATTGGCTTCTATCATTTATGTTTTCATTTAGAAGAAGTTAACCTCAAAATAATATTTTTAATGCTACGTTCAGGATACGATTGGTGGAGGTTGGGGGCGCGCACTGCGCCGCTTCGCGCGCAGACTCCGTCGAGCGCCGCCGAGCGCCTCCGAACACCCCGGCCTCCCTAGCTGGACCGCCATTATTCTGCTTCAATATTGTACTGCACATACATACCTAAACCTATAGTTGTAGGACAATAGCGAACACCTAGATGTAGGGTAAAGGTGTCAGCTTCACGAAGGATTTGTCATGTAGCTTCTACATTGATGTTCTTGGGTGGCAACACAAACCACGACTGGGATCCTAGCTAGTCATCTAGTGTTCTTAGAATTATTTTAGAACAACTTTTATCTTTGTTACAGGATTCCTGTACTGTAAGATGTATTTGTACTATTATCTACTTCTATCTAAAGTTTCTTTTCGAATTTTATTATCATTGCACATTAAGAAAAAAGGTGAGATGTTTGAAGACAACTGGTTTAGTCTAAACAATAAGCTCATACTCGTTGCAAAAATAGTAAATTGTAAAAAGGCTAAAATGGTTTTTAACATTCGTAAGTATTTGCTCTATGACCAAATGTACATTTATTTTACGTTGTAGATAATGAGGTAGTGTTGCTTACGGTGACCACCTCGTCTATAAATATCCTTATCCTATCACCGACGATAAAGTACACGACACACACGCATGGACCTATGAACAGATAAATTACTCTGCCACTGGGCTACAAAGCAATTTGCTTTTAGCGAGGATACCGAGTGAATTTGGTAAGTCAGGTATTATTGAGAGCAGCTTACTGGGTTCTCAATTAGATCTGTGATTCGATCGATACTTGATACCGAAGCCTGACTGAAGTGTGCCCTTATGCGCTTACACGCGATTACAAGGTTCATTACGCAAATCTGTTGATCTCAGATTTGCTTAAATTGAATAGCGTTTAGAACACATTGCTTTTTTTATTCTTATATAAAACTACCTTTTATATTGTTACTTTCTCATTTTTCATTAACTTCTCTGTGGACTGTGAGTAAGGAAAAAACGTAGAATGCGTCCAGCTGCTTCTTTCGCCAAGCATGTCGTCGAAATTAGCAAAAGTCGAATAAGAGATAGTATCCTCTCCAACATAATGGTCCATCTATATGTGTGACGGGCTGATCACCTGTCATCATGGTTCACCATATCCATCTTGGGACTTTAAATCAGGAGTAGCTGCAAGTTTTCTTATGATAACTTATTGTTCTGCCCACCCCATTAAGGATAAGGGCGTGATAATATACCTACTTATCTTTACATTGTTATCAGCTCCTTGCTCTTATCTCATTCTAGGTCTTATCAGCAAATAATGATTTTATATTTCAATATCCTCAACTGCGAGTATATGCCCGCAATGTCATAGATTTTGTAACCTAAATCATTTTTAGGGTTCCGTACCCGAAGAGGGCCAACGGGACCCTATTATTAAGCCACCGCTGAATTGTGAATTGTAGAATAACTACAGAAGCGTGATTTCTTGCCCGAGTTTTTTTATATTCGTTTATTTACATAACACAAAGTATTGTATTTTTACTTAACTACGGTGAAACAAAATGGAGGGTTATGATTATGAAAGATTGTCTCGCAAATGAATCACAGCTTTTATAAGTCTTAGATAAAATGAATTCATACCTTTTCATTACAAGCCAAAGGGTCAATGTGTTTGTAAGAGGGCCCAAGTTATTAAGTTTTCATCATCCGCAAGAACTTTTGGAGGGTAACGACTTTAAGCGTTTGTGCAAAATAACCGTAAATATATTATTTACTTCGTTATTTTGATTCGTCACTGCCTTGCGAAGTGTAATTCGACCCTCGGCTCAAGGGCCAAAGCTCAGTCAACTCATGCATCAATAAGGGTTGAGTTAGCTGCTCGCTGAATTTTAGCAAGGCTTTGTATATTATCGAGATATTTTGGTTTGACCTCCTTTAGTTACCGGACGTGATAGTCATTCTCAATTTCTATTATCTCTCAAAAGAAATTATATTCTAAAGATTTAAGGAGACATTTTATTTAGTTCAGAATTCCTTACAAATAAAAATCAATTTCATTGTTGTACATATTACTAATTGATGATACTAACCTCTCTTTATATACTAACTAATGGTTGATAACATAACAAAGGGAAGGGAAACTTTTTACCCGACTGCGAAGGAAGGTAATGTGTTTGGGTTGTTTGTATGTATGTGGATATGTGCATTTCTTTGGCTGAAGCTGTAGTCCAAACAGCTAGACGGATTTTGACAAATGAGGTGTCGTTGTGTATGTCTGGACGACGAGAGTGTCAAAGGCTATATAAAAATTCAAAAAATCTAACATGGCGACTGTAAGAAGTCAATTTCAATTTATTATTTTAGCTGCCTCTGTAGCTGAAACGGCTGGATGGATTTAGAAAAATTAGGTGTTGTCGGTTTTGTCTAGATAACGAGAGTGTCATAGGTACAGCCCTTGACACTTTTTTGACACTAAAGTGTAAAAACGCAACATAGCAGCTATAAGGAGCCATTTTCAATTTACGTTAGAAAACTAAACACGTAAGCTAAAATATGTACCACAAATTCATCACCATAGTCATCATCATCATGTATCACAAAATCAAATATGTCAGGCCTAAATTCTAGGCAGTCGGGTTTTAATGTTCTTTTTAATAAATACTTGTTGTTCATCTTTATCACATGGTTTCAGGTATGATCTGTTTGATATCTTTATTTCAAAACACACATATACCTAAGTACATCAAAATTCTAAAGCAATGAGATTTACACGTAGCTTACGAAACAGCTAGTAATCTCGCAAAGGTTCGGATTAAATCTTCTTAGTGCGGTAGAACGTACCATGTACGAGTGAAACTGGAGTAAAACGTCTGTTCCGCCTTGATTAGATTTCTAGCTAGATTAGGTTAATGAATAGCGTTAAAATAAATTCAAATTATAAAATATTGCAAAACGGTTCTATTTCCGTTGCGTATTTATAACTAGGTATCAAAAATGTACTGATAATGGTTTCACCCTTTGAGGTGGCGAAACAGGGTGCCTTCAATTTGCGCTGTCACTGACACAAACTGAGCTTATATAGCTTGTATGACTTTCAATAATAATGATACCTGCTAATATTTTGAGGGAAAACGTTTGGACATCTTATACGACATGACAGCTGCATAAAGACGATCATAGAAGGAAAGGTAGAAATAAAGTGAGGAAGAGGAAGACCAAGAATTAGTAATAATTAATAATATATCAGCCAGATAAAGGAGAAAGTTCCTGACATGTCATATTAAGAAGTAAAAGAAACCGCATTGGAGAGGGGAAAATGGAGGAAACTTCATTATTACACCGACAAGAAATAATATCTAAACTAATATTAATTTCTTACAATTTGCACGTTGAAATAATTATATGTAGTATCCTCTCCAAAATGGTGGACCATCTATATCGCAAGTTTTCTTATGTTTACTTGGGGCTCTGACCACCCTATTAGGGATATGGGCGTGGTGTATATATGTATGAAATGTATACTAGAGTAAAATTACGAATTAATAAGCTTGGACTTTGAGAATGTTTATTTGTGGTTGTGTTTGTGTGTGATGATCTCTAATCATTAAAGCCAGGTGGATACCTAAAAACATAAATTCGACTTGATATCGATATGACAGGCCCAAGGATCAAAGGTACGTGGGTGGGGCTTATTGTTATATTAAATAGCTTCGAGACTTACCTCACTGGAAGTCAGGTAGCAGATCCGTGAGTCGGTGCTGTCGATGGAGGCCTGCTGCACGATGCCGTAGCGCGACGACTCGCGGTCACTTGTGTATTCAGAGCGCACGCTGTCTTGCCGATCGAATGTGCCCCTACAAAACAACTTCGACTTATATTTACTTTAGAAATAAGAAATCTATTTTGATAGGATTTCAATTACAACTCCAATATTGATAGTGGTCTATAGTAGGCAGGATATTACGTAAATATTTAAACAGCTATTGAAACAGCTACCCCCTTCAATTGTTAGAGATTATTTTCGTATTTCACCCACTGAATTATTAAAAATAGATCTGTCAAGGGACATCAAAATCCGTCCGCTCCATTTAGGGTCGCGTCTGATAGACAGTCAGTAATGAGAACTTCATTTAGGCTCGGATTTCTCTGCCAATCCCTTTCGTTGACACGAACCGCAATGAACATTGATTTTCACGGCTCCGGATATTTAATTTATGAAGTTTAAAATAAAGCAACAAAGTTGTTACCTTTCTCAGTAAAGGAATGGTAATCAAATCAACAATGTTAGAGTTGTTCATTTGAGGTTCAAAAATCTATATACTTTTGTACATTCAATTAATGAATATTAACATTGATGTTATTCTGTTTCGTAAATAATAAATATTATAAATAATTATGTAACTATTATAAGTTCAGACAGATTTACATTCATCGTATATGTATATATAAAACAATAAGCATTTTTTTGCAATTGCTTATTAACCTAACCTAACTGCTGAAGCCACAAAACTGAAATTTGGAAAGTAGATTTCTTTTATGGCAAAACCATACCTAAAGTGGTGAAAAGGGGGTGAAAACGTATATACGTACGTAACGTACACATGGGTGGTGGGATTGGCTCCAAACTTGGTTAGCATACTTTAAATACCAAATTAATGGACACGTATTTCAAGGTTTTTCAAAATAACCCTCAAAAAGGGGTAAAATGAGGTGTCAAAATTTACACCACGCGCGTGTAAGCTAGTCAATAAATAAAAATTATCAAGTCTGCCATGGCAAAGCAAGTGATGGTGCTAGTCATGATAATGTAGAAAATGTACAATCTTATGCCGATCCTACTCGTAGAATAACAATATGGCGTCGGCTACACCTACCCACACAAGAGCTTAGAATCCCTTGTTGTGGGTTTCAAGAAACAAGAAATATACTTATATGAACATCTACGCTTAATAAATGCATCTAATTATTCCTTACGCTGTTAAGTTCCAAACACATAAATATGTTAGAATGTCTAAATGCATGATGTTTTACCTTTGCTCAAAACTGTCTGCTCTGTTGCTTCTATAACCGGAGTCGTTGAGGCTTCCCTCATGACGGAGGCTTGGCAGGGAGTCCCAAGGGGAGCGGCGCGGGCCGGGGGGCGGGGCGCCGCGCCACCCGTCTGAGTGCCGGTACCAGGCAGCTCGCGCAGACTCGCCGATGCATGATGCACAGCGGGATGCACTCACGAAACTGTATGACGTGTTTAAATAGTTTATCGCAAGGAACTTCACCACACAAGGGCACTGAAATATTTTCATTGTGCTCAACTATCAGACGTTTTAGATAATAATCGGAAAAAAATAGAAAAGTTAATAAATATATCACTCACAATAAAGTATGAGGGCGAGAATAGCTTATTCCCTTTGACTTTTAATCCCTAATACAATGTAAAATGAATATTTTCTTTCGTTTTGCCAATAAGAATTGAAATTAATTAGGCAAGTACCATACAAGCGTAAAGTACCTACAAAGGCATTCGGTCGTAGAGGCCGCGTAGAGCTTCGCGTAGCCCTTGATTTCGTAATTGTATCCAATATTAGTATTCCTAGTGGAATAATAAATCTTATCAAGTCTCGGTTTTATTAATATATAAAACATAATTACATTAGCAACGTTTTCGACTTTGTCGTAATTGTATATGAAATAATAACACACTACATTTTTGGGCTTTATTACTTTGGCTTGTGAGTTGATTAGTTTTATTTAATATATTATATTTGTGTATTACACCAACAATTAACATTTAAAAAATCAAAAAAGCACTGAAGCTAGGAAACTATTTATAGAGTATTTTCCTTATGTGACAAAACCACCAACTTAAAGAGATTTATCTCAATGCCATTCCGTTTATTCGTCCAAGGCCATTCCTAAAGGTATTCCTACTTTATTTATAGGAAACTCACAGACATCACAACAACAAAAAAAATTAACGCGTGGCTAAATCATCTCCAAATACGTTCTTTACCTTACGTTCTTTCTAAATCTTTACGTTTAAAAATACTCGTGTCTAGATTTTTAATGCCCAACTACAAAACGGTTGGTAATTGGTTCATAAATATGTACAAAAATCAATTGCTGTTCGTTTGTCTCGCTAAAACTCGAGAACGGCGGGGTCGATTTAGCTGAATTTGGTTTGGAAATGTTTGTTGTAGTCCAGGGAAGGTTTAAACGGTGAAAAAACATAGTACATGTAATGGATTAACATATAGGCTATATTTTATCCAGGTACCACGCGAGCGAAGCCGCGGGCGGCAGCTAGTTGGTTTATAAATTTTGTTTAAACTGGGTGCCACAGTACCTACCTAGTTATTTATTAAACATAACATATAAAACATAATTACATTAGCTACGTTTTCGACTTTATCGTAATTGTACATGAAATAATATTACGTATTATGATTTACTACACAACATTTTTAATCTTTATTACTTCGGCTTGTTAGTTGATTAGTTTTATATAATATATTATATTTTCGTCCATGTATTATAATGACAAAAAAACATTTAAAAAAATCAAAGCAGCACTGAAGCTAGGAAACTATTTATAGGGTATTTTCCTTATGTGACAAAACCACCCATTTAAAGAGATTTACCTCAATGCCATTCCTAAGGGTATTCTATTTTATTTATAGGAAACTTACAGACATTACAACAACAAAAAAATTTAACGCATGGCTAAATCATCTCCAAATATCTACTTTACGTTTAAAGATACTCGTGTCAGGATTTTTAATGTCCAACTAGAGAAGGGTTTGTAATTGGTTTATCATCAATTTTATATAAAACTTGGTGCCGCAGTATCTACCTAGTTATTTATTTTGCTCCAATATTTTGCCGATCCTGTGATCTTAATGTAAACAACGTGATTAAATTAAAATATTAAAATTCTCTTCGGGAACAGAAAATGTTTGAAAACCTTTAACTCCCTCTTGGATCCTATTTATGTGTAAGTTCCTAAAGAACCTAAAACTTAAATAATCAAGGAGGAAGAAGTTAAACAACTGTGTCAAATAGTTAGGGAGAAATACGCACTGCGGACAGACAGACGGATAATTAAGCTTTATTTATGATTAGAGTTATTTAGGTGACGATATTTTAAAGTGGAAAAGTAAAAAAGTAGTTGCACAAACGTGTATAAAATATCCACAAGCACGATACCCTCCAATTCTTCAAGCTCTCGAGATTGTTTTGATGATAATATCTAAGGCACGTCTAAAGGTTTCATTTGGCATATGCCTACGTTTTGCAAAACATAAGTACCTACCAATATCCATCTTAGAACTAAATCATAAGTGGCTGCAAGTTTTCTTACTGTCCACCCCATTAAGGATGCGGGCGTGATAATACGTATGTATGTTAAACTGCATAAGTAAAGTCAAATATAATTTTAACAAGTCTGAGCTAGTTTTATGAATGCGTTATAGACAGCTCGCGCGAGTTTCCATGAATCAGTAAATAAATAGCTCTTCCAACGATAAGCTAATTTGAAAAGAACGTTGGATTCCCCTCGAGAAATCCCATTGCTCCATGCCACATTAACTGAGTTTAAATCCATCACTCGTTTAAAGGTATAAAGCTTACAGAAGGCTCGAATTCAATGTTTGATATTGATCATTGGATTTGTATGTTGAACAAAGTTTTAAAGTAAACAAACCCTGTAATGCCTATACTAAGAAAATATTATATGATACAAAAGTTCGTGTTTTTTAAGGATTCCGTACCATAAAAGGAAATACAGAACTCTGTAAGGGTGTGAGTCCTACTACCACTTGTCCGGTTTTTATTTAAGTAGTTATGGTTTACTCATTGTAGTGATTACCGATTCAGTGGCTTTTACATTAAGTATCTTCCTCATAATTTTCGGACCACAAAGCCATAGCCTAATAATATAAATGTCCTCTATAGAAGTTAAAAGCATAAATCTGTAAGTAGTTAACAACATTTATATTTTAGTTCTATTTATAACTAACATACTTATACGAGTAAATGTCGGTACAAAAATATGCCGACATTTCTATGTATAAAAAATCTGTTTTCGACAAAATCACTAAGTACCTATAAAAGGTTATGAGTTTTTTCTCCGAAATTTTCCTTGAATCCAGCTCCTATACATTTTTTCGGAGGTATTTTTTATCAGGGAACATCGAAGATTTAATTATGTTTTGTTTAATAAGAGCACACCAAAAAATAGCGAATTTCTTGTGTTCTTAATAATTATTAAACATAACAACGACCTAATTATAATTAGAAAATAACGAAAAAAAATACATATAAAATATTCCACAATGTAACAGTATCATTTCTTTTTATATTCTGAATTTTTTAGCCTTTAAAGGTGACCTTATTCGTAATTAGGTAAACTAAGTCTGCGAGCGACAGTCCTAACCGTGCGTCACAAGAGATCGATATCCAAGATGGCATACCGCCCGCCTAGTAAACTTTCTCTGTAAACTAACAACACCCTTTTAAGTTTTGAAAACAAATATAGGTAGCACTTACACAACCTATTTTATATGATGTATTACAATGGGCAAGTTGGTGGGTAACCAACCCGAACTGTGAATAAGTACGTACGAATTATATAAATGTAACAAGTAAAACAAAAGCGTAACCAAAAGAGGCTTCCTAATCAAAACCAATTTTTGTTGAATTTTTGTTGAAACAGGGGAATGAATAAAGAGTTCAAATAATTTTAAACAACTTGAACGACGAGAACATAACATAAAAAATTAAAAAAAAAACTTTTGTACTTGAAAATTTATATAAAAGTTGGTCGCAAAGGACTTTATATACCTCTGAACACGTTATATCCATTACCTTTCCCGGTTTACATTGTTTTCTAAATTGTTTTCCTTAAAACCCAACTTTGGGAAATCGTTAACCGCCTCAGTTATATGGTTTCTTATTTGTTTCGTTCTTGATTAGGGAAAGTCCCATTTCGGATTATTGTTCGTGCAAAACGGGCTGAATTGATAATATTCTTCGTTTAGATTTGTGCGTCGTGTCATTGTGTTTTTTTTTTCTTAGAAGATATTACTGTCAATTCCTCGTTTTATAAAGGTCCAAAGGCTAATGGACTTTTTACAATGTGATTCGCCAGAACAGGATTAAACTTTAGTAGTTAAATTCATCGACAAAAACATTTGACACCCTGCAATATTTACATTAAATATTTTCTTATATTGCTCTCTAAACAATATGTTAGGCAAACTCCTGAAAAGGTACACATTTTTAGACACACACACACACACACATAGTGCGTAGGTACTCAGGAAGTCCTGAGATCAGGGCAAAAATTAGAGTATAATTTAAAGGAGAGGTTTCACAATTGTATAGAACCTAGACCTGGTCGGTGTACACTTGTACCTATAATAAATCTTTTTCCTATTGTCATTTTTTTATTATTTTGCTATATTTAATGCGTGTTCCTAAAATACCTTTCTCACGGAGGGCAACACAAAATATAAAACAACAATATGGCATAATAAACATAATTTGAATCTCAGAACAATAAATTGTTCTGAGATGTGAATAAAATGTTTTGACATCTGTCGACTTTCACAAGTATGTAAAATGCTTGGAAGAATAAATGTTCTGAGGTAAAATGGCTCTATTTTGTTTGCACAGAATCGAAAAGGTAATAAAGAAACTGTAAAAAATAAGTGACAGTGGCAGCTATGAACTATTTCACTGTCAGCCACCCAGGAACATTTAAACATTTTTCTGCAAATAATTATGCTTCAAATTAGAGTTGGAGCATTTTTTTGAAAATCACAGATTTTTTTGGTTTGTCTGGAGTACCTACGTAAACCAGGCCTACTATGAAACATCTGCTTTGTTACGTATTAACGTTAGTATTTTGTATTCGTTTAGTTCCATAATCATTTTACCTACACTCACATTACACACCACCTAATGATGGATAGAAGACCATTTATTAGCGGGATACCATAACGGGATATTTACCACGATTCGAAATTTCTTCTATGATCATGGCGCACGCAACTGTGCCGAAATATCGGAAATCTCAACAAAATTTGAATCATGGTGAATATCCCGTTATGAGTGCTAATACTTGTATTGTTTTTAAGTTATAACCATGATAGTATAAAGGGTTATATCGAAGACCGTTTAGTTCTTTTGCAAATCTGCCATCTATCGTCAGCTAAATGAACTCAAGCTTCCATGGGTTCAGCGTTTTAGAAGCTCCGAGACCCTCGAGTCACGAGATCTGTTAGGCAACAAACAATATTGTGCCTTTTTGTCAATGTATTTTGAAGTCAATTTAAAAGAGGGCGCTTTAATCTGTAATTTTTGTTTTTTTTACGTTTCTGAAATACTTTTCTGTTCAAAAATTGAAGCGATCTACGAATAAACCAGTTTCATTACTGTATACAAAGTTTTAGGTACCTAGGTACTTACCTGATTGCATCAGCGTTTTCTGGGATATTTTTTTATCATATTTATTTACCCATATTTTTAGGGTAAGAAATTTTTACACGCATTTATGATTTTTATGAAAATTATGTCTTACTGAAATGGTGTCTTACGGTTCGATTACATCTGTTATCGGCCGAAGTATAAATACCGATATAATAAACCGATCAAATCAGACGTGTGTTAAAAGAAGATAGTGGGTACACTACTACAATCGATATCGCGCATTCGATTCCATCGACATTTGATCGGCCGTTGACGTCCGATCATACATACTTCGGCCGATGTATTAGCCCTGCATTGACAGCTAGTTTTCAGGACTTACCTTGATTGATGGTCACTGAGATATCCTTGGTCTCTATCCCGAACTCGATCTCTGTAACAAGGTAGCACGTAGATAATCCTAATCCTAGGTGTCCTAGGCAATTTTAACATTATTATGGAATAAATCATTATAAAATTTAGAGGTCCATATATTTTACAAACCACGCTTCTGCTAATGGTTTGTAAATTACCATGAATCTATATAGGTAGGTAGGTATATACCTATGTTAGAACATGTTGTGTATTTGTACACAACATATTCTAACATTTAAATGAGTTTAGCCATTATACGGCAATAACAATAAGGGCTACGTAATAAAATATTAATAACTCTTTACTTATTTTATAGGTATACTTTATATACATAAAAGTATAAAAGGTGCTCTAAAATAAAAAAATAATAATAAATAGAACCTACTAAAATGATTGTAGGTACTTAAAGTTCTAAGCAATCCGTATTTGTAATTTAGATTGATAGGGTACCTACAATAAAACTCAGCGTGTTAATCACTAGATAAATATTTGCAGCAAGTTTTTTACAATGATGTATCCTACTGGCCTGAATAAACTTGGAGTGAAATTGGAGAAGTCACTCAGGGAGAATAGTCACTCGCAATTAGTCGAATGATCTTACATAAAAACAAGAAATAAAATAAAGGTTCATAGTCCGTGCTGCGGATAAGAAATGCTTACGAAGACGTGCGCCTCGAATTGAAACAATTGCTACTACAGCCACTAGTGGTGTCAAGTTCTTTCTAACTAGTTAGTGTGGTGAAAGTATTTAAAATGCACCTCTCGTGCGCTTAGGTACACAAAAAACATCGTGAGGAAACCGGCCTGTGTAGAAGCTAAAAGTTCGAAAACATGTCACCATTTGAGAGTACCTACTGGTACCTATTATAGGGAACATATATTTTTTGGAACAGATAAATCCATTGATACACGATTGGATTTGAACCCACGACCTTAGGATCAGAAGGCGGGGCAAAAAAGGCGAGACGAAAAGACTAAAAAATTACTGAACCTGAATTTAATTCCATGCTCGTTCAATTTATCGAGTAGGTACACATTGCGAATGAACGATGCTTGGAAAATATCCCATTGCAAGATCGATTCAGTAAAATAAATTCATTCAGAACTTTGGTTTTATTCCTTGTTCAGGCAATTTTATTCTCAGATGAAAAATGAAAAGGGAAAAGTGAATCGTCTGACATGTATTAATTTTAATTTAGGTGCTATCGGTTTGTACCTGGAATTATGGTCACTCAGGTAGCCTCGTTCCCGCTCCCTTTCACGTTCCCGCATCAACTCATTGCGATCACTGCGGCAAAATACGAAAAAAATAAAAAAACACAGTCACTGTTATTGAATATTGTTACAGAATTACTTCTGTTTTGTAAATAACTATGAATAAAACCGGTCAAGAGAATTCACGAAGTGAATTCGCACACGAAGAGTTCCGTAGACTATTGCACATGTGTGCAGTTCATAAAATGTTTCTTGAATACCACCTAATACAGATGGCAGCGCGTTCACTATTAAAATCAAGCAAAAAAAAATGCAAACTGAAACACTTTTCTTCTATAATTATTTTTGTAAAATCAGTCAGTTTTAGATTGTATGAAAAAGAAATACACAAAAAAATTTTGATTAGATTTTTTAGTTTATGGTATTAAGTTCAACTGCAAAATGCACTAGATGGCGTTAATTTAAATTAATGTAAAAATTACTTCATGTTTGAGCCAAACTAAACTAGATGGCAGCACAGGAAAAAAATTCACGCGCTGTCGTATTTTGGATTATTTTCATATTCATATTTACTTATTTGATACAAAAATGTAACACTGGAGAATGCATGTAGCATGAATTAATTAAGTTTTCTGAATACGAATTCCACGTTTCACTAAATGCCTAGTAATTAGATCACCATTCACCAGGGTGTCACAATTTTTTTATCGTTTTTTTTTTAATACGAATAATGGACTATGGAACAACACTGTGGTCATATTATTCTGCCAGTTCTTTTTTTTATGAAAAAAACCATCTTGTGAGTGGCAAATCTAGAGCTTCATTTTTATTCTACCAATGAGCATGGAATAATGAATCACTGGTAGTTTAAGTTTTGAGGTGCCAATTACTCAATAAGTACCTCTGTATTTTTTTTAATGTTCTTTCTAAATTGATTTGTAGTACTCATTTGTCTGACTACGTCCGAAAAGGGCAAACTGATTGTACTTTTTTACTATACCTAACAACTTATACTTTCAACAGTTAACAATAAATATTATTCTATTCTATAAAGATTATTCTATTCTAGTTTATAATGATGTAAAGAGACCTATCTGTTAATACAAACCTATAATACCCATCGCGATCAGACCTCGCACTGTGTTGTCGCTCCACGCCCAGACGATGTGGTAGAGGTAGCGTCGAAGACCGGCTTCCACCTCCACCAGAACATTGCGATGTTGTTCCTGTTAAAATAAATAATTTACATACCCACACCTAATTATCCCTCACAAGCCACAGAACTCATTACATTTAAAAGTTTCGAGGATATGATTTAAAAGTAATCCTTTACAGATTCTACTGAATAAACTATTTTTTGTAGTAGCTCTACACTGCTTACCCCCGAGTACTCAAACGCGACTCAGAGTTCAGCACGTCTCAAATCACGGTTTTTTGACAGTTTTTGATGAAAATCTGTCAAAAACTCGTCACTTGAGACGTGCTCAACTCTGAGATGCGTTTGAGTATTCGGGGGTTAATACCTAAAAGGTAACTTAAAATTTATTTGTGAAGAACAGAATGAGTTTATTGAAAACTTTTTTGTTCGTCTAACTTGTCATTTTAAAGTTGTGAGACCCAATAAACAAAATTATTCTGCAATAATATCGGGAGAAGGGTAGGTCGCTAAGTTTCAATCACAAAAGATAAATATAATATGAAGAAGACTTCAGATACTTGAGATAGGTACTACCATTGAGACTACCATGAGATACAATGCAGTTTAGGACAAGAAAAAATTAAAACATTCATAATAATCAAATATAGCGAATGTGTTTAATAATGGCAGTATCGAGAATTAGGCCACATTGTGAAGTTTTATAAAAAAAAAGTACAACTCATACTGGACCATCACATTAATTCCAATAAATGGGAGGTCATGGCGCCCAAACAATTTTTTTTCTTTATTGAAACATTTAGAGAGGTTTGTCATTTATCTCTTAAATATTTTACATATTAATTGCACTTTGGTTTAGTAATTTAGTAATAGCCTTATTGTTTACTAACTCCCTCTTTGACTACAAAAGGAAGCTCCCATTTTGGAAGAATGACAGATCATGCCAAACACAAATGAACACAAATGAACACAATAATATAAACATTGTAGTGTTTACATCAAACAAAATAAAATTATCAGTTTATATTGATGAGCTGTATCTAATACGGCATTACCATTCAGCAACTCTATTTAAAAATAAAATTTAGGCAACTTAAAACATCAAAAAGGTACCAAGGACATCAACACTGATTTAATATTATATTAAGTGGAAGCTTCACCTCTATCCCTTAACGCAGCTTCCTTTATAGAATGCCGCAAGGATTGTAGGATGGATTCTTGGGTCGGTCCTCAAAGAAAAAAACGGGTACATTAATATAAACTGCAAAAATGTTCAGTGTCGAATGTAGCAGCACTTAGTTAAGAATAAAATGAAGGTTTCCTGTAAAATGTTAATGAAATATGCTTCGACGGTGTTAGTTTATGTTCTGTAGCAGAAAAAATATTCCAAAGCTTGTAATGACTAGATTAAAATTCACTATTTATACTTTTTATGCTTTATATAAGAAAACAAGTTTTTAAAGTATTTACATGATACTTACTTCTTCGAGGTGGGTATGGGCTTCGCTGGTTAGATTGTTGCATATTGTCATTATATTCTGTGGAAGATAACATCAATCTATAGATTTATGCTTGCAATATTGAAATTATGCGATAAAAAATAATGAAATACTTGTATTTTAATTGAAATAAGTTTATCGCCTGAGGTACAACTTTGTTTTTTTTTGCACCACCTGTTCGACACTGTTACTTCTCTGCTGGACTGGGAGTAAAGAAAACACATAGAATGCGTCCAGTTGCTTCTCTCCCCGAGCATGTCGTAAAAGTCGACTAAGGGATAGTATCCTCCAACATGATGAGATACATAAGCAAGTATTCCCAAGGAGGGTTGACGGCTGGCAGGCGGCCGGTCATAAAACACCTTAGCCAAAACTCTTACAGCATGATCCAAGGTTCATGCTGTGCCAACCCCACATAGAGTGGGATAAGGGCAGGAAGATGATGATGACCTGTTCGATACTGTGACTTACATTACACATGTCATGCAAACTTTCCCGAAAGTACGTGATTACAACCCTACGAGCTAGCCGTACTCTAAAATTTTATTAGATTTCAGTTCCCGCCAGACAGTGGGCTCGATTCTACAGTGGCCGTAAACCTCCTAATTGATCTAGTGAGCGAAGCGAGAAAAGATCTCAGTGGCAACTCCGGTGAATTGGCGTTGTATGTTTGTGGTATTATTATGTCCTATATCCTAACGCGCAGGCTAGACAGAAAGGACGAGACGCATACGGGGCGGAGACATCGAAGTTCATTGCATTCTAAATCATCAAAATCGGTTTAGTAGTTACGGAGATACGTGGTAACAAACATTCACGAACACAAACTTTCGTTTTTAATATTAGTAGGCTGGCTTCCACGATTTGATTCCGCCAAGCGTTGTGAAAAAACATTTGACAATGACAGTTGACAAATCTAGGAGCCTTTTTTAATTTTGTCTATTATAAAATTATACTAGTAAGAAAATATTATTGATTTGTTTAAAAAGTGAAAAATAGTTTAAAATGTAATTCATGAATGAAAACGCATTAAGGTATTATGGTAAATAACATTTATTGAAAAAAAAACATGTTTCTATATTTCTCCCGAAAACGCTTCTCAGTACATAAAACCTACCAATTCTATGAAACTATTGCATTTAAATATAAGAAGTATCAACTGTAATTTTGATGCTCTGATAGTGTTGTTACATCGGATTAGATTAGACCTTGATGTCATAATACTCTCGGAGTGCTGGCTAAGTAAATGCCCCTACCTTCCAACCATACCTGGATTTAACTGCTATGCCTCTGACTTCAAGTCTCAAAACGAAGGTGTGGTGGCATTTGTTAGAGAATGCCTGTCCTGTAACGTCGAACCCGCTTTAATCGCTGACTCAAACTCACTTCTACTGAAATTTGACAATGGGATTGCTCTCTTAGCTATTTACCGTTCCCCATCTTATATCAATGCTGACAACTTTCTTAATAGCCTCGACAGTACCCTATCCAAATTGAATAACTTCCCTACCACAATTATTGTTGGTGACATTAACATCAATATTATCCCAAACTCAGGGAATCCAAACTCTGATGAGTATCTGAATCTGGTATCGTCTCACGCGATGCTCCCAGCACATGTCTTACCCACTCGTTTAAATAGCTGCCTTGATCATATTATCCTTAAATCACCTTACCCGGCCGTAACTTTGGTATTAAATTCCCTCATCACTGATCACGCTCCGATTCTATTCTCCATTAATACGTTTCCCGTACGCAGTTCCATTAGAATCCAATCGACCAAACTAGATTTAAATGCCATCGACAGAGAAATTGAAAAGGCAGATTTCTCTTCTGTTTTGCTATCAAATAACGCTAGCGAAGCTGCTGATGCCCTCGTTCACTTGCTTTCTAACATTATACTAAGGCACAGCCAGATCAAAAAGGTATCAAGTAAAAACCGAATATTAAAGCCCTGGATCACCACTGGTCTTTTGAGATGCATACGACATAGAGATCGGCTCTACCGCAAATTTAGTAAGAATAAAGAAAACCTAGTGCTCAAACTCACATTTACGCGTTATCGCAATTACTGTAATAATTTATTAAAAAAGGTGAAGCGCGATTATGAGCGTAACGAGCTTCAGAAGGCCAGAAACAATTCAAAGGCTACGTGGAATATTATCAAGAAAATGGCAAACCTTAATCGTAAGCAATCATCTTCAGAGGAGTACTAAAATTGTGTACTGACACTACTACATCTCTTAATGCAGTAAATAGTTTTTTCGCAAATATAGGTAAAGATTTGGCATCCAAAGTTCATAAAAACCCCTCTAAAACCCGCACCAAAAGCCCACCTTACTACTCTCCTCTAGACTCTATGGCTTTATTACCCACTGACAATATTGAAATAGAAACCATAATCATCAATCTCAAAAATAAATGTGCTCTCGGTTGGGATGGTATACCCACGTCAGTAATAAAAAATTCCAGAAATACCCTAATCCCTATCTTAACCTACCTTTATAATTTATGCATGTCACAAGGTATCTTCCCAATAGTCTTTAAGAAAGCACTGATACACCCGATTTATAAAGGAGGTGACAAAAACTGTGTCAATAACTATCGCCCAATTTCTGTTCTTACAGTGTTATCAAAAATATTTGAAAAAATTCTAAACAAGCGCCTTGTAAATTTTCTTTCTGATAAAAACATCCTGTCTGATAACCAATATGGCTTTCGAAGTTCCAGATCAACGGAAGACGCTGTAATTAAACTTACGTCGACTATAGCGCACAATTTTGACAAGAGTCTGAAAACAATAGGCATCTTCCTGGACTTAACTAAAGCCTTCGACACTGTGTCTGTCCCCCTCTTACTAGATAAACTTGCTGATATTGGTATTAGAGGTCATGTCAACAACCTCTTTAATAGCTACCTGTCCGATCGCCGACAAAAAGTTGTTATTAGTAATCAGTCTAGCCTTGAAGAGGAAATAAGCTTTGGTGTCCCGCAAGGAAGTGTTTTAGGGCCGACACTCTTTCTCGTTTATATTAATGAACTCTGTAACTTATATGTCCCTAATTGTAAGATTTTCACCTACGCAGATGACACCGCACTTTTAGTCTCTGGTCGAAGTTGGGTGGAAGCAAAAACTTTTGCTGAAACCGCTCTAAAATTAGTTCTTGAATGGCTCTCTCAAAACCTTCTAACCTTGAATACCAGTAAAACTAAATTTATTACCTTTTCCCCATCAATCAGAACACAACCTTCTTCAATATCACTTCATGTCCACTCATGTAGTGATACTATGAATTCATGTCACTGTCCCGTACTAAAAAATTCACAGAGCGTTAAATATCTGGGTGTCTGGCTTGATAAACATATGTCTTGGTCACCCCACATTGAGTGCACCGTCTCTAGAGTAAGAAAATTAATTTATATATTTAAAATCCTGCGAAATTGTGCTGACATTCAATGCCTAAAAATGATATATTACGCCCTCACTCAATCAGTATTGTCGTACTGCATCACTGCTTGGGGTGGCTCCACAAAAACCTCTATGATTAGACTAGAAAGAGCCCAAAGAGCCGTTTTGAAGGTCATGACCTCTAACCCAAGGCGTTTTTCTACGACCACCCTTTACTCGATCTGTGGTGTTTTATCAGTGCGGCAATTGTTCATACAGGCTACAATCCTACGTAAGCACTCTGAACTCTCCTATGACCCTAACAAGACCTCCGAAAAGCGACGCTCTGATAGAGTCTGTAAGATGGAGCCACGAAGAACTGTGGTTGCTAGTAGACACTTCAACTACCTAAGTCCTTCGTTATATAATAAAGTCAACCAGTTAATTAAAATTTATCCACTTTCCCTGTATATGTGTAAACTTAAATGCACAACCTGGCTCCAAACTCTTTCATACGAAGAAACAGAGTATCTGCTTAGTACACCAACATAAACTAGGCTTAGGTACTCCTAAAATTCTTTGAATATACACACACACACACACACTCTCTCTCTCTCTCTCTCTCTCTCACACACACACACACACACACACACACACACACACATACACATACACTCTCTCACACACACACACACACACACACACTACACACACACTCACACACTCTACACATGCACCCACATTCACAGTATTAAACTCTCCTTTTTTGCTCTTTTTTTTTTTATGTTTTTGTTTTTATTCTTAGATAAAATAAGTATTTTAGTTCATTCTTTGGAACACTGATCTTGTTCTGTTCTGGAGGCGGGCGTTGACTCTGCTACACAGTTTCTACTTTTGCAGTTGTCAACGTGCCATTTGTTTTAGGTACCTATAATGTTTTTGTTCCGAAATAAAAACTTTTGAATTTGAATTTGAATTTGATATTTATTACAGATTCCATTAATTAATTCGCTCACTTAGTTTTTTTTAGGCTGTTTAGGTGACGGACATGTAGAATATTGAGCTCAGTAAGTAATCTGATTTGAATTTGGAACATCTTAATTCAAATGAAAACTTTTATCAAAAACGTCAACGTAACACGCCCAGTGTTATAGCATTATACATTATTTTTTGTATTTTGCGATTATTACTAGACACGCATCATGGTTTCAAGTCTATCCCCGCCAGCAGATCAAAATAATAAAATAACTATACGTCAGCTAAACTGGATAAATAAAATTGTATGAATTTTATTTATGTAAACAAACCATCGCGTATTTTTCGTTATTATGGTAAATAAACCTCGCAAAATAAGTTTTCACACCTTAATTTAACTAAATGAAAAGGTAAATTTTACGTGTATCTCCAGATTGACTGAAGTATAGGTACGTAATTACATACTGGTTTTCTTGATTAAGTTTTACTTCACCGTTTTCAAAATCCGTTCACTCTGGGTGGGCGAGCTTACTCGTAAATCTCTCGCTGCACTCAGGATTCTAGTCATAACTCCCTCTAAGAATTCTTCGTTGCCCCGAAATTTAACATGGCGTCCGTTCATAAGACATTGGTTTACCCCTTGATTAAATAATCTACTATTGCGTATTAATGCGGTTTTTTTTTTATCTGAAATAGGTTTGCGTTTGACCACACTCTACCTGATGTTAAGTAACAGTGTGGTCTAAGATGAAGCACGCTTACCTAGAAGAAACCTATTGATTCTCGATATAAAGACACCCATATTATACTCTTCAGGAAATACAGACCCCGGCAGAGAGTTCCAGATTTTTGCAATGCGAAAACGAAATTAAAAGCATTTTCAACCATGTAAAACTCGTGTCACTGGTTCTTTCGAGCCAGTGTGGTGAAAGGGTTCAAAGTGCACCTCAGGGGCTCCTTTGGCGCAGAGTTTTGATATAATGCTAACATGCTCACCTAGGTCCTCCATGCTTTGACTGAGTAAAGCTTCGAAGGTGTGCAGACTATAACTCTCGGCGTCCATTCCTTTGGCCAGGGTATTCCTCAGATGCATCTCATACTCCAGCAGTAGTCTTGAGGTGGGCGAGCCGGGGGCAGGCGTGGCGCTCGACTGAGAAGCTTGGCGCGACAGGCATGGCTGCTGGCGATTACAGTACACATTTTATGGGTGTAGGTAGATAAGTAAAGTAGGTATCCACTCAAGCTTACGTAAGTTTTTTACCAAGTTGTTCTAGATCAGTAGTTCCCAAAGTGGTCCAGGTGGATCCCCAGGGGTCCACGAGAGACTCGACGGGGGTCTACGTTGGCGTGACAAAAAAATGGGGGTATTTTTCATTTATAAAACTCCCCATTCGTGGTTGGAACCCAGCCGCAACGCAAATTTTCATAGTTAGAGATCTAATATTCACATTTTTTGTCGAGTTTTGGGAATATGGTAGAAATGTAGCTGCGAAGGGCCCACCGGAACCAGCAAAATTTTAAAAATGGTTGATGAGAAAAAAGCCTGGGAACCTCTGTTTTAGATGTATCTTATTGTTGCGGCCTATAGCAATTGCCTCTTCTGTTGGTAATAGAAGACTTATGGTCTAGTGGTAGCGGCTCCGCCTTCCGATTAAAGGTCATGTGTTCAAATCCGGTCGTGTACCAATGGATTTTTCTGTTTGAAATATTTATGTGCGCTATACCAGTACTTTTAAACAGTGAAGGAAAACATCGTGACGATAGAACCTAGCAAGTCAAAAAAAATATGTGTAAAGTGCCTTTCACCACACTGGTTCAAAAGAATTAGTGACACGACTAGTAGCAGTAGTTTGTACTAGGAGTAGTCGAGGCGTCTTTATTAGTTCTCCGCTAAGCCTGAGCTTCTAAAAACTGAAGATAGTTATTGCGAGTCTCGTATCTCGTTAGTACTGAGGAATATCTTTACCAACCTTACCAACTTCTTTTTTTAACGTCAATTACTATTACTACCAATGAATTATTTTTTTCAAATACGTGTAATGTTTGAAAATTAAACTTTATTTATGGATTTCTGTCACGACAAGGTTTAAGTGCTAAACCTGGACTTACCTACTATATCTACGGGTCGAAACCATCAACCAAAAGTCCCATAGCAGTCAAGTCAACGATGTTTTTATTTCAAAGGACAACGTAGCACAACTAGGACTACGAGTTCTTTCGATTCTATACTCACGTCTATTTCCTTTATAGCTATTCTAAATACTGAGAACTGGCCACCTGACTTAACAGCTATTCTGAATACTGAGAACTGACCGCATAACTTTTCAGATATTCTAAATATTGAAAACTGACCGCATGATGGTGCGTCCTTGGATCCCTAGGATCCCTTGGGTCGCGGCGCTGGCACGGCTCCTGATCCGAGTTGCCGTTTGAAGACGAAGGAGTAGTCGCGTAGCATTGGTTGTCGAACATCACGTTGTCAGACGGAGGCGATAGGTCTCGCTCTCCTCCTCCTAGTTCCAAGTATAGGCCTCGGCCGGGGTAGCCGCTAGGCGCTGCGCCGACACCAACACCACGCCTGAAATGAGTGAAGTGTTAGTGTAGTTAATTTTACCATCCAGTGTTTGTTTCGGTCATTGGTTGGCATCTCCAAAGTTAATCTCTTTTTTGAATTGTCATGAATCGGCTATTGTGCTGGCTAGCAGGCTGCTGTTCAAAACGTTTTTATTTCAAAGAAGATGATCTGGATCCATTCGAACCAAATCTCTAGGATTGGAAAATGAAGAGGCAGACCTTTGCTCAGGACTCAGGAGCGGGCACTATAGGTTATTGATTTTTGACCTTGCTGTTGCAGCAGTCTATTAAAGTCTAGGTTGCTTACCGTTGCGAGCTCTGTCGACTGCTGTTATTATTGACGACGTGCGAGTAGTGACTGTGCTGGGTCGCCATATGTTGCGGATGTCGGCTATGGGCGCCGCAGGACGGTGGGCAAGGCCCGTTGCCACCGTACCGCCGACGACCCATCTCCGGCGACGTCACAGGACTCTCCGTCGAGGGCATTGGCTTTAGCATGCGCTTGAGGGTGCTTGAATCTGTTGACAGGACAATACAGTTGGATGTCTGCATTTCTATGAAACCTACGATTGAGAAATACTCGTATGAGTGAAAGAAAAGTGGTATGAGTGAAAATGTTATTTCAGACAGTTTGACGTCTTCGGTGCCATGGCGGGTGTGTGCCTGCCTGAGATCCAAGAGATGTAAGAGATGCCGGGTACGATTCACGGTGCAGGAGAAATGTTTGCATGTTCTGCAAATATTTTTTTCAGGTCTGGGTGTTGTGGTATTATGGCACTCATAGGTAAGCTAAATAATAATTTACCCATATTCATATCTTCTGTGCTCTTGGACTTGGTTCGACGGGAGCCTGACGTGTTATTGTTGATCACGTTGTGATGATGAGCGGTATGCCTGTCCGACTCACGACCCTGGAAATGTATATTATTGAACTTAGTACACTTTACTATTACTGCCTACAAAAAACAATAGGTACTCAAAATTATTCCCCAGTTTGGGTACCTGGAGAAGAATCGAGCACCTATTGTTTTTGGAGCAGCGTTTTTTAAAAGTTTAACAATATAATATTCATGTATAATAAAATAATGGTATCATACTTTTTTGCTGGACTGGGAGTAAAGAAAAAACATAGAATGCGTCCAGCTGCTTCTCTCCCCGAGCATGTCGTAAAAGTCGACTAAGGAGTAGTACGCTCTTTGTCATGATGGACCTAGATATATGGGCGATGGACTGATCAGTGATCACCTGTCACCATAGTTCCCCATATCCATCTTGGGACTGTTGGGAAACAGGAGTGACTGCAAGTTTTCTTATGATTACTCGTGGCTGTGACCACCCCGCAAGGGATACGGGCATGATAATATGTATGTTTTGCACAATTTTAGCATAATAGTCGACTATTATAACGCCTCTGAATTGGGAAAAATATACAAACAAGACGAAACTATAAACATTATGTAGGCATTTATTTCAGGGACTTCAGAACCCTACAGGAAGAAAATTTAGCCTACACTAACATCCCGTTAGTGTAGGCGTATGTAAAAGTGACTTCTGTCACTGTAATGATCGTCCATTATAGGTAGATGTAAGAAGCTCTAGTATAAAAACCCAAAAAAATATAGGTTAGACTTATTTAGGTTAGGATTTTGGGTAATTATGTAGAACACGACACTTAAGTGTTACGTATAGTCTATTTCAGCTAGTATGGGTGGGGTGGACTAACATGGAGCGTGACAGCTGTCAGATCAGTCCTCATTTTATCTATTGTATCTTTTTCGCCTATTTATTATTCTGCTACCTTTCTAGCTGTCACCTTCCTAAATGTAAAATACTTTAGTTATGGTTTACCGAATCATTTCCATCTCCATAGTCGACACTCTTGCCGTGCTGCAGATTCTCCTTCCCAGGCCTCGTGGAGGTGGATGAGGATTTGGAAGAGGTGAGCGTCCCGCCCGCCTGCACACCTTCTGACTTTAAGTCCTGACTGTGCTGGCTCGCCGATCCCGTGCCACTGGTCTGGCTATCTTCGTTGGTCTGAAATTGGGGTTCCTTATAGTTTACACTACTTCTTCTACTGTATTACTAGGTGACTCGTTTTTTTGGAACCAATGTGGTGAAAGGATTCTAAGTGCGCTTCAAAGAGGTTCCTTTCGTGTACTTAACGCATGTTTCCTATTTTTTTAGGTTCTATGACATGCCGGTTTCCTCACGATGTTTTCCTTCGGTTTGAGAGTTCTGGTAAAGTTTTTATCAAATATCTTACGCTAGTGCTATGTGTGCCGACAGAGGCGGTGACAGTCTTGGGTGCAGTGGAAGTGTTCGTCGTCATTGTGGAAGTCTCCTGCGACTTCGGAGGTCTAGTGGGAGGCTGAGATTCAGCTTGACGAGCCGCCGCTGAAAATTATAAACACACTATTATGTAAGTTTTACCCACGTGAGTAAAGTAACCTTGTTATTTCTTTGTATTATTTTCTAATCGTGTCTATAAAAAGAAAAAAATGGACCTATAGATAGGTACTTCTTGTTTTGAACTTTTTCCTATAAATATTTGCAATTTTATGCAACATGTTGCTAGTTTGCACACGATTTCATCATTATGAGGGAGAAGAAAATGTGTCTCCAAAAACTCTTCTTTTCTTGTATCATTCACTCACGTTTCGGTGGTGGCTGATGCGCTGGCTGGGAGCTAGAGACGTTGTCGTAGAGTGACGTGGAAGAGGTGGCAGCAGCGACCTTCTCTGAGCGAGTGGTGGTGCCGGCAGCTGCGGC
This sequence comes from Scotopteryx bipunctaria, assembly GCA_949320045.1. Classification (NCBI taxonomy): domain Eukaryota; kingdom Metazoa; phylum Arthropoda; class Insecta; order Lepidoptera; family Geometridae; genus Scotopteryx; species Scotopteryx bipunctaria. The sequence continues at coordinate 7,462,720 of OX439445.1, read as the reverse complement.
TGCGTCCGTCTCAATAGCGCGGGTTGTTGTCCGCGGCAGGGTCGATGAACCTGTAAGAAAATATTATTGTTTCAGAAGATAGGCACCACCAATAGTTTCTCATATTTATGGTGTCCAAAATGCTTTTTTTCCGGCTAAGCGTCTTTTGTTTTTCTGCAGCACGTATCCCCGAATACTCAAACGCATCTCAGAGTCGAGCACGTCATAAGTGACGAGTTTTTGACACATTTTCATCAAAAACTATCAAAAAAACCGTGACTTGAGACGTGCTCAACTCTGAGTCATGTTTGAGTATTCGGGGGTTATGACCCTATTTCATAAGTTTGTAAAAACTTTGTTACAATACGTATGGGGAGATGTGAAAACGGGCCTTTTAATTCATTTTCATCGAATAAACTTTTTGTAAATAGTGTGTTACGGTCAAAATGTCAGGTGTGTAAATTGAGATCTATCGGGCTGACATGAAATTTAAAGCGGCTTAAATTCCTGCAAGCTCGGTTTTCTCTTGTCAAAGATACCTAGGGTTTCTGAAACAAAATATTCATAGCAAAACTTACGATATCGTGGATCTTGGTTAGCTCTTAATCTCGCGTATTGTTCCTGAGTCATGCACGTGCATTGCGCTTCCCGTCCATACGTCAGGCTGTAGAGTGAGAAAGTCCGTTATAAGTATTCATTTACAATATTTTGCAACATCAGCTTTTAAAAGAGTTGATATCAAACTTGGTAAAGTTCTCAATTAAACAACATACTAAGTTATTCTGTTATAATTTTGTGTGCTGAATTTGCCAAATGAAGTCGATGTGACCTAGTAAACTTTGGCTCACAAAGATCTTGGGGTGTGTCAAGTCATAGTATAGACTGCGCATTTTCTGACAAATATAAAGGTATTACTAGCCTCCACCCACGACCCCGCTCTCGTGTATACTTAGGTAGGTATTTCAGGATAAAACTAATTTCAACCTAATCTTTTCAGCTGTTATTAATATCAGTGTATTTATGTTTACCTGGACCGGTTGGGGCTAGCTGGCGTGGAGACTGGTTTCCTCTTGGCCTTGAACTTCTGCTTATTCCCCGGTGGTTCCAGCTTTAGGCTGTAGCTCGACGAAGCCTTACGTGAGAATTTGAATGATGGTGACTAAAATCACAAAATGATTGATGAATGATTTTGGGTGGCTCGATTAATATATTATGAAGCTTAAGTGCATTAATCAGAAAAAATAAATAAATAAATAACACCCAACAATCACATAGTCCTGACCCCACACTAGGATTCCCCGTGTCGTGGGTATCAGAAACTACGAGTACTATGGTACCAGTAAAGAGTGTTGTGGTTCTTTAGTTAGATTCTTAGCATCTTATATAAAACTGATAAAACCGAGGAAATACTCACTCTTTGTAATTAAATAATGAAGTTGTTTATTTCCTTGATAAGTGAAGTAGCATAAGTACTAGTCTCCTTGACGACCGCCACACCATTATAAATCTCAGTAATCGATTTTAACTGAGTTTTTGCTAAATACGTCCTGCTTAAAAGCCTCCGTCTCTTCGAAGACCTCTGCTAATGTCATCAACTAACACATGGATTGATGGAAAAGAGTTTGATTGCCTTACCAAAGGTTTGTAACTTACGCAGCACTCTCTGAACTGCTTAGCGTCGATGGGCGAGGTGAAATTCAACCCCCAAGTGTCGTTGGTCATCGGGTCTTTCCAGTAGATGAAGCATTCTGATGCTTGGCCTATACGAGTTCCTGTAAAATACAAGAGAAATCAGTCTCTCGAGTGATCTTAACAATAACTTTCATTTATTTTTATACTATTTGGTGTTGAAATTACAATACATAAAGTTTCGAATACAATTTGTACTTGAAATACGTAGGTACGTGATAATTAGGCTAGTTTTAAAAGAGACATAGAATCAAACAAATAGTATTTTCATTTAATGTTTAACCTATTTTTTCATATTACTAGAATCTTCATAATGTATTGGTCGTTGCATCAGAAATTCGGCTAACTGCTTCTACTGGTGTATAAATTTAAAACTAGGTCACTGTGTCTACTGGCATATCTAGGGAATGGCGCTCATAAAAGTTGTATGGGTAGGGTACGTATACAAAATGTGATCATAAAAATGTTACAAATATTAGGCGATTATAGAAATAAAATGAGCAAAACCAATGAAATGTTAATAAATAAACAAATTTTTTTCAAAGGTATATTTTAATATGACTGTGCACAGATTCTTTGGTCTCTTGGCATGTAATAATAAAATAAAAACTGGTCAAAAGAGAGTCGGATTCGCCTTTATTTTATTTATATTATTTTTTAATAAAGCGGCAATAGAAATACACACTCTGTGAAAATTTCAACTCTATTACGGTTCATGAGATACAGCCCGCTGACAGACGGACGAACGGACGGACGGACAGTCGAGGCTTAGTAATAGGGTCCCCTTGGCACACTTCTGATATGGAACAATAAATCATATACGTAATATAACCATATTACGGAATTCTGAAGTGCAAAAGAAAACGCCATGCCCATCTGTTTATTTGCCTGATTTTTTTTTTGTATAGCCAATCACTTGTGTTGGTAGAATTATTAGAAACAATATGAGGACCAACTATTTTTGATACCTACAAAGATCTGTTTCATAAATGAAACTTTGGTGTAGTATTTTTTGTTTCAGTTCAGTGTGAGCTTGGCCATTCAGGTATACACGTGAGTAGAAGAAATTGGTAGGGATTTTAGAATATCTATGTAGAAACGTTTATAAAATTTCGTATTTCTTTTTTATAAACTTTGAACTGATTTTGAGCCTGGAAGGCGCTAGTGACATAACACTGACCTGGTTGTATCAGCCTCACGTCAAGTATCTTGTCCACCTGCGAGTTATAGGCGGTGATGTGGAACACGCATTCGGGCGAGTCCTGGATGCAGGTGATGTTCACGGGAACCAGGTCTTCGGATACCTGCTGCCACTTCACGGTGCCGGCGCCACTGGCTGATACATGGAACACCTCTGCCCATAATCTGTGGAAAATACAAGTTTTGCCATAACATAAACTTTTTCGTAATTTCTTGTGTCAGCTATCTAGAAGTTCAATATTTAAAGCATTTTAAATTAATTAATTAATTAAATTGAAATCACATTTAAAACATCCTCAATTGCAATTCTCACTAACTGTAACTCTTTATGCATTGTCATAAAATTGACATAGTCTCTTCATCCATTATTATAAACACACATCCTCATTTGTTTGACAGATAAACCAAAACCTTCTCGATCTAGTTCCAATTTCAAACTAATAGAAAAAGTATGGCGAAAAGTCTAACAAAATATTGGATTGTAAAGATACTATGAGTATACTTTTAAAGATTCAAGTATTTTGTTGAAAGAAAGCCCATGTGAGCATATTAGTTGTTATTAAAATTAGATTAGATCGTCTACACCTGTTTCTTGATTTTTGATAGTAGATACTTATTAATTTTGTTTTATTTATACTCGGAATTGCAGACAGTTATCGCGAATTACACGGTATCACCTCATCTGCACCACCAACAGCCTCAACACCATCGAGGATACTGGAACACTGATGCCAACATCCCAAAGTCCTTCTTCAGAATTTCAAGGAGTTGGGCTGTCTGCGGGAATGTTAGCAGGGGGATAGTGCACAATAAACCGCACAGCGGGACGTCAGGGTAGTTCCTTGTTCCCCCACCATTAATTAGAATTAGGGCTGGCACATCTCGTACCTACTTTGACGGACTTTTGACGTGTCATTCTTATCATTTACTTTTTTTTCTTTTATCTTAACCGATAGTAGGTAGGTTGCATCTACTACAACAGTGGTCTAACTAGTATATTGCTTATTCTGAGGTACACATTAAACAAATAAAAATATATTGCCTGTAAATAGTTAATTAATATCTGCCGTAGTGTAGTACCGCAGTACTTTATTTGCAATATCCATCCATGTTTTTGATTAGTCTATTACATATTCTAGCAGGCCAATGATATTCCCTACCTAGTTTGAAACTTATTACAAACAAATGCAATCTCTAACTGCAGTATACTCCTTCATTATGTCCTGGGAGGTTGCCAACTTACAATCGGCAGCATTAAACGGGGACTGCTAACTGAACGTTAATCTCCTTTTGTGATCCCGTGCTATTTAGTGGCAGGATAAGCTGAAACTTCCACTCCGTGAGAAACTGTGATAAAACCTCATTATAATACTCTCATTAGTTACACGAGTATTAGTCTAACAAATCTGTCTTCAGGTGAAACCATAGTGAAATACAGTACCTACCCTAAAAATGAAATAAATATTTTTCATAGTTGAAGTCTTTTTTTCGGAAAATTCTAGACTCATAGCAGCAAGCACAACTCTTTAATTTTAGTGATTCTTCCTAACACTTAATTGGTAGAAGTGATTTTATTTCCTACATTGCTCTTTGCTCTTTACGTTGCTCTAATTACTTATCCCGCAGCCAACTGTGCCCTAGACTTCGAATTCTCCAAATCAAATGCAGCTTAGGTCGAGAACTCTGTATCAAATAAGCCAATTTAAGCTCAGGATAAGGTATACGAAGGTTACAAAGTGTGTCACACATCCATTAGCAGGTGTATCGAAGTGACTCGATCTAAATTCACTAGCAAACTGAAGTGAACTGCGATGCAACTAACTTTTAACGATGTTTTCGTATGTGTAACGGTTGCACAAGCTTTCACCCACCGTATGTTTAACTTTATCGATGGTGTATACATTTTCTAAAAGTGTTACACTGCGGTTTGGTGATAGAGCGAATGTGTTTACTTTTAACATTAAAACCAGTTCAGGCTCATGGTAAACATCATAATTATAACGGACGTCTTTGTTACAGATTGATTTTTTATGAGTTCTTTCAGTTTGTAAGGAAGTATTTTATACGGTATTTCCAGCTTCCTAGCCAATAAATAATAAATAAAAATTGAAAAATCCTTAGGTAAATAAAATCTAACAAACGAAAGAATATAAAGTCTCACTTCTTACCAGGTAAGCACTGTTCCAATCTTCTGTCATTCATCATTCATCCTTCTTGGTCACGTTCTTTTAGGATTAATTATGTAAATGTGACCTTGGAAACCTCCATATTGCCGAAGATAAGGAATTACCACGCTATCTCATGACTTACCTTTCCGCCGTCTCATGATAGCATGCACTATATCAGACTAGCACTGAAGTCTGTGCCTTTAGTATTACCTTAGTAAATGGCCATCACGTCGGCGCGAGTTCTGCCACGGGCTGTCTTCATAGCGATACGCCTTGCGGAGGATGGGCGCGCAGGAGCACGATAGCTTATTGCCCATCGTGCGCGAGCCGCAATCGGCGCACTGCACTATGCCGCCTGCAAAAAAATAGCATGTTACGTTTGTACAAAATAACTCCTTCATCATTTTGTTTGAATAAAATCTTAAGCTCCTGTATTTGCAATTGTACCCAAGCCTTTTTTTACCATCTATAGAAGACTAGCTTTCGCCCGCAGCTTCGCTCGCGTGATATCTGGACATAAAGTAGCCTATATGTTATTCCAGCACACATACTATGTATATTCCAAGTTTCGTTCAAATCCGTCCAGCCGTTACGGCGTGATTGAGGCACAAACATACATCGTCACATCCACACATCCATACATCCTCACATTCTCACAAACTTTCGCAGCTATAATATTAGTAGGATGATGTATACAGCGTCAGAAGGCAACTTTTACTAACTCACTAACGGGACGCTGTAGTGCCCGGGACTAATTAAAGTGGAGTAGGCTTGCCCAGAACCTATTCCATCCTCTCAGCTTAGTCGGCCTTGTCCACAGGAAAGACACGTTCAATACGTGCGGAGCTGACTAAGCCGCGGGTTTCCTCACGATGTTTTCCTTCACCGTTTGAGAGTACCGGTATAGTTACACATTTTCTCTGAATTACTCCCAATTTCGTAAAAGAGCATCAGTAAGCGTACTATATAGATTCCGATTGTTGAGAAGTTTCAACACACCTTGAAAAATACACGAGTAACAAGAAAGAAGTGTACAAAGTTGAAACTTACCCGCGGTCCCGTGATGTCACCAGGTGCCATCGGTGCGCGTCAGAGAATGTCCGCGGTTGAGACTCTGCGACCGCTGTGTGCCGTGTCGGTACTGGTGTTTCGCTACGCCATGCTGTGTAAAACGCACACACTTTATAACCTAGCTCATAATGATAAAATACAAAATGAAACACAAGTATTTAAACATCATTTTAAAATCACAGTTTAAGAACGGGATGTAGGGACAGTTTTATATAAGCTTTTATCTTGATATTTTATGCGACATTTTGAAGATATGAAATGATTGACAGTGCATGAAAAAGCATGCAATAAGCTGGTGTTTGTGCATAAATACCTACAACAAACGATTACAGGTGTAAATACAATTGAGACAAATAATTTTACTTCGTAAGTACCTACATAATTTATTTGTGGGTAGTTTGAAATTCAGTTAAGCGTGATTTGTCACATAGAATAGGTAAATATTTAATCTTAAAAACAATAGAGTGCAAACAACTACCTAATTTATAAAGTGCATCAAACACATCTCGGTTCGATCGATATCAATAAGATCTTACCACATTTTACGCAAATATATATTTTATTTTAAATTATTTGACTACGAACAGTAAAGATACGTTTTGATTTGTATAATTCAATTTTGTTTCTAGCATTATATTTGTGGCTTGCTAGAAAAATACGAATTCGTATACATGACTCATATCAAGTCTTTCCTACTTTGGCACACCTAAGAGTTCAATTTAAATGTCAATTTACACGCATGGTCCATCTATGCACATCTATTTTACACCTACTCGTAAGCTGCTAACTAATTATTTACCACAACACGAAGATAATAGGTACTCAAGTCCAAAATATTTTCATGCCTGTCAAGGATATTGAATGGTATTTAAGAATATGTTATTTGATTAAATTCCTTTTAATTCATAGCTTTCAGAAGTTAATGGTTTTGTAAAGTATATGGTAACTGGCTAGCAACTGCGAGCGGCACAAGGATCAATCAAGTATTGACTCGTGTCATACTTCGTAGGTATTTGACCTTGACACTAAATTCGTATTAAATAATTAAGTACCTAAGGGTAAACGAAATAAAATGTACCCTAGGTTCTTACTACGTGGTAGAGTAACTCGTCTACTGACTGATAACCCCACAAACGCATAACTGTACCTTCATACCATACTACCTACCATATTGAACATTGTTAGCATAATACTTCTAAATCAAGCTAGGTACCTAAGTTGAACGATAATCGAACATGATTTTGTCATATACAGTTACTGGGTTTAAATTGGCAAAGTATTGGAGACATATTGAAGGTATCAGACCCGACTCTATCCTATCAAATATCAATTAAAATTGAGCGGCACATTTCGATCCCGTCGGCCGACAGCGCCTTCAATCATGTTAGATTAGTTTAACTCAATATGGGTCAGATTTGGCTTCATATTTGATTACCTGGAGGTCGCTGGTACGTTCTACTTAGATCATTAAAAACTATGCTCCCGATCGTTCCATGCTTTTTTAACATCCTCACAAATCACTATTACTAATAATCTTTAAAGTTTGAAGAGGTAATCAGCATTTTAAATGTTACTTTTGGAACAGCATCCTGTAAATAAATGCAACGCAGTCTATTATTTTTTTTACAGTGCGAGCAATGGTTATTGTTGATACAATAAGATTTGTAATATGTAGAGTTTTTCATAAAAATAACTGTTATTGATCTACTTAGTTACCATTGAGAACTTCCAGGTTTTCATCTTATTGAATCTGGTAGGGATTTATCAGGGAGTAGGTTGTTATAATATATATACCTTTTTGTAGTCTGTAAAACCTACTTGTAGTAAAGTATTCAGGATACAAATGGAGATTCGATTATTTTGCCATAACCAAGAATACATCACTTTGTATGTAATAAGATATCGTCTCTGCATGTCTAGGTCTCAGGTAATGTTATACTAAGTAGATAGATTGATTTTCATTTCAATTTAATATGGTGAATAATAAAAATACGCTGTGCAAAGATATTATCATAAAAGGAATATTCAGGTACAATAGTAACACACTCATTCTTGGACAAGCTATGGTTAAACAAAATATGCTAGCTAAAATAATATGGACCTATAATACTTTTATTCACGACACGACACACATTTTTCACATTTAATAAATTTATTTAATTATGTAATTTAAATAGATACAATACCGATATTTAATCAAATCGAAACAATTTTATAATTGAACGTGAACATGCAGAACTGACTTTTAAATCTTAAAGTGCATGAATTAATTAAGGTTTCGCAAAATGTTTGATTGATTTAATTAGGCAGGTATTTAAAAAATTACACTCAAGTGGCCATCATACAGACATTCACAAGGAAGGTAGGGGGTAAACACTCCATGTGCAAAATAATCTATACGTAATTACGAACCTCAAAATTGTTCCAATTTTGCGCAGAAAATTTAGCAGCCTCCACGCTCTCTTTAGCACCCATATTTACGTAGCCGTGAAATCACTCGAATGAACTATGACAATCTGTATCGATGCGTAGGTATGTTCTGAGGTCGAGACTAGTGTGCGCTACGGCCGTACTCTTATGCGATAGAGTCGGTTTTGATAAGCATTAAAGTACCTCAATCTTCGGTCGTTGCCTATGTTAAAAATTCACAGTGTTGAATAGTAAATTAGGGGTGGTGTAGGTTGCACGGAATCGCCAGCGATGCAGGCGCGGCGCGAGCGAGCGGCGCGGTGCGGCGGTGCGCGCGTGTAAACACGGCCAGCTGCGGGCCCGGCTGCGGCTGGTCGGGCAGCACCGCGCTGCCGCCGCTCGCGCGCGCCCCCGCCTCGTGCAACCCACACCTCCACCGCACGCACGCACTCAACCAGATTATCACTAAATGCGCAAAATATGTTAGACTCTACGGTTACGAACTATGCGATAGGGTGACACCGGCGGCTCGCCTAAATGTCAGAGCAGACTGGGTCGCGATCTAAGCGTGCGTGGCTGTGTGCGCACAGACGCGCCTGCCGACACCGCGCACCGTCCTCCGCCGAAAGCCGAGACGCAGCGACGCCCAAACCTAGCAGAATCTACAGTACAGTAGCCAGCGCCCCCGATCTCTTCAAATCTATTTATTGCTTATATTGAATCTATCACTTGTAATAATAATATTATAGCTGGACTGTCAGCGTCCCCGTGATCTTCATAGGAAAAGTAACAATTATATGTATTGAAACTAAGAAGATCATCAATGGACGTTCGTAGCGGTGCGGTGCGGCGTGGGGCGGGAGTTGCGCGCGCACTCTGTCCGAGACAACATTCGATTTTGGTCCATGACTGTTGGAAGCTTACAGTGGCCCACCGAAGGCTTTAATAGTTCATTCTAGACATTGGAGGAGAGTAGGACTACATATTTAATCATTTTTATCCATAAGCCCCACCTGAGCTTCTTGAAGCTTAGTATTTTATAAAAATTCAGCGCCAAAATAAGATTCTTCAGTCTTCAGTCTTGTAAACTGTAATCAAGCCTATCATGTTGATGTGATGATAATAATCAAATTATTCGTTGTTATTTTTACTTAACTCGTTACTATAACGAAATTATGAAAACTTACCATTTTACACTTAGGTACCTTTAAATAGATAATCAACCATTTTACTCTTAAAATTAAGTCAAAAATGCAAGAAGAAAGAGATCTATAGATCTCTTCTATATAGCTGACTATAAACATTGATTTTAAAAGTAACTATTATAGGTAGGTATTCTCAGGGTGAAAGCTATGTTTGTGTTTGAATCACGCTATAATGACTACATACATTTGGACGAAACTTAAAATAGACATAGTAAGCGAAATGAAATAATGAACATAAGTTACTTTTTATCTTAAACAAATTTACCTGCGTGGCTTTGCTCGCGTGGTGAAAATTTTGACCCCCCAATTTATCCCTTTTTGAAGGTTATTTTGAAAAACAGTTATTTTTTCACTTATTTAAGGGTTTTGTAGCTTTGCGACCACATCACCCAAATTTCAAAAACTGAAACTCGTGTCTATTTTTTGTTTTTAAAGTATCCTAACCGCTCAACTCTGAGTCGCGTTTGAGTATTCGGGAGATAGTATGAAAAAATATTTATGCTAAAGTAACTCTGCTTGTCAAGATCAACCCACAGCATAAATAGTGATAAATAGAAACTTTTTATCAAGTACTAAAAGGCAATGTCTGCAAAATTGTCAGAATTTAGTGCATGGGCAAGGTGTTTTCATTTAAACCCATTTAAACATATTACATTATGTGCTTAAATTACGCTCCTCTGAAATACATTTATTTCTGGATTCAAATTGTGCCATTTGTACATTACTAGGATATAAACAATACACATCTCGCTTTAAATTCCCAATTTCTTTAATTTTCATCGTGGTATTAATATTGTCACCTTATAATATAGATATTCTTAGGGAAGTTAATATTTTTTGTATGACTATGATTTTTATGATAATAATTAGTTGAAGGTCTTAGCTAAGCAAATTAATGCCAGAAACATTAATTGGTGAAACTTTGCTATAGATTTCAAACACTTCCATGTCTAAAAAATTGTGCTTTCCTGTCTCTATACTCTGAATTCAATGTCACGCGACAGTTTCTACAACATTCTCTATCATATATACAAGTGATCGTGGTGGTGCTAGAAAGTATGTACTTCCCTAATACGACCACAATAGATTTTTGAATCCCTATGACAGTAGAAACAAATCTGTAAAAAAATGAACTGTTTATAATGCTTTGATTAAACTATATACTTCAAAGACTTATGAGTTTATTCGTATTTATATGAATTGACGAGACCCAGAGGAAGTCCTTGCGTAACTGCCGAGTTAATACTATGAAACCACATTAAGGTGAATATGCAGAGTTTTCGAAAATGGACCAAGGGGTAAAACGAATTATACCCATTATGTCCTACTCCCATAACGCCGCTCCGCGCCTGTCAGCTAATTCCACTACACTGCTCTCGCAAATGTTCAGGTTCCACGATGCCAAACACTCTCGTGTGGAAAATATTTTTTAAATAAAAAGTTATGGAATGGAGGATTCAAGGCCATATAGAAAAATAATCATGCATCTACACAATAGTAGATTGTTTATATAGGGAGCAACATACTATTTTAAAGGTGAGAGTGTTGTTTTTTTACACTTAGGTAACTTGAGTTTAAAATAGTGGCATACCCGAGGTGGGCACTCTATTTTTTATCACCCTCTATGACAAAATAAGTAAATGCAACTTATGAATAACACTACTACTACTATTAATGGTGTCACAAGTCCTTGCAAACCAGTGTGGTGAAAGGATTTTAAGGTGCGCCTCAACGGCCCCTTCTTGCACTTGATATACTCCTTTCGAACTTATTATGTTATACGGCATGACGGTTTCCTTACGATGTTTTCCTTCACCGTTTGAGAAGTACTGGTATAGCGCACATACATTTTACGCACAACAGAATAATCAGTTGGTGCACGAATGGATTTGAACCCACGACCTTAGGATCTAAAGTCAGGACCGATACCACCAGTGCTCTCACTAGACCAGTGAATAAGAATAGAACATTTATTCGCTCGCGTTTTTTTTTTATTATTCAGCCAGTTACTTGTTCATACAATGTTCGTGATCGATCTCTTTGGTGATAAGAACATTTACTAACAATATTCACATTCTAAATTGAAATCTCTTAGTCCTTAGGGATTAAAGGTCTTTTTAATCCCTTTGGTCCCTGTTTAAGAAGAACCAAAACCAGCTCTTATTTTATGATGTATGTAGAATGAATGATCGGGACTATCAGAGTTGAATATCATGAAAATTGGCTCTCTATATTTATGGTGTTTGGACCACTGAGAGGCATTCTGGACAAACAGGTGTTAATGCCGCCTATTGCTAAGAACGTACTACGCTCGTCGTAGATGTAAATTGAATGGTGAGATGTAGAATCCGGGGTTTGTACCTGTCTGCGTGTACCTTGATTTAGCTTGTTCCACTTTCTGGAAGTGGAACACGGTGAATCAAGGTCTGGGACAAATTGTGCGAGTTAACGAGGGGACAGGTACAAAAAATTAACTACCGTACAAAGTTATTCTCGCTTATTTCAGCGCAGGGATACAAAGCTTCAACAAGGGATATTTTTCATCATGAATTTGTGGCCAAAGACTTGCATCTAAAGTAACAATTCAATTAAAATTCTACTGTAACGATTTTTTACAAAGTATGTAATACAAATCTATATATATAAAAATCAATTGCTGTTCGTTTGTCTCGCTAAAACTCGAGAACGGCTAGGCCGATTTAGCTGATTTTGGTTTTGAAATGTTTGTTGTAGTCCAGGGAAGGTTTAAACGGTGAAAAAATATAGTAGGTACATGTACCGGGTACTACGCGAGCGAAGCCGCAGCTAGTATTTGTTTAAATATGGTGGCACAATGATATACTTTAATTACCTTAGAGGGGTTTCAATTTTATCCGATGTGTCTACTTAGTTCTTTTAGAAGGTTTGAACATAATATTTTGAAATAACCTAGTTTCCTCAATCTTTGAAATAACCTTTTAATGTTAAATCAAAAGCAAGAAAAACATGTATGAACAATTTTTTACCCCTATCGCTTGTGAAGCGTTCGTGAGGTAGCTTGCTTGGACGTTCTTGATTGATCGTTGAAGTTAAGCAACGTTGTGCGCGGTCACAATATAGATGGGTGACCGCAAGTGGCATTACGAGCTGGGCGCTTCCGTGTTTCGGAGCGCACGTTAAATTGTCGGTCCCGATTTTTAAGTCGTTAAGCCATGATGACGGAGCCCTTTAGGCGGCCTAAAAGCTCCGTCACAAGAGTTGGCCACTACCTCGAACTAACTTACTTAACTTCCATCTAAAAGCGCAACATAAAATCAATCACGCGAAACAACAGTTTCTTATCTGTATAACATTAGGTATATTGTAGGTGCATAGCGTCGCAGTAAAGATAGTCTTCTACAAAGCGGTGACCGCAATAAGAAGTTCACAAAGCTGCAAGCGCATGTCCAATTTAACTCACTAAAGTGACCTCTTCTGAACCCTTACTAAAAAGCGGCCGTGATACGACGTACTTCGTTTCTTTGGGAACTCTTCTTCCCTTTGTCACTATCGCATTACCGTCGTCGTCTGCCTCCATGTGTCGTATCTAATCTGTGCTAAACTACTCACGCGACTATGTGTTATATTATATATGTACGCCAGACTATAGGAAAGTTCGAATCAGCTATGCAATGCTTGAACTTCTATCCTTACTTGTACAAGACTTACCTTTCAAAGGTCCCACTCCATAAACAAGTTTACTATAAAAAAAAACTTGCAGAAAATTGGATTCTTATAAATTATTGTTTTAAAAATCTGTGTGGTATGAAAAACAGCGTATTACTTCGGTATAAAGCGGTGTCTCTATACCTACCCCCATGTAATTTGTTATCTACTATTCTACAGACTTCAATAGAATTCGAAATTGAAGGAAAACATCGTGAGGAACCAAAACTTTCAATGATAATAAAAAAATTAAATTCAATCCTTCCACCACACAGGTCCGATAGAACTGTAACACAAGTAATAGTTGTAATAGAGTCTAAGTTACAAAAATAATCATAAAACTTAAATGTTCTGTTATGATCTCAGTATAATGTACACCTATGTAATTAGGAAGTAATGAACTCATTGCAGTGTTCTAGCTTGTAGAGCAAATTTCCAGGTAGAATATGAGATTTGCTACCTAACAAATGTATTACTGTCATGTGGTTAGTAGCCGGAAAGCTTTTAGTGGAATTCGGACATGATCTTAATTAATGGAATTCTCTAATGCCAACAGCCAAAACTTAACAAAATTCTTCTAATTAATGGACTCCCTGTTATTTATAAATTTGTAATAGGTAAAGACAACTAAAAGTTTTTTAATATTTTTATCATTTCGGTACATATTTTGTACTGAGTCTGGATTAAAGTTTTTGTACTATTATTTTAGGGAAATAAATATTTACTATTACTATTTATTTCTTCCTTGTTATTGTACCGAATTTTGCGATATGTGGAAAGAGCATTGTGTATGAAAAGCAGTAAGCTATACCTAATATCAATAAAACTAGGCACTGCTTACAGAAACAAAAGAAACATTTTTGTCTTTAGTCAAATAGTATAGAACAATACCGCGAAATATTAATTTTAGTATATTACAGCCTTTTAAATAAAGCTTAAATATTACTTAAAAACTTATCTGTATGTATCTATGCAAAATCTTTTGCATATTAATGTAAAAAAATAAGGTATCATAATCGTAAGTGACTAGTTCTTTCGAACCAATGTGGTCAAAGGATATAAAGTGCGCCTCAAAGGTTTCTTTCACAATGTGTTAGTAGAATTTCACCAACCTATTCGATTCGTTATTTAACTCGTACAAAGAAGTAACTCGCCAATGCACATAAAAGCACCGTTCAGCCTCTTTTAAAGCAAATAATACAGGGGGCTACTCATGCTATCTAGAACCCGCACCGACCACTCGGTTGACGAAACACCCGAAACCCGGTCAGTGCGGGTTTACCCTTTTTAGAATGTTGATAACATCAATCTTAAATGTTTTAAAAGATAAAACGAGTTAATAATGTATCCGACAAATAAGGCCAAATTAATAAAAGCTATAATGCTAGCTTATTAAAATTTGACCATGTTTTTCATGGTTGGTAGGGATACAAAAGCAAGACATCTAAGAAAAGTAGATAGTATAGAAGTACCTCCATGCCTTGACGTCTTAACAATTACCTTTTTACGTAGTAATAACAATATATTTACTAACCGCACAGGTGCTATTAAGTTTCAGCAGAAGTTACTTAGGTCGCGACAGCTGATATCCGCTAATGCTAACGAAAAGTGCTTGAGTGAAAAAGAAGCGCCCGAGAGTGGGTGTAAAGTACCAATGAGTGCCCAACTGTTTTAAACCATCATAGGCGTATACTCTGAAGGGGAGCGGGTAATTTCACCCATCTAAATGAGCTAATCACCTGTCACCATGGTTCACCATATCCATCTTAAGACTTTAAATCAGAAGTGGCTGCAAGTTTTCTTATGTTTACTTGTAGCTCTGCCCACCCCATTAGGGATACGGGCGTGATAATATGTATGTATGTATGCAAATAAATTACTCAGCTTCAGTAAAAAATGTTTACAGCAACTGAATTTCTGATACAATGTTACATAATACTTCTTAAAAAGTATAACGAGCAAGACTGAGTTCGCCTCTGTAAACCGATAGCACAGCTGATAGGTAAGTAGGTACACAAGAACGCTTTTACCAGAAGAATTCTCCGCGCACATTCAAGAACTCCAGATAAATCACGGATTTTCTGCTGGTCGTGTAACCAGCGTGCATTTAATGAATGACCTACTTTATTTCTTCTGCACTAGTTTGGTCTGAGCAAATGATTCAATTTTATTTTCGTGTTAAAGATGTTATTATTGCTGAAGGAAACAGTAGGTATATTATTATTTACTTTCACATTTGAGTGCATGTTTGATGTAAATTAATTTGAAGTATCACCTTTCTGGGCAATATTTATTCTAAAGTTGATTCTTTATTTTATAGAAATAAAAGTATAAACATACAAAACAAAAATGCGGTAGCTAGAATCACAAAGCACGAGTTTTCCAGCTCAGGATAATCAGATTGTTATGTAAAATGATGATTCTAATCATTAGAAGATGTCACTATCTTCATACTTATAATTGTTTTGATAAATAGGTACCCAAGTGTGCGAACTGCAAGCATCCAACAATCAAGTTAATGTTGTCTCTTCATTTCATTACCTACTGTCTACTTATTTTCTTGATGTTTAATATTTTTAGTCGATATATTATTTCAATAAGAAAGCTTTTGCAATGATGCCGAGAAACATTTAAATCCACTTGAACTGTAATAGTAGGTACCTAACTGTTTACGCGTGCGTGTTATTTAAACGTTTGATGTATTTTTATATATTACGTAACCTAAAATAAGAAAATATATCTAATTTCAATGCCATTATGTTGTTGAGTTGAAAACTACAATGGAAATGGATGAATATGCTCGCAGCAGTCGCCAGAAGACTCAGTCTGGGATGCCCGGAAGTCGAAATATACAGAAGATGCTGTAAATGATGCCTCTAATGACTAAAAGCATAAGGTCACACTACGGACGCTTCTCGTAGTCACATCTAACTTACCGTGGTAGCATACCAATGTCAACTATCCCAATAATTTTAGGTATTTTATAAACTGATTAAAACTTCTATTTTGTTTCACATTTCAACTATAAACACCTTTTTCATGCTTGTTATTACTTATCTTAATGAAACCTAATGTTTGATTTCCTGAAAAGTGTATAAGAACCTACTACTGATTTTGCCTGTTTACTAAGTACCTATAACCCCAAAATTTTGCAAAGTTCCAGTTAAGTAATTGAATGTTAGGCATCTTCACAATCTTCTGCATTGATCTTTATTTAAGTATTCATAACCTAACTTCTCTATTACTGTGTGTTTTTGTAAATCAATATTATCAAACTAATGTTTATACGTTCATTCTCAGCCTTCTTAAGCCCCAATTATGCCAATAATAGCTATATTGCATACAAACATCCTTATTTTAAACAAAGTGGTATAAAAGTTATAGTTAGGAAAACAAAATTTGCAGCGCGACAATCCATTTAAGAATGACACCGATGCATCTGGACTTCAGGGGCGGTGTCGCGTGTAAACGGAAAACGTGTTAATTTGAATGCATGGAATAACGTTAAGGTCCGTAATCTTACACACTGTTCGAACAGGCACCTCATACACTGATTGGGTTCGAGTTCAGAGCGCAAAAATGGGAAACGTCAAGTGATTTTCACTGGTGTAATACAGGGCGCGGCGTGCGTGATGGCCCGGTCGGAGCGCGGCGCGGGACACACTAGGGCGGGCGGCGGACGCGCCAGCGGCGTTACGTCAGCGCGGGGCGCGGGGCGGGCCAGGGGGACCCGGGGGGACGGGGAGGACAGGGAGAGGGGCAGAGCCCCCGCACTACTGCATCCTCCGAGCGCCCATCTTCGCCCGGCTCCGCTGAAAAACGTGACATCTCTTCCCCCGCAGCGCTCCGCTCTCCGCATCTAGCGAGACCTACTATCACTTACTTGTGGTCATTTTCTGCAGAAACTCATTATCTTGGCGTAGAAGCAATTTGCTGATATGGAGCCTATATCAATTAGGGATCTAATTAACCTATAAACTTTTATACTTACTTTGAGTTCAAGGTTGACGGCTGGAGATGTAATTCAATTTTAATAACATTATCTGGTGAAAGTTTGGGTGAGAATTTGAAAATGTGTTATTAGGTTGGGCAGTTACTTAAAAGTTCATTCATTATTTTCAATGCTGCATTATTTTTCATGAGGCCAAAAATGAATTCTTAATTTGATTCTTGCTTTACTGTAGTTTGGAAATAAATTTAGTTTGTTACTATAAATAACGATGTACATTTTACTTATATTATAAATGCGAAAGTTTATGAGGATGTTTGGATGTTTGTGCCCCAATCACGCCTCAACGGCTGAACGGATTTGAATGAAATTCGGAATATACATAGTGCGTGTGCTGGATTAACATATAGGCTATTTTTTATCCAGGTACCACGCGAGTGAAGTCGCGGGCGGCAGCTAGTATTATTATAAATGTAGTTTGTCTATTTACTAATAAAACTAACGATATAGCTTTTCTTTCATTTCAGCTTGCGATAATGTCAGCAGGTAAATATTTATTTATACTAATACCTAAGTACTCACGATAAATCGAAATATTCTATTTTCATAAAACGACATCTGTGTTTTAGATGCAAAGATCAGTGATCATTCAGGCCGAATTTCTGAACCTTATCGGTAGGAATTCAATAATTTAACAAAGCCAATACTGACATGTAATAACTAAAATAAAATAAACATTTCATTTTTATAATTTATTTTGTTTGAAGGAAAAACAAAATTAAAACTCTAAGAAAATTCTTATGAAATTCTTCATTCAGCTAAATTTCAATGGAAAATAATAGCTAGAATTTGTAAATGTTAATTAACTTATCGATATACTCTATTTAAATTAAATTATGAGGTAGATGTTTTCAAAAGTCATTCTTTAAATCTTACTAAAAATACTTAAACGAGCTACATTAAATGCACGATGGAACCTATAACACCCGTAACATGATAACTATCCAACTACGTAAAGCAATAGAGGTGGATACATTCAATGTTAAAACTACAAGTACATTACAAAGTTTACTATCGTCATCTTGTGCATTAATATATTTTGAATTTGATTTTACACATTATTTACGTATTTATAACTGCATGTATGTTAAACGGCAAATCGAGGAAAAATAAATTTACGATTTCAACAAAAATAAATTTAAGTTTTGTAGTATTTTTTTTATTAGATCAGCGATGTAGAGGACTAATGCAGACATCCCAAACATAGATTCAGTTTTGTTATTTTAAAATTATCACTCTTGATAGAACTGTTATCGGTTTAAAATTACTCAACAGACACCTCATGACTGAACTACTTGTGTTGTTAACTGCTTAATACATATGCTTTGACAAAATCAAACGACTAATTTAGTCACAATTTCAATACTTAGATAAAAACAGATAACTTAAAGGAAAATAACTTTAAAGATTTTGTAGAAATAACCAGCCAAAATTCTATAAAATTTGACAAAAAATTACCAATATTTTCCATAAAAGTTATTGATTTTTTACATACGACTTTTATATTGATAATTATTAAGTACAATATTTTATCATTTTGTAACTGCACTTATTGAAATACTTACAATGCATTGGAAATAGGTAATTTGATTAGAAGATATGGAATACTAGGTGCTAATATGCCTGTTCTTTCTTACAAGACAATTCTAACTTTACTCTACTTTCTACTGTGAATGGCTTATAGATAAGTTGCTAACATTTAATATCATCTGAGGTAGATAGGTATTTAGGTATAACACTAATCTATTCCTTAAACAAAGATATTTTAATTCTATACATACACTAAATACTTATTGTTATGTCAAAAAATGCATGTACTACGTTGAACTGGGTTGATATATAAAATGTACACATACCAATTACCTTTTGATTTAACAATGTGTGATTTTTTTGTAATATTTAAATTAAACTTGTCTTGAAACTGTCACGGTCATTATTACAACTTATAGCGGGATATTTACCACGATTCGATGTTTTTGAGGTACCGATATTTCTACCCAGTAGCATTATCCGAAATAAAAGACTTCAGAGTAGACGGGTACGCCTGCCAATAACTAGCACGTCGCTATGTAATTCAGTTCTTCGTCTTCCTTGATCATAGTGCATGCAAATGTGCGAAATATAGGGAAACTCAAAAAACATCGACTCATAATCATTCATCATCAAACATCGATAAATAGCCCGTTGTAAGCTAAAATAATAATGTGTGTAAAACGTTATCGTGTTCATTGTTATTTTTCTTTTATTGAGAAGGATGCCAACATTTTAAGAGCTCTCAAATTAACTTTAGCTTAGAATTTTTCACAACATCGACATAATTTAAAAAAAAATATGTCACTTAAAGTCAGTATAAAATACAGTTATTTGATATGATTTTTGTACATTATTTCATCTTTGGAATTGGTATAAATTCTCAATATCCCCATTAGTAAAAATAGTAGGGTTACATCATAAATTTGACACCTAATCTAAAAAAACTTATGATTAGCCTTTTTGAGCAAACGCAAACCGGAAAGTTACACTTCAGTACATGTTACAAATAATATAATTTGCATGTGTATTATGGAAGGACTCCTAATAACTCCTTTTTATTTGAGCTGCTCTATCTTCTATCGTGTAAAAATATTATTAAAAACAGAGGACTTATTGGAGTAAATTGTGTACTGAAAGGAATTTATAGTTTTTCACTTATTAAAAGAAGTTTAACCTATCGGTTGATTTCTAATTATGACGTTAATGGATCTCTTATTAACCCATTTAATATGAAATTTAACACTTATTTGTAAAATAAGGGCAAGTTAATACAAAATAATAAGCTCAAAAATTGCATATTACATTATTACACTAATTTAAATTTGTAAAATTATTGCAACATTCATTTGACTTTGGCACAATTATTCTCAAGTAACTTATTTTTAAGTATTGTTAGAGGTTAAACTTTCGGCATACATTTATCAATAAAGTGTGGAAAATCTCGAATTTTGCGCCTTTTCTATTTGTTCATAGCCTTTATAGGGAATATTATGTCTAAACTTATTAAGACTACGCCTTAGATATAACATAAAGTTTGTCATAAAGAATATAGCAACAAAATATAATATAAAACACACACAACTTTGGATAAATACCAATATAAGTAAAATAACATTACGATATTTGACACTCGAACACATAAAATTTGTACTTACGTTACCTTCGCAAACTTAGGCCATTCAAGAACCATGCTAAAATTCGGATCGCGACTTGTGCATAGATTCACTGTCAATTTTGTATTGAAAACGGCCAAAAAATTTATTCTTGAGTGTAGATTCACACTTGAGCATTATTCTTGAATAAAAGCCTTGGGTTATAAAAGATTTAAACTATCATAAACAATGTTGTACTTGTCGATGAATTTGTACTGATCAGTCTTGTTCATTCTTAAAGTTGTAGCGCTGTAACTTAAATGAGGTAGTTGTGTTAGTTGTTAAGTCTTAGATTTAGTTTTAAGAGGTAGATTTGTAACGTATCGGCAGCGCCACTATTCATGACATACATATTGATTTTATTGTCGAAAATATAATGATATAATTAACGCAAAATGTATACCAATTTATGTGTGATAAGTTTGTAGTTTGATTTATGTGTGATCCATGTGATATCATCATCATCATTGGTGTTGGGGACTGCCGTGCTGGCTGTCTTGAGAGCTTCCTGAACTTTGTAACGACTGCGGGTCATCCTTCTTTTTTTCCACCTGAAACGACACATTTATATTGTGAATATCTTTTTACATTTTTGGGAGTGGGATGGAATGGTAATTGTTATGATTTACTCAACCCCTTTTTTACATAAACGGGCCATAATAGAACTGGTGCAGTCGGAAAAGTTTCAGTCTGAGTACATACGTTTGTACATCATTTGAAACCCGTATGAAACGCGACTTTGCCCGCCACATGAGTGGAGACTGTTAAATTAAACTGAGCTTGTAAGAACTTGTGAGGTATAGTAAAATATATTTAAAAGTACTACAAGGCGTCGATGACGATGAGGTCAAGAGTGTGCAATACCGAATTTTGTTCACCAAAACCGATGTAGAACACTGTTGTTAATTAATAAAATGTGTTTAGTCAAAAAGAAGATGCAATTTTAAAACTTTTTCTTTGGCTCCTCAAAGTGAAAAACGATAAGAGAAAAAAAAACACAATTTAAGAAAATCTTGAAAAATCAGTGTTTTGCGTATGTTTTATCCAGATCTCGGGAACTCTTCCATATTTTCAGATGATTTTTACTTTGGCAAGTAGGTAATAACTATTTCTTTAGTTATTAAACCAGTTTTTTGATTTGTTTTCTTGTTATTTGATTGGATTATTTGATCTCAATATTTTGCCCGGTCTCACTCTATCTTTCTGTTATACTCGTACACCCGAAATCCGTATCTATCCGTCGCTATCTCTTTCAATTCGATTCGAAATCGATCTAGACGCGATCGTATGACGGCCTCTTAAGCTCATTTCATACCAACACCTTCAACAAATTAAATAAGGCTTGATCATTTCTATTCAATTCAATAGTTTTTAAGTAATACTATTATTTGTCTGCGAGAAGGTGGGGCTGATTTCATAAGCATTTCAGAGAAGTTAAGCCAGTTTGATCTTGTCGAGTAAACACTAGTGTTATTTGTTACCCAAATGGTATGAATCGTACCTTTATCGGGCAATCGGCAATAAGGTGGTCCTCGCTCTTGCAGTTGTGACATCTCTTTGGTTGTGGCCCGATGCTGCACTTGGCCGCTATGTGGTTGGCGAATTCACCACAGTTGTAGCAACTGAAGCAAACATTATAAACCAAAATCAAATTACAATGTAATTATTACTATTAAACCAAAAAAGTGTTTATTTAATCTACATGTAGGAAAACACAACACTTTTGAGTATAAACAATAACAACAACCGATTGTCACATCCTCATCTAACCCCACGGTAGGGTTTCATTTGTCATGAGTATCAGCTACGAATACCCATGGTGGTATAAAACCCAGACACGGAGGAAGTATTTACAGATCATGCAGACACTTCTTTCACAGCGTGAATTGAACCCACATCTCTCGTGTCTCAGCTAAGCACTCGCCCGCCAAGCCACCGAGGTCTATAGTCGAAAGGACTGCATTAGAAGAATCATCTCACAAAATAATGAGCTTGCGTGGTTCTTCTGATTTATGACTTTACACACAGTGAGTTACCTATTTGACCTTATATATTCAAAAACAATTGAAATGGTTTTATCATAAGACCTTTTTATGAGACTTTAACTAACATGACAACACGTATCGCTCTAAAAGAACAGAGCGTTACCCGATAATGCCTATGTCGTCATCACATCCTTTTAATTAACATCAAAACTGACTTTCTTATCGCAATGCAAGGTGTCTGTTAAGTAAAAAGCTTTTTAAACTAGTTAGTAGAATAGTTAGGTGCCACATTGTTATTTTATTTTCCTTGATTAGATAGTGCGATAACCTCCGTGAGTGTCACACTGCACTGCGTAGTGTTTTGTTTATTTAATGTATTGCACATTATGCTGATAGTGGCTTAGTATCACGCAAAGTTTCTTTATGTGCCCGTTTCTTACGAGCTTTTTCATGTTATGCTTTCTTTTAATTGCGTTCATAGGTGGCATTTACTTTTAAAATACGTAAATATACGTACGTATACCACATAATAGTATATTAGTATTCCAGTAGATAATGGAACTTTAAAGCAACAGTGATCCAGTACCTACCACTATAATAACCTTCAAATACCTATTAGGATTACTTGGGATTGGGATAAGGACGAGAAAATGATGAGGGCCTATGGTCTATATATGTAATATTCCAAAATATATGTACTCTATAGTGCGACTCTCAAACAGTGAAAGAAAATATCGTAAAGAAACCGCTAAATCCTTAAAGTTTAAAGACATGTGTACAAAAGGAATCTCTTTGAGTCGCACTTAAATGTTTCCATCGCGCTGGATTCAAATAACTAATTACACGAGTAGTAATAATAAAACTATCACTAGTTTAAGGACTCCAGGACTTTCCCTTTAACCTCTCAAAGTTTAGTTTCAAACAACTTTTGACAAATTTTGGAGCAAATTTTTTATCAATTTACCGTATCTTTCTGAAGCGTTTCTTCGAAAGCGGGCGCCGATGCGAGCCCTGGCAGTCCACAGAGGAAGGGCCTGATACTCGTGTAGCCTCCAAGCCCTTGTCGGACTCCTTGCACTCAAACTCCACTTCTTCCTCGTCGCCCAGTGACCGGAACCCGGGCATTTGAATCACGCTCTGAAATTAACAAAGTACCAATTAACATTTATGAGAAAGTATTAACCTATTTTTGTTCTTAATTGGAATAAGTAATTTAGAGGTTTTACTTTTTTACAGTGCCTTTTGTACATTTGATACAATAAAATAAGTTAATAAGGTCTTCTTTTAACAAAGAAAGTATAATATAAAAGCCTATAAACATTTATAGAAGGAGGTATATATTGGGTCCTGGTAAAATACTCCTAAATAATATACCTTTTAGTTAGATAATATTACTATTTAGTTATTACCTTATGTATATGCTGATAATTATGGTATGTGAGTATTATTAAATATCTCAAGGCATTGAAATAAAATAGTTAAGGAAGCGCAAAGTTGAATAACTTCCAAAACGAGATATTATTATCGATTTGGTTTCCTTCAAATAGGAGCGAACCATAAATTTACTTATCGATTGTGAGAAAAAAATCAACGTTATCGGCATTCAGTAACATAGTCTTGACTTTGTTTGGTGCAACAAGTTTGGTGGCGCAAATGTATAGAAAAAACATCCGGCCTTGATAAGCCGAACAAACAAATAAGCGCACTATCGGGTCAACCGCTAGATACGCCACATTATTTCGTTAATGGGTTTATTTTCCGACTTCAACTATGATAGAGCGTGTCGCACGTTGACTATGATTTCTATCGCCTGTAAGACGCCTTCATATCTATTCAGCTTTCTTATCCGTTGGCCGTTTCAACGGAAATTTGTTTATCTTTGGTATCAATGTCGAAACGTTAAATAAATTTAAAATAGCTCGGGCCATAAGCCATTCAATGGCAATGGCAATAGTTAAATTAACATTTTACATTTCAATAAAATAGTTTGGCAGAATAACTTTACGGACTATACATTATCTAGACCTAGATCATTATCTACAGCATTTACTAAACCATCAAGAACTATTCCTTTTAGAAAGTCGTTGTTTGTAAGAGTAGTTTTTATTAATTTCTCTTCCTCAGTCTCTGATTTAAGGTAAATGCTAGATGATCTCTGAGTCACGAAGTGGAACTTAAAATACTCGTATGCCTCGTATAAATATCAAAGACCGAGCTGACCATTTGCTCAAGACATAAAATATCTGTAATCGATAAGGAGATAGTATACGTCAATTGGTACTTTACCTAGGCCAAATAATTTTCCTCCAAGAGAGATCACTAAAAAAGTTGCACCAAAAATCCCTAGTAGAGCTATGATTTTATGAAAGCCCTTGCCTTGAAACTCATGGACTTATCCATTCTCCTCGTCTCTACGATCTCAGACACATAGTCTTTGACGATTCAATAGAGGCATGCGCTTGAGACCTGCCAGCGAGCTATGAAGCAAAGTGTTCTTGAAATGAAACTTACTGCAGAAATACTATACTGCGCTTAAAAACCCAGATTACAGTGGTCATTAAGAAGATTGCCAGAATTAAATGGGACTGTGCAGGACATGTATACCGCATTTTAGGCGATCTTTGGCCTAAACTACGAGGTGGCCCTTAATGGCATAATATCACATCGCGGCAGACCGGACGGCGATGGCGGGATGAACTTGACTCTATTGAGTAAGACTGGCATTCCACACAGTACCGGAATGGAATGCATATAATAATAATAAAATAATTTTGTATCTATAGATTCTTCAAATTCTACTGGCAAATACCAAAAATAACGCGGATCAATCACCTAATGTAGGTACCATTTCATTAAAATTACCATACTAAAAATGAATCCATTGAATTTTCTGTTAGAAAAACAAACTAACAAAGTGCAAAGTATACAGTAAAGCTTACTAAGTTTATATATAAACTTAGAAATACAAACATCAACAAACCACCTTTAAAAAATTACGCTGCACACCGGCATCTGGTCAAAAGTTACCTAAATAGAAAAAACTTCCAAACTTTTTTATAAGGAAATACAATCACCTGGTGTACGAAAACGTCTTGTCCACCATCGTCAGGGGTAATGAACCCCCATCCCTTCGCCACGTTGAACCACTTGCAACGGCCGCGGCGTGTCACCCCAGTCACGGCCTCCGCACCTGCAAGTAATACGTTACTATAGTAACTTATAACTCTCACTCTTTCACTATCTTAGGAATTCGCTTTTAATTTCTATTAATAACGTGAGCTTTCGTCTTCGTTACGTTGTTCTAAAATTGAGCAAGTTGCTGATATTAAAAAAAACTAACTTATAAACATTTGCTATCAAAAATGAACGCCGTTTAGCAAATGTTTCTATAGGGTTTCAGAACAGTAATTATAACCTTTTTGAGATTTCGATGAAATTAATAATGTCTGATGAATGTAATTCAACAAAAATCATTTTTTGTATAAAAATGCGTGGCGGTACATGCCGACCTTGGCCACATACTTAATAGGTACCTAATCTATGAAAGCTTCTCGTGGTATGCCGGAAATGTAGGTACTTAATGGTATTAAAGCTATACTTCTTTTGAATATCGAAATCTTTTGATGATTAATTGCGTTGGTATTATATTTTTCTACTCGTTCGTAATCATACCTACTGGTTCGTTGAACAACTAGATCTGATTGTGTTTAGCTTTCCATCAAAAGCTATATTGATATGTAAATTTTATTAAAATATTATTTGTCTATTAAAAAAACTACTTAAACCTTTGTTATAAAAATAAATATGCTTTTTATTTGAAAAGGCCAATAATTATAAAATATGTACTGAAATTGTAAATTACTAGTTTAATTATAGGTACCTATGCAGACATTATGTTTGAACACATCCTTCCTTGAACGTGTGGTCAAGTTATCCATCACACCCCAAAACTAGATTAGCATCTAGATATTAACATAATTTCATTAAAAATGATGAAGCATTCACTGCGTAATAGTTAAATTGCAGTGAGCCCTCCTTTCTAATGCATGCACAGACGTTATAACGTTCGGAAATCTATTAGTAATAAATAAGGGCCCACGATCGTTTACTCGTCTAAGAAAGGGTATACTATTCCCCTTATCGGTATCCTTTACAAAAAAATAACGTGGGAACCAAACGAAAGAAAAGACACTTCTTCTTTATTTATATTCACTATAATAGCTTCTTTTCCGTAATACAAATTTCGGGCATATTCAATTACAAATTTTAATCCTGTTTTTTTTTCTATCAAAAAGTTTCAATTTATGTTAACCAAATCTTGGATAACACGTGACTCATAAGCATTTTTGTGACTTCCTAGAAATGTAACGTGACCAATTTATGCCTACATTTTTTAACAAAAATCCGGATATAGTTTAATATGATGACTAACGTATCCGATATGTTATTTATTATTGAATAGTATTAAACAACTAACTACTTGCCAATGAATCATCTCTAATAGTTGCGAAAGAAGCCTCTTCTTCTTCGAATGAATACATGCACATGCCCAAGAAAGTTTTATTTAAGAGAATAATCCACTCCAAGCTAGATTTCATTAAACGATCTTTCATATTGCTTTTATTAAAAAAAGTATTAAGTATTCTATCAGACATCTGGTGCCCGTTATACGAGCTTGGCTTAGTTTGGAGCTAGATGGCGCTGTGTCAAATGTCCACAAATATTTATCATTATTATTAAGAACCTCGGAATATTTTTTTTAAGAAGGCTTATATACGAGTAGATTTGCTTATTCGATATACATTTCCATGCGTTGGTATGTAATCTAAGCGTATTATTTCTGGCGCTGCGGCGCGGTAAAAGCGAGGTGGCATGCACACGTGGACGGCGGGGACTGGAAGAATGCTCGGTATTTAGGTTGCATTTCTGGTACTTTTTCATTCATTGGCGTAACACTGCATCTAGCCGGCCCCGGCCTCGGCAGCACCGCCTTGCGCCGCCCGCCGCCGACGGCCCACCATACTAAATATTCATTATTCCCTATGCCACATTAATGAGAAAGCGAACAAACTCGTTCCTAATTTACGTGGGGTCTATTTTAAAATATTTTTCAATACTTCAATAAGGTAAACAAAAACCGATCGATTGGCCAGTTAACAAACATTCAGCTGTGGAATGTAACCGGTATTTTAACCATTCTTTTTCGCTGTGAGAATGTTTCTGATTTAGTATTTTCTCGTGGCCTATGTCTTAGAAACCTGACAATTTATAACGTAGATCTCGAGATAGTTGCTTTTCTGTCGAAGAATTTATGCCTTCAACTGCATGCACATTAAAAAGCTTAAAATATACCTCAAAAGTTTACCAAAAAACGCATCTCTTAAATTACTTTCAGAACAGTGAACGAAAAATCGATTCCGTAGATGATGGTTTGTGCCTGAATTAGTTAGCATGGCTTATAATTTAATTCACTAAAAAATGTAGTTTAATAAATTTTCAGGAATCATTACATAAATCTGATAATGCAGGAAAGCAGTAGGGAAAATTATTGAGTGTGTTTAAAAGCTAATGGTCGTATCTGTTAACAAATATGTGCATTAACAGTAAAATCTAAACTTTTAGTCGTATTTGTACCTAGATAGACAGTATGTAAGGCTTTAGTCGTGCCAACTATTTTTATGTTTTTAGTTCAGAATATGCTTTTCCTTACACTAGTGGAGTGGTAGCCGGTATCTTGCATCCGACTGTGTATAGTGTGTGCCTGTTTTGTTTACTCAGCATGGCGCAGCGGCGTGTGCGTCCCCCGCCCGCCACTGCGCACATTCCACAACACCCGCACAAATACTACCATGGCTTGATGCAACCGACGGAGCTATGCATTACATTCTTATCGTTACTTCACAGCATTCATCAAGCCGTGGTATCTGGGTACTTGGATGATCTTACTAAAATCTAAATCTTTGTACATTCAGCCTAATGCCGATTTGTAATTCATATGCAATGACACATTTATACCAAAAATGTGCAATGCGCTTTCATCCAAGCAAAGTTACAAACAGAAGCTAATAAGGATGAGTAGAATCAAAAATATCAAGCTCACATTCCGAAACCTCGAGTCACCAATCGTGACATTTCTGCTTTATTGTTATTTCCCAAAGCGATTAGGCGTTCTATTTTTAAGACAGAAGCTTAATTTTAAGTTGATGTTATTTTCAAATCAGGAAGGGGAAATTCTACGCATATTTAAGGGCATATGATGCATACGACGTTGTTAAAACGCTCGTCTTCCGCGTGTAGTCAGATAGTAAGTAAGAGGTTCACAGTTTGTGACTGCAGTGCGTTTACATTGACATTTTATAAAATAACGCTTGTTTCCCATAAGGGTAAAGATGACGGATCTCAATTTCGTATTGCTATGACTATTCTATCTTCGAATTCTTTCGTTTCATTCAGTATCATCACATTGTTCATGCGCATCGACAACGATTTAAAAAACGTCCATCGTGATGCCCTAAAGTGGAGCGATACCTGGTCGAGCGCACCCTGGACTTGCTCAGTTGTCTGAATGCTATAACAATTAAACAACGTCAGCGGTGCATTGTTGATTTGCCATAAGAGTATGTTTAAATGCCACATGAAGATATAAACCACAATATGATTTATGATCGCAATTAAATCATTCACTGCATCGTTTTAAACATTTATTTGGTTTTAGTTTTTATGTTTGTTGGACCAAAGAGTGGTCATCATATTCTTTTAGATTTCACAAAGCAATAGTAGATAGGTACCGTTAGCTTACTTTTTAAATTATCACATTTAATAGCCTTTAAATGCAAAATTATTTGAATGGTGTAGACAAGTAACTTATTTGAACGTACGAATCTAAACAACGTACCATCGCCTTCCCAAAAGAGATACAGCAAACGAATTAAATGTCAATGTCAAAAGATACATATTTTTGACAGATAGAAAAAAAAAACAAATAATTGAGCGAGGGAAAAATTATGGGGTGTTGGTATTTTAAGAATACTAAAATAAATGTGAAAATATAATAAGCTAACTATCTAGAAGTTAAGAGAAGTACCAGATTAATTTAAGTAAAGTGACCAATTTGTGTTTTATATTAAAGCAACATTCCAACAATACTTACTTTATATTTCCGTTATGCTACGAATTTTGTATTAAAAATATAGACCTTTAAGATTTTTTTTCATTATCCTAACTAGTTTTTACTTCAGCTTGTACATCCGTCTTCAATTTAAACATCTCCCACTTTTCAAACTTCCATTTGTGGAAGTATACCAGTTCCCTTCTAATACTGTCAGTGCCAGTTCGGTATACTTGTTCAACGGAGCTCCATGGAATGCTCGTAGAAATCGAGTCTCACTTCAGTGCCATCGACCTGCAGCGGCCGACCACCCAATACATGTAAAGTTCCTAGTATTACCTTGTTGTGCCGACAACGCGGTGCTAGTAAATACCGTCTAAATGAGGTGATACAGTAATGGGGTGTACTGTTTGAGAAAGTTCTACATTTCTCCGACTCTGATTAATTTAGATTATGAAAATCCATGTCACACTAAAAATGTATAAACTAGCATGCGCTCATAACTCTGCTCGCGTGGCATCTGGTTGAAAATACACACAAACTATCGCACTTATAATATTAGTATGATGCGAAAACATTTGTGTGTATGTGTTCCCACTCAACTCCGTAACGGCTTATCGGATTTAAATTAATTTTGAATGTATGTAGATTATACCTTGGACTAACACAAAGGCTGCTTTATATCCGGGTACCATACGAACGAAGCCGCCAGTGAAAGCTAGTTTACTATAAATAGTTGTAGTTATATATATTTACTTTTAAAAGTCATAGTCAAGATCTATTAGTAAGCAAAGTTATTTTAAAAGTAAGTTTTTTACTGCAATTGTAAGCCACCTGCTTTTGATATCATCAATACGCATCGTTTCGTTCATGCTTAGTTTTACCTACGCACATAAAACTAACGATAATAATTATATAACATTCTTTACGACCCAGTAAAAAATCAATAGCATACAAAACCAAAGTGATTCGTTTTTAACCGACTTCAAAAAGGGGGAGGTTCTATGTTCGACTGTATGTAAGTTTTATTAATTTGCATTATGTTCACCGATATCTCCGCCAATAATTAATCGAATAAAAATATAAGTAGGTATGTAGTCATTTCAAAATTTAATTTAACGTCTTTTAAATATTACTTCAAAAGTATGAATCCCTTAAACATAAAATTAATAATGGAACCACCTTGGGGCCATTTTCTATACAGCAGTGAAATAATCATCAAAATCAACCGATTTTGATGATTTTTTTCTCTCATTATTACTTATTTTCTTACTCAATTTTATGAAAACTTTCAAGGTTGCGTATCATCTAAATACCTATATTACCTTTTACAGTCGTACCACAAATATTATGCACCTCGGCAAACTTTGTGCTTTGTATGAAAACCGAATTTGATCGAATATGTAGTTTAAATAATAACTGAACCCCTTAAAAAAATAAGCATCTATATAACTATTGTAACATCTCTATATTACATATCATCATCAACGCGTTAGTTCGTATTTAATAAGCTAGACGAAAATGCCGAGGCGCACTATATATGTGGTACTACTGTACGTACTTAAGTGGGATAACGGCAGGGAGATGATGATAACTGTACGTTACTGACTGACTGATTGACTGACAATCAACATTACAGTCCTCAAAGCATGAAACTTGGAGGATACATATATGTATATATCCCTCTCATGATGTACCTAGTGATGTACTAAGAAAGGAATTCCCAAAATTCAACTCCTAGAGAACGGGGGGGGGGGGGGGGGAGATGAAGTTTGTATTAAAAAAACACAACGCGAACAAAGTCACGGGGCGTTCCTCTAGAAATATGACATTACTTTGTTTTTTATTCAAAAGAGTGTTGATGGCCACTGACATCTTGATATCTACCTGTTAGTTCCTATAGGATGGCCCCAAGATGCTTCAACTAATTTTTCATTAAAGTCGGTTTTATTTTTAGTTTTTAAAACGTATTATTATAAAATTACAGAAGGATTTATGTACTATAAACAGTTGTCTTTTGTTTTATTATATCGTAATTGTATAAGCCATACAATCGCACATGTAGTAAACAAAACGCATA
Organism: Scotopteryx bipunctaria; assembly: GCA_949320045.1. Taxonomy (NCBI): domain Eukaryota; kingdom Metazoa; phylum Arthropoda; class Insecta; order Lepidoptera; family Geometridae; genus Scotopteryx; species Scotopteryx bipunctaria. The sequence goes on along the minus strand of OX439445.1, from coordinate 7,430,948 downwards.
CTAATATGATGCCGGCCACATGTCCAGCAAGCAAATGAAATGACCTAAAACGTTCTACCATTCACTACTTTTTGCTGTTATCAATCGTAGGCATGGAATTTGAACGTGAATCATCGTCAAGTGGCGCTTGTTCTTCAGGACTAAGAGTGAAAGAGACGGACTATAGTACCACCATTCAGATTTAATTGACTGGTTACGAACTCGGGCCCTGCAGTAGGGACGTCGCGTTACTTAACATCGACTTTCTAAAAATTCCGAATAGTTCTTCAATGATAATTCCTTTTTGAAACAGCGCGCTCTCACGTTAAACATTTGTGCTAGTACGACACTTATTTTGTATATATGTAGAGCCTGCGTAGCTTGCCTTTAAGTAGGTGCCTACGCATTATGCTACGTTATTTCTGAACTTAAGTTTGTTTTGATGAAGTATTAATACGCCTTAATATGTGCTAATTCATTTTTCAAATGTTTAAAAAACATCATAAAATGTTAAAGAAAATAACAAAACAATTTATAATCACATTCCTAAAAATCCTTAAAAAATGCAGTCAAGTTAACACATTCATGCTTTTATCACTCTCATAGACAGAGAGATGGCGATTGGTAAAAAAGTTTAGGAATTTTAACCTTCAGATCACAATATTAAGGTGGACTTTAGAGTGTCTTAGTCGCGTTGCACGCAAACACCACGCATGCGAGCAACTAAAACGGTATCGTAGGAATAGTAAACAATTATCTGGCCGATGCGTAGACCCTGTTTGATAAAATGATCACGTCACATGTTTTTAATTCATTACTAGAGGGCCTTGGTGTTCTGTACAAGGACTTCTAGTAGTAATCCAAACCGAAAACGCGCAGTTGTCTTTAAATAAAATGTAAGTTGAAGTAAATTCTTCTATTCCTCGAGCTCTAAAACATTTCTGTTTCACTCCACAGGCAGAAAAACAAAATTATCAATGCACGTTTCGAGTAATATGACGTCATGCCTTGCAAGACATTCCCTACCCTAATTAGGAAGTTGTATCTATTTATAATTAGTGAGTATGCGATTATCTTGTTGTTGATCAACGTTAGGTATATCCAGTAAACATGGCACACATATGTGCGACATTAGTGAAACGAGACTATTAACCTCAATATATTTAAATAATTTCAATGATGTAATAAACAACTGTTTATGATTGCCTTCCCGGCCCTATGGTACATCCGACCGATAAGGGCTGTGTAAAGTTCCATTTCATAGAGCAGCTTTCGACGTTACCTATTTTAATATTCTCCCGCCCTTTTTCCTATTTCCAAGTACAAACTTGAACATAATCATATATTTCTTTGCAAATAACAATATTAACCTATTAGATAAATCTTAAGTGTACTCACTTGAAGAGGGAACTGCAGTTCCGCCTTCCCTTCCGCTCATGGTAAACAATGTGTAAATCTGGCACCACTGATATCACCTCCCGGTTGCATACATCTTACGACTAATATTTTCACTCAATTTAAAAGTTCATTAACGTTTATATTTCCGCGAGTTTATTAAACTCATTTAGTACCAAAATATTGTGGGTGCATGAAGACGAGCGCGCGTGCGCGCGGGGCGACTAGCGACGCGGACGCAGGTCGACTGCATCGAAATTGAGTGACAGTGGTGCGGAGCGAACGACGCCAGTGATGCGGTCGGTCCCTTACCGGATATCGTCAAGTAAGTAGTTTTTAAAATAGAGAAGCTAACGGAACGTGTGCACCGCCCGAAAGCGCCGGTCGCTTTACCCCAACCCAAAATGTGTCACTTGTTAGCGCGACGCAACGTGTCCGCTCCTTCCACTTCTAATGGAAGAGCGGGCGCGCCGAACGACGTGCAGGGTGAACGGCACCAGCTAACTACCTACCACACACTGTCTACAACACCCGGCAAAACTCACAAAAAATATGACTCAATAGGAGCCGCGAGGAACCGACCGCAAAGGAATAAGAATCTCCAACTTTTAAGGATCTTTTGTTTTTTGCCAGGCTTCGTTATTGTTTTCCAAACTGTTTAGATGTTGTTTTATAACTTGTGTTTTAACATATTTTACTTAAAACAAGTTAAATGCAATGCGTTGCATACATACCACTAAATAAATAGTTATGAAAATCGAGCTAGTTTTTTAAAATAACCACGAGCCCATAGAATTGACACACTGTCCCACCAGTCCCACGAGTCGCGACCCATATAACTTTTTGTAATTTTTTTGTTCAGGTAAATTGTGAAAAGTATAATTTTATTCGGGGAAACCATAAATCTCTTCTTCAAAATCTTCTTCTAAATTTCTTGCTTCATATAGCTCTAAATCTAGCCGTAATCTATTATTATTATTTATTTATTATGTATGTTATTTGACAAAAAAATAGGTAGTTTAAAATTGCTGAAATAAACATTTTACGTACACCAAACTAGTAAGAATAATCACCAAAGCATCATCAGATATCACATTTTTATAATGTTCAACTATTTGATATCAAAAGTAAAATAATTAATGAATTTCTAGGAATTTCGAAATTTCAGAATAAATCGATAACAGCAGTAACACCACACTGTATGCCCTCTGCTCTGAGAATGTACTATATTTATTGATAACATTCTAAAATAGAGACGCATAAGTGCTCTATGAATTCAACTTAATGAACTCAATAAGAAAATATTGGAGGAGTTATTTGATTTTTTTACGACTGTACTGGTTTCACAATAACTTTATTACATCTGTGTCAAATGTCAACATTACATAGTTCAGTGATGTTTCTTACCACATTTATTGTAAAACAAAACATGCTTCTCCAGATTTCGGCTAAATTGATTAATAAATCTACATTAAAATACTCGTATTTGTTACATTGTTCACCCTCTCTCTCCATCATTACAGCCATGTCTCCTCAATATTATAAAATTTTTCTTCATTTTATTTATTACGTCTGTAACATACCTACTTCTTTATCGCTATCAAGATGACTAAATATCAAATAATATTTGCGCGTTCAGCTCAAATCAGAACAAGCAAGTAAGTACCCAGAAATACAGTATCACCAATAATGATAGGTATTTGAATCACTGTAACTTCTTCGAAAATGACAATCATTTCGCGTTAAAATGACGCATAATCCATAAGAAAAATGTTTTTTTTTTGTTCGCTAAGCACTTGGACGAGTGTATTTATTCATCCAAGGCTAAGGCAGCAATGTTTGTAAAATATACCTAAGCTAGTGACCGTAAAAAATATATTTATTATTGTTTCGCATGTAAGCTTAAGAAAAAAAAGGAAAAATACAATCTTTGACACTTAGTCACATCCCTTCAGGAAGTGAATTTCATAAATTCCTTTCTTACTACAAATCTCTAGTCAACTAATCTCCTTCCAGTGCAGGCAAGAGCAAGAAATTGCAAGACAGACCGAAATCGCTCGGAAGAGCTATTGGTCCATGAAAGACCTTATGAAGGGTACACTTAGCTCAAATGGAAGCTCATAGACATGTGTATCCTCCCCATACTAACCTATGGTGCGCAGACTTGGTCCTCACGAACACCCAGAGGTTCAAACTCTGCCATCGGGCGATGTAGCGCAGCATCCTCGGTGTAAAACGTACAGGTAGAATATGAAACACAACTCTGCGCTCCCGTACCTTAAATGGAGCTGGGCTGGTCATTTCTGTCGCATGCCGAACGAGCTGTGGGCTAAAGTCACCTCTCAGTGAAGCCCTGAGACAGTGAGCTGGCGTCGTGGCAGACCCAAAAAGAGATGGTGAGACGACCTGGACACCTTCAACAGGGCGTGGGGTGAATTGGCACGAGACCGGTGCATCTTTAGAGACCATCGGCCGGCCTTTGCCCTACAGTGGGATGTTGCAGGCTAATAGTAATAGTAATAATTTTATATCTAAATAAAAATAAATACATGGAAGATATGCCAGCTTTATGCTTCTAATGCTTTATGCTTTTATGTCACAGCCTAGACCCTAGGTAAGAAAGACTCCTAGGGTCTGTAACATAATAGTTTTATAAATCACAATCATAAGGTATAAAAAGATATTAAAATAATAAGTACTAAAACAATAATATTTTGAAACTATTGTATTTCTTAGGTAAGGCTTAGATGTAGACCTAAAGAATAATTCTGCTAACCTTGTCTTATTCGCCTATAATTAATGTACTTTTAAAATTAAATCAAACGCACATCAAATTCACCCCGACCCTTATTTAAAAATGCTATAATTAGTATATTGTAGAGTGTGACAGTTACTTTTTCCACGATTTGACTCAGAATGCACCCCAATCATTTCTCAGACAGGGCCCTTCAACTAGATGTCATTACTGACGAACTAGCCCACTGTGCATATTATTAGCATTATATTGTTACCGTCTTACAGGATGATTTATTTACCAGCCAAAAATATAAAAAATTACACTGCCCGTGATTCTGGAAATCACGATCTCTTTTTATTGGTTAAAAAAAAGAGGCGAAAACCAAAAACGCTTTTACTATACAACCTCTATATAATTGATTCTTAAACCTATTTTTAAATAAATCCTATGCATTGAATATTCGATTGAAAAAACAACAGGTTTTACTGGTCCAGTCGATGGCAATTACTCAATGTTTGTGAACTTATAAATCATCCTATACCTACATAACAAAATAATAAAACTCGAATTAACGTGGACTTTCTCTGATCTTCACTCTGACAGCTAGTTAGCTATTTTATTAGGTTCTTTGTCACGAAATGCAAATTAGCGCCTATTGATTAGATCGATTGTTAAAACTACCCTTCATAGGAATATGACTTAACTGGACTAGGAATTCATTATCATATTATATTATTAGGTCAATAAGTTATGTAGCGTGTTATGAGTTCCCACAAAATATTATAATCCGTACAAATTCATTATTATTGTTGTTGAACTAGTTAAACTAATAGGAACTTTAACAATCACCCTCAAATTAATCCCCATTGAGATTCATTGAATACAACTTTGAATCAAAAAAAGTAGATTTTCATTCAGCATATCATTTGGCTATATTCAAGATTCAACCAGGCAATATTCAAGACCCATCAAAAATGTTCCAAAATATCAATCAATAACCTCTTAAAAGAGGATTCAATAGCTTAAACATAAAAACAAACGTAGAAGTATTCACTGCCTCATTGGCAGAGAATGCATGCCAAAAAAAACGCGCACCAATTCGCTACCTGATCCATCTCATTGCAAATCACGAACAAACATTGAAATGCCTAGTTGTATGAAGTTTGTAGTCAAAGATGACCCTTCTGGTCTTAATGACTTAGTACTCTTACTCTTCTGCTTCTCTCTCCGAGCATGTCGTAAAAGTTGACTAAGGGATAGTATCCTCTCCAACATGATGGACCATCTATATGGGCGATGGGCTGATCACCTGTCACCATGGTTCACCATATCTATCTTAGGACTTTAAATCAGAAGTGGCTGCAAGTTTTCTTATGTTTACTTGTGGTTCTGCCCACCACATTAGTAATACGGGCGTGATACTATGTATGTACTCTTACTGATACTAGGTTGTTATATAACTCTTTGGGTAAAGTTACGATCTTTAATAGTATCTATCTCGTTACTAAAGAAAAACGCATTCGGGTAACTACAAAAGAAAAGATATAAGTTTCTCTAAAGAGGCTTTATCACAAAAGATTAAAATAGCTTTCAAGCACTTGTCTCCAAACTTTTTAGGTTCTAAGACATGTTGGTTTCCTCACATTATTTTATTTTATTACAATGAACAAAAAACCTTGATAATTAAAAAATAAATATAAATTGATTTATAAAAATGCCAAGCAAGTTTTATTTAACTCACGCATTATAAAACCAATGCAGTGATTGAATGGTAAGAAGTTTGCCTTCCTAAAAATAGTACTAGAGACCTCTATCGAATAGTTATCACAACAACTGAACAACGCTTTGTATATTTTATATCGCCTCGAACCCCACGAAAGCGTGGTGCGGTAGCATACGAGTGAGTTTATAATTCTGACTGTAGATGGCAGTTTATTAAATGCGACAACGCCATCTATTCAAAACTTGAAGCTTTAGAAGCTTGGAGATTTCAACCCCTAATAAAATGTGGATTTTCAATAGGCGTTTCCCTCGAAGGGGTGTTGCCCGCGTGTCCCTAAAATAAACGAGTAGGTATTTATAAAACGTAGGCAGTTCGTACTTTACGTGTTATATAAACTTTATTCTAATATTAGTAACAGAGATTTCGTTTAATATAATAGGTAATTTATTACCAATTTTAAATTATTCTTTGTGTTCTTACGTTTGTAAAAATGTGCCCTTACATTTTTAGTATTATCCGCCAAGTAATAAATCAATACCGTAAACTCCATATATATTTATAGCAAAATCTCTGGTTGTATGTATGTTACGTACATAAAAATAGTAGGTATATCATAAATTGTTGATTTAGATACCATCTATCGTTATATTTTAATATCCTTTTGACAACGCATAACTACAAATAAATGTTTGGGTAACTAAAACAAACATTGTTAGAATCTGTTACGAGTATAACAATCAATAATGTATATTACGAATATCTTATTAGATAGACACTTGAATGAGAATACATGAAGAATGCGTCAAATATTATGTTGAATTATTGATTCTCATAACATTCCAGATTCAAACTAGGTTCTTATTTGAAAAAAAAAAAAATAACACTAGAAATCTTATATATAAAAATGAATCGCAAAATGTGTGTAAGCGCATAACTCAACAACGCCTGGACCAATTTGGCCAAATCTTTTTTTAAAATGTTCGTTGAAGTTCAAGGATGGTTTTTACGGCGAGAAAAATTAGAATTATTGCTGGAAAAACCTATATGTTTATCCCCGAGCGAAGCCGGGGCGAGTCGCTAGTTATCAATGAAAATAATCATTGATTATGGCACTGAGTAACCATCAAAGTGGAACACAGCATTGCATTCAAACCCCATCGGCAGCAGAACTGACAGGCAAGACAATACTTTCAGATGAAAAGATGCCGTACTACTACTAATGTACGACTAGTAATGGCTTTGCAATGTGCAATTTTAACTGTATTATAAAAAAGTGGCCCCTGGACTTAGTCCATATTTAATTTTTTGAGACAAATGTTTAAGCCTATGTCTTTCTCCAGGATGCATCGGCCTCCTTGGCAAATCCTTGGCATTAAAACAGAGACATACCACAGAAAGTTACTTTTGCATTTAGATTTAAATTAAAAATTATTTATTCAGAACGGATATAAGTTATTTATTTATAATTTATCGGAGTTGGTTCTGTTTGACTAGAAAATTATTTATCTATAAACTATCTTACTATACTAAAGAGAATAATGAAGAATAAAAAAATACAATGAATGATTAAAATAATGTGTGTAAAAGATGTATGAATGCTGAGTGTGTTGTGCAGTGTGAGTGTGATAATGTGTGTAATGTGAGTAAAAGATTATGTGAATGCTGAGTGTGTTATGCACTGTGAGTGTGATAATGTGTGTAATGTAAGTAAAAGATGTGTGAATGCTGAGTGTGTTGTGCAGTGTGAGTGTGATAATGTGTGTAATGTGAGTAAATGATGTGTGAATGCTGAGTGTGTTGTGCAGTGTGAGTGTGATAATGTGTGTAATGTAAGTAAGAGATGTGTGAATGCTGAATGTGTTTGGTATTGTGAGTGTGATAATGTGTGTAATGTGAGTAAAAGATGTGTGAATGCTGAGACATCAGCATGGATGACCGCCACTTCGTTGACGACGGAGGGCGGCCGGTGGTTTGCTGGTCTCGGCGACATGGTGAAACCATATCTCTTATCAAACTTACAGTTTCCATTATACCGCGCAGTACCATTGACGACGGGCACCGCTTGGATGATGACGGCCACGCCGTTGACAACGCCGGCCGGTTTGGTCTCGGCTACATGGTTGCTAGACCAGGACGCCGCCGCCGCCGCAGCAGCCGCAGCCGCCGCGCATACGCTGCACTCTGAAAACAATATCAATGTATGAAATTCTCTGAACCTAACCCCCGAATACTCAAACGTGACTCAGAGTTGAGCACGTCTCAAGTCACGGTTTTTTGACAGTTTTTGATGAAAATCTATCAAAAACTCGTCACTTGAAAGTTGAGCAACTTTGAGATGCGTTTGAGTATTCGGGGGTAAGGGTATTCATAAACTTAATGTCTACTCTATGCCTTTATGAACAAATCAAACATAAAAAAATAAATCTTATCCTACTAATATTATAAACGCGAAAGTTTGTAAGTATGGATGTATGGACGTT